>JARQOC010000007.1:2159085-2285412 GCA_033576535.1 Allobates femoralis
GTTAAGGTTGTATGGTGATTTGAAAGAGTTTATGGTGTAGTTGTGTTGAAAGGTGATGAAAGGTAATAAGTATGGTATTTAAGAATAGTTAATGGGTAGTGTGGTATTATAGTAGTAAAATGGGTAAGTTAGGTATTTTAGAGTAGTATAATTAGGGTTGTAGTTAGGTAGTTTAAGTATGTATAATTAGGGGTAGTAGTTTTGAGAAGTATGATAATAGGGTTAGTGGTTTGAAGTAATGTTTTGGTATGGGTATTAAAGTATTATATATAGTAGTAGTGGTAGTTAAGAAGGAGTATATTAGGTAGTAATATGTTATTGAAGAGTAGTGATATTATGTAGTAGTATAGAATGTGAATAGGTTAGGTGTATGGGGTAGTTTGAAGAGAGTATTAAATAGTTTAAGTTATGTTGTTTAAGAGAGTTGTGATAATTAGGTATAAGTTTATGGTTTTTAGAGAATAGGTATATAATTAGGTAGAGTAGGTTATGGTTATTGAGAAGTATGGTTGATAATAGGTATGTAGTGTATGGTTATTTTGAAGAGAGTATTATGATAATTAGGGTATTAAGGTATGGTAGTTTAAGAGAAGGTAGTATGATAATTAGTAGATAGTTATGGGTATTTTTAAGAGAGTTATGTATGATAATTAGGGTGTATAAGTTTATGGTATTTTGAATGAGAGTAATGGTATGATAATTAGGGGTAGTTAGGTTATGTAGTTTTGAAGAGAAGTTAAGTATGAAATAGGGTAGATAAGGTTATGTTAGTTTGAAGAGAAGTTTATGTATGATAATAGGGTTAGTAAGTGTATGTTAGTTTTGAAAGAGGTATTATGATAATTAGGGTAATTAAGTATGGTGTTTTGAGATAAGTGATGTAATTAGGGGTAGAGTATGTATGTAGTTTGAAGGAAGGTATTATGAAATTAGGGGATGTAAGGTGTATGGGTATTGAGAAGTTTATGTTTATTAGGTAATAGTTATGGTTTAAGGTAGATGGATATTAGGAGTAGTGTAAGGTTATGTTAGTTTTAAGAAGTTAATGGTATGATAATTATGGAGTAGTAAGTGTGTATGGGTGGTTTTGAAAGAGTTTAATGGTATGATAATTAGGGGTAGTAGTAAGGTTGTATGGTGTAGTTTTGAAAGAAGTTTAATGGTTGATAATTAGGGGTAGTGTAAGTTGTATGGGTTAGTTTTGAAGTGAAGGTTAATGTATGATAATAGGGTAGGTAGTAAGGTGTATGGTTAGTTTTAAGAGAAGTTAATGTATGATAATTAGGGGTAGTAGTAAGGTTGTATGGGGTAGTTTTGAAGAGAAGTATTAATGGTATGATAAGTGGTAGGTTAAGTGTATGGTGAGGTATTTTGAAGAGAAGGTTAATGTATGATAATTAGGGTAGAGTAAGTTTGGTTAGTTTTGAAGAGAAGTTAATGGTATGATAATTAGGGGTAGGTAAGGTTGTATGGGTGTAGTTTTGAATGAGAAGGTAATGTATGATAATTAGGGGTAGGTGTAAGGTGTTATGGGTAGTTTTGAAGAGAAGTGTAATGTATGATAATTAGGGTAGTAGTAAGGTTATGGGTGTAGTTTGAAAGAAGTAATGGTATGATAATTATGGGGTAGTATAAGGTGTATGGTGGTAGTTTTGAAGAGAAGTTAATGTATGATAATTAGGGGTAGTAGTAAGGTGTATGGTAGTTTTGAAGTAGAAGTTTAATGTATGATAATTAGGGTAGTAGTAAGGTGTATGGGTGTGTTTTAAGAGAAGTTATGTATGATAATTAGGGGGTAGAGTAAGGTGTATGGGTGTAGTTTTGAAGAGAAGGTAATGTATGATAATTAGGGGTAGATTTAAGGTGTATGGTGTAGTTTTGAAGAGAAGTTTAATGGTATGATAATTAGGGTAGTGTAAGGTTGTATGTAGTTTTGAAGTTAGAGGGTGTATGTAGTTAGGGGTGTTGTATGTAGTGTATGGGTTAGTTTTGAAGTGAGTGGTGAGTGTATGATAATAGGGTGTAGTAAGGGTGTATGGTTGTAGTTTTGAATGAAGGTAATTAATTGGGTGGAGTTGGGGTAATTAGGGTATGTAAGGGTTATTGGTTAGTTTTAAAAAAAATAATGGAAAAAAAAGGGGGGAAGATAATTTTAGGGGGGGGGTTTAAAAATTAAAAAGGTAGATAATTAAAGGGGGGGTAATTTAAGGGGTTATGGGGGTAGTTTTAAGAAAGGGTTAAAAGAGGGGTAAGTTGGGGGTTTTAAGTAAAGGTTTTATGGGTTTGTTTTTAAAAAGTTTAAATTTGGTATGAAATAGGGTAAAAATGTTAAGGGGGTTTTGGGGGTTAATTTGGAAGAGAAAATTTTTTGGTATATATTAGGGGGGATGTAAGGGTTAGGGTGTTGTTTAAAAAGTTGAAGGGGGTAGTTAGGATAATTTTTGGGTTAAGGGGGTGTGGTATTTAAAGAATTAATTTGGGAAAATTATGGGGGTATAATTTGATTGGGGGATTTTGGGAAAAAATTTAATGGTATATATTATGAGGGGTTTTATGGTTTATTGGGGGGTATTTTGGGATAAAGGGGGTACGTCTACCTTATACGGGTTTTAAATAAAATCCATTCCCCAAAACCTTACATCCACCAACGGGGACTCATACCTTTTACAATTGGGGCTAAAATCCTCTCCCGAACCTTAATTACCAACTGGTGTACTAACCTTAAACAGTTTGGACTAAAAAACCTTTCCCCAAAAAAATTACATCACCAACGGTGTAGTCAAATTAAACTTTTGGGGCTAAAACCCCCTCCTGAAAACCTTTAATCACCACTGTTACTCTACCTGAACATTAGGATAAAAAAACCCTCCCAAACCCAAAATCACCCAAATTGTAACCCCTACCTTGATACGTTAGGTAAAATCCCTTTTCCCAAAACCTTACATCACCAACGTTTCTCAACCGATACAGTTAGGGGGTAAAATCCTCTCCTAAAACCTTACATACCAACGGTTATTCTACCTTATACAGGATAAAAAAAATCCTCTCCTGAACCCTACTCACCAACGGTACTCTCCTTGATACATTAGGACTAAAATCCTCTCCTGAAACCATAAAGACCAACTGGTGTACTACATACCTTAATACAGTTAGGACTAAAATCCTAATCTCTGTGATCTCATACAGTCACCAGACTGTGTACTCATACCTTGATACAGGTTAGGGACTAAAATCCTATCTCTTGAATCATACATCACCAACGGTTACGTCATACCTTGATACAGTTAGGACTAAAATCCTCTCCTAAAACCATACAGTCACCAACATGTGTACTCATACCTTGAACAGGTTAGGGACTAAAAATCCTCTCGTGATCCTATACAGTCACCAGACTGGTGTACGCATACCTTGATACAGGTTAGGACTAAAATCCAATCTCTGTGACCATACATCACCAGACTGGTGTACGTCATACCTTGATACAGGTTAGGGAACTAAAATCCTTCTGACACATAAGCACCAGACTGTGACGTACACCTTATACAGTTAGGGACTAAATCCTCATTCTGAAACATCCACCAGACTGTGTACGTCATACCTTGATACAGTTAGGGACTAAAATCCTTCTCCGTGAACCATTACATCAACCAGACTGGTGTACTCATACCTGATACAGTTAGGGACTAAAATCCTCCTCTGAACCATACAGTCACCTAGACTGTGTACGTCATACCTTATACAGGTTTAGGGTACTAAAACCTCTCCTGAAACCATCTACATCACCAACTGGGTACGTCATACCTTGATACAGTTAGGACTAAAATCCTCTCCTGAAACCATTACAGTCACAACTGGTATACGTCATACCTTGATACAGGTTAGGGACTAAAATCCAATCTCCTTGATCATTAACAGTCACCAGACTGTTTTACCTCATACCTTGATACAGTTAGGGACTAAAATCCTATCTCTGTATCCTAACAGTCACCAGACTGGTGTACGTCTACCTTGATACAGGTTAGGACTAAAATCCTAATCTCCTGGATCTCCACATCCACCAGACGTTACGTCTACTCTTGATACAGGTTAGGAACTAAAATCCTCTCCGTAAACATTACACCAGACGGTGTACGTCATACCTGATACAGTTAGGGACAAAAATTCCTAATACCTTGATCTAACAGTCACCAGACTGTGTTACGTCATACCTTATACAGGTTAGGACAAAATCCTTCTCCTGAACTTACAGTCACCAGACTGTGTACAACTGGTTAACTCATAACCTTGATACAGTAGGGACTAAAATCCCTCCTGACACCGACTACAGTCACCAGACTTGTGTACATACTACTTAATTACAGGTTAGAGGACTAAAACTCCTCTCCTGACAAACCATTACAGTCACCAACTAGTGTAACGTCATACCTTGATTCAGGTTAGGACTAAAATCCTCTCCTAAACCATTACAGTCAACAGACAGGTGTACGTCATACCTTGATACAGGTTAGGGACTAAAATCCTCTCCTGAACCATTACAGTCACCAGACTGGTGTACGTCATACCTTGATACAGGTTATGGGACTAAAATCCTATCCTGATACCATACAGTCACCAGACTGGTGTACGTCATACCTTGATACAGGTTAGGGACTAAAATCCTCTCCTGAAACCATTACAGTCACCAGACGGTGTACGTATACCTTGATACAGGTTAGGGACTAAAATCCTCTCCTGACACCATTACAGTCACCAGACTGGTGTACGTACTACCTTGAATACAGGTTAGGGACTAAAATCCTCTCCTGAAACCATTACAGTCACCAGACATGGTGTACGTACTACCTTAATACAGGTTAGGGACTAAAATCCTCTCCTGACACCATTACAGTCACCAGACTGGTGTACGTACTACCTTAATACAGGTTAGGGACTAAAATCCCTCCTGACACCATTACAGTCACCAGACTGGTGTACGTCATACCTTGATACAGGTTAGGGACTAAAATCCTCTCCTGAACCATTACAGTCACCAGACTGGTGTACGTCATACCTTGATACAGGTTAGGGACTAAAATCCTCTCCTGAAACCATTACAGTCACCAGACTGGTGTACGTCACTACCTTATACAGGTTAGGGACTAAAATCCTCTCCTGAAACCATTACAGTCACCAGACTGGTGTACGTACTACCTTATACAGGTTAGGACTAAAATCCTCTCCTGAAACCATTACAGTCACCAGACTGGTGTACGTCTACCTTGATACAGGTTAGGGACTAAAATCCTCTCCTGACACCATTACAGTCACCAGACTGGTGTACGTACTACCTTATACAGGTTAGGGACTAAAATCCTCTCCTGAACCATTACAGTCACCAGACTGTGTACGTATACCTTAATACAGGTTAGGGACTAAAATCCTCTCCTGACACCATTACAGTCACCAGACTGGTGTACGTATACCTTATACAGGTTAGGGACTAAAATCCTCTCCTGAAACCATTACAGTCACCAGACTGGTGTACGTATACCTTGAATACAGGTTAGGGACTAAAATCCTCTCCTGAAACCATTACAGTCACCAGACTGGTGTACGTCATACCTTGAATACAGGTTAGGGACTAAAATCCTCTCCTGAAACCATTACAGTCACCAGACTGGTGTACGTACTACCTTAATACAGGTTAGGGACTAAAATCCTCTCCTGACACCATTACAGTCACCAGACTGGTGTACGTACTACCTTATACAGGTTAGGGACTAAAATCCTCTCCTGACAACCATTACAGTCACCAGACTGGTGTACGTACTACCTTATACAGGTTAGGGACTAAAATCCTCTCCTGACACATTACAGTCACCAGACTGGTGTACGTCATACCTTGATACAGGTTAGGGACTAAAATCCTCTCCTGAACCATTACAGTCACCAGACTGGTGTACGTACTACCTTAATACAGGTTAGGGACTAAATCCTCTCCTGACACCATTACAGTCACCAGACTGGTGTACGTCATACCTTAAATACAGGTTAGGGAACTAAAATCCCCCCCCCCCCCCCCCCCCCCCCCCCCCCCCCCCCCCCCCCCCCCCCCCCCCCCCCCCCCCCCCCCCCCCCCCCCCCCCCCCCCCGACGGTGTACGTCTACTTATACAGGAGGGACTAAAATCTCTCTGACCAACAGTCACCAACTGGGAGTCTACCTTATACAGGTTGGACTAAAACCCTCCTACCATTACAGTCACCAACTGGGTACTCTACCTTAACAGGTTGGACTAATCCTCCCTGAACTACGTCACCAGACTGGTGTACGTCATACCTTGAACAGTTAGGGACTAAAATCTCTCTGACCAACATCACCAGACGTGTAGTCAACTTAACAGGTAGGGCTAAAATCCTCTCCTAAACATTAAGCACCAAGGTACTCATACTTGATACAGGTTAGGGACTAAATCCTTCCTGAAACCATACATCACCAGACAGGTGTACGTACTACCTATACGTGGGACTAAATTCTCCTGACACCATTACAGTACAGACTGGTTACGACTACCTTAACCAGACTGGTGTACGTACTACCTTAATACAGGTTAGGGACTAAAATCCTCTCCTGACACCATTACAGTCACCAGACTGGTGTACGTCATACCTTGATACAGGTTAGGGAACTAAAATCCTATCTCTGTGACTCAACAGTCACCAGACTGGTGTACGTCATACCTTGATACAGGTTAGGGACTAAAATCCTCTCCTAAACCATTACAGTCACCAGACTGGTGTACGTCATACCTTGATACAGGTTAGGGACTAAAATCCTCTCCTGACACCATTACAGTCACCAGACTGGTTGTACGTACTACCTTAATACAGGTTAGGACTAAAATCCTCTCCTGACACCATTACAGTCACCAACTGGTGTACGTACTACCTTAATAACAGGTTAGGGGACTAAAAACCTCTCCTGACACCATTACAGTCACCAGACTGTGTACGTCATACCTTATACAGGTTAGGGAACTAAAAACCAATCTCCCTTTTGGGCTCAACATCACCAGACTGGTGTACGTCATACCTTGATACAGGTTAGGGACTAAAATCCTCTCCTGTAAACCATTACAGTCACCACACTGTGTACGTCATACCTTGATACAGGTTAGGGACTAAAAATCCTCTCCTGAAACCATTACAGTCACCAGACTGGTGTACGTCATACCTTGATACAGGTTAGGGAACTAAAATCCTAATCTCTTGTGATCTCCAACAGTCACCAGACGGTGTACGTACTACCTTATACAGGTTAGGGACTAAAATCCTCTCCTGACACCATTACAGTCACCAGACTGGTGTACGTCATACCTTAATACAGGTTAGGGACTAAAATCCTCTCTGACACCATTACAGTCACCAGACTGTGTACGTACTACCTAATACAGGTTAGGGACTAAAATCCTCTCCTGACACCATTACAGTCACCAGACTGGTGTACGTCATACCTTGATACAGGTTAGGGACTAAAATCCTCTCCTGAAACCATTACAGTCACCAGACAGGTGTACGTCATACCTTGATACAGGTTTAGGGACTAAAATCCTCTCCTGAAACCATTACAGTCACCAGACGGTGTACGTCATACCTTGATACAGGTTAGGGACTAAAATCCTCTCCTGAACCATTACAGTCACCAGACGGTGTAGTATACCTTAATACAGGTTAGGGACTAAAATCCTCTCCTGACACCATTACAGTCACCAGACTGGTGTACGTACTACCTTAATACAGGTTAGGGACTAAAATCCTCTCCTGACACCATTACAGTCACCAGAAATGGTGTACGTCATACCTTGATTCAGGTTAGGGAACTAAAAACCTCCTCCTGAACAACAGTCACCAGACTGGTGTACGTCATACCTTGATAAGGTTAGGGGCTAAAATCCTCTCCTAAACCTTACAGTCACCAACAGGTGTAAAGTCTACCCTTATACAGGTTAGGGACTAAAAATCCCCTCCTGAAACCATTACAGTCACCAGACGGTGTACGTCTACCCTTTAAAACAGGTTTGGGACTAAAATCCTCTCCTGACACCATACAGTCACCAGACTGGTGTACGTATACCTTATACAGGTTAGGGACTAAAATCCTCTCCTGACCATTACAGTCACCGATGTACGCAACCTTAAAGGTTTGGGACTAAAATCCTTTCCAACCCAAAAGTCACCAGATTTTTGCGCACCCAAAACAGGTTTGGGCAAATTCCCTCCTGAAACCATTTTAGCACCAAGGTGTACGTTACCTTTACAGGTTAGGGACTAAAACCCCTCCCCGAAACCTACAGTCCCGACGGTGTACTCTACCTATTCAGGTTAGGACTAAAATCCTCCTGAAAAAAATACCACTATCAAGCACGTCCTTGTCCCAGCGCAGCGTTCAATTATCCATTCAGCAAACATTTGAACGCAGGCGCAAATACGCTGCCAACGCCCCACATGCCACAGTCCTGAATGATCACATTTCGCGACTCATAGCGCTAGAAATGTTGCCTTTCCGGCTGGTGGAGACGGACGCATTCCGCGACCTGATGGCGGCTGCTGTCCCACGTTACTCGGTCCCCAGCCGCCACTATTTCTCCAGATGTGCCGTCCCCGCATTGCATAACCACATGTCCAACAGCATCACACGTGCCCTGAACAATGCTGTTTCAGCCAAAGTCCACCTAACCACAGACACGTGGACAAGTACTTGTGGGCAAGGCCGCTACATCTCCTTGACGGCACACTGGATTAATATTGTGGAGGCTGGGACCCAGTCTGAGCGAGGGACAGAACACGTCCGTCCCACACCAAGGATAGCAGGCCCTACCTCTGTCAGGGTTTCACCGACACTCTACAGCTCCGGAATGTCATGCTCCTCAGCCTCCTCCTCCTGCGCATCCTCATCCACTGTACCCTCCACACCAGTCCCAAGCTGGAAGCACTGCAGCACTGCCTCTGCAAAGCGGCAACAGGCTGTGCTGAAGCTAGTCTGCATAGGTGACAAACCCCACAATGCAGAAGAGGTGTGGACAGCTCTGAAACAGCAGGCAGATCACTGGCTCACACCTCTGAACCTAAAGCCAGGAAAGGTCGTGTGTGACAATGGCCGGAACCTGGTGGCAGCTTTGAGGCGAGGCCAGCTGACGCATGTTCCATGCGTGGCCCATGTGCTCAACCTGGTGGTTCAGAGGTTTGTGAAGTCATACCTAGAGGTGTCTGACCTGCTGGTAAAAGTTCGGCGTCTGTCTGCACATTTTCGCAAGTCACCTGCTGCTTCAGCCGGCCTTGCCAGCTTTCAGCGCCGTTTGCGTCTTCCGGCCCACAGACTGGTGTGTGATGTCCCCACGTGTTGGAATTCAACTCTGCACATGTTGGTCAGGATATGTGAGCAGAAGAGGACAGTTGTGGACTACCTGCATTACCTAAGCCGTCGGGAAATGGGTCAAACTCCACACATAACACCTGAGGAGTGGAGATGGATGTCGGACCTATGCACCGTCCTCCAAAACTTTGAGGACTCCACCAAGATGGTGAGCGGCGATGACGCCATTATTAGAGTCGCCATACCACTACTCTGCCTTTTAAAACGGTCTCTGCTGAAAATCAAAGAGGATGCATTGCAGGCTGAGTGCGATGACTTGGAGCAAGAAACAGTAGTGGGTGTGGGTGAAAACACACAGCCCAGCCTCATCTCATCACAACGTGTAGTGGAGGACTATGACGAGGAGGAGGAGGATGAAGACATGGAGCAACTCTCTGGCCAAATTGAGGATATGACATGCACACCAGTCATACCCTCGATTCAGCGTGGCTGGCCAGAGGACAGGGGAGATGAGGAGGAGGAGGAGGAGGACAGCATGTTCAGTCATCATGTTGGTCTGGATACTGAAGTGATGGCTGTTAAGAGTCTGGCGCACATGGCTGACTTTATGGTAAGCTGCCTGGCTCGTGACCCTCGCGTTCAGAACATCTTGGCCGACAATCAGTACTGGTTGGCAACACTGTTAGACCCACGCTACAAGGAGAACTTTATGTCTCTCATTCCTGAGGTGGAGAGGTCAGCCAAAATGCAGCAGTTCCACAGGGCCATAGTCACGGAAGTAGTGAAATCATTCCCCTCACAAAACGCTAGCGGCATAGGTCAGGATTCGGTAAACAACCAAGGCTTACGGCCGAGAGGGGCACAAGTCCAATCCGCCAGAGGTAGGGGAACTGTCTTTACGATGTGGGACAGTTTTCTCAGCCCCTCACGTACCACAGCCCCTGAGGTGCGGGGTAGTGCCACCAGAAATGCTAAGTTTGGGCAGATGCTGAAGGAGTACCTTGCAGATTGAACAACTGTACTGCGAGATTCCTCTGTGCCTTTCAATTATTGGGTCTCCAAGCTGGACACGTGGCATGAATTGGCTCTCTACACCTTGGAAGTCCTGGCCTGCCCTGCCGCTAGCGTTTTATCAGACGGTGTTTTCAGAGCTGCAGGTGGAATCATCACTGATAAACGCACCCGCCTGTCAACTGAAAATGCTGACAGGCTGACTCTGATCAAGATGAACAAGGGTTGGATTGGGCCAGACTTCACCACACCACCAGCAAATGACAACTGAATTAAAATTTTGTTATGTGAATTTGCCATGTACCTCCACTCACCCATGGGTACACACTTCAGGACTTTGGCTAATCGCTGGACTGCTCCTCCTTCTCCTCATGTGACACCATGATGACCGTTACAATAGTTAGGCTGTTGTTTGAGGTATACCCGCAGTGGTAAATTTTTTCGCCCATTCTTTTAGAATGGGCATTACAACGACAGGAGACCCGCTCCTTTTGAATGGGAAAAATGTTTTGAGGCCATCCTGCACGTCTCTATCCAGGGACAATGTGGAGCCTCCCAATTTTTGGCTGCCCTGCCAAAGGGCTATACTACAATACACCCACTTGAGGGTTACAGGCCCTCCTGCACGTCTCTATCCAGAGACAATGAGGAGCCTCCCAATTTTTGGCTGACCTGCCAAAGGGCAATACTACAATATTCCCACTTGAGGGTTACAGGCCCTACTACATGTCTGTATGCATGGGTCATTGTTGAACCTCACAATTTTTGGCTGCCCTGGCCAAAGGCCTATACTACAATACACCCACTTGAGGGTTATAGGCCCTACTACATGTCTGTATGCATGGGTCATTGTTGAACCTCCCAATTTTTGGCTGCCCTGCCCAAAAGGCTAGACTACAATACACCCACTTGAGGGTTACAGGCCCTCCTGCACGTCTCTATCCAGGGACAATGAGGAGTCTCCCAATTTTTGGCTGCCCTGGCCAAAGGCCTATACTACAATACACCCACTTGAGGGTTATAGGCCCTACTACATGTCTGTATGCATGGGTCAATGTTGAACCTCCCAATTTTTGACTGCCCTGACCAAAGGCCTATACTACAATACACCCACTTGAAGGTTATAGGCCCTACTACATGTCTGTATGCATGGGTCATTGTTGAACCTCCCAATTTTTGACTGCCCTGACCAAAGGCCTATACTACAATACACCCACTTGAGGGTTATAGGCCCTACTACATGTCTGTATGCATGGGTCATTGTTGAACCTTCCAATTTTTGGCTGCCCTGGCCAAAGGCCTATACTACAATACACCCACTTGAGGGTTACAGGCCCTACTACATGTCTGTTTGCATGGGTCATTGTTGAACCTCCCAATTTTTGGCTGCCCTGACCAAAGGCCTATACTACAATACACCCACTTGAGGGTTACAGGCCCTACTATATGTCTGTATGCATGGGTCATTGTTGAACCTTCCAATTTTTGGCTGCCCTGGCCAAAGGCCTATACTACAATACACCCACTTGAGGGTTACAGGCCCTCCTGCACGTCTCTATCCAGGGACAATGAGGAGCCTCCCAATTTTTGGCTGCCCTGGCCAAAGGCCTATACTACAATACACCCACTTGAGGGTTGCAGGCCCTATTACATGTCTGTATGCATGGGTCATTGTTGAACCTTCCAATTTTTGGCTGCCCTGGCCAAAGGCCTATACTACAATACACCCACTTGAGGGTTACAGGCCCTCCTGCATGTCTCTATCCAGGGACAATGAGGAGCCTCCCACTTTTTGGCTGCCCTGCCAAAGGGCAATACTACAATACACCCACTTGAGGGTTACAGGCCCTACTACATGTCTGTATGCATGGGTCATTGTTGAACTTCCCAATTTTTGGCTGCCCTGGCCAAAGGCCTATACTATAATACACCCACTTGAGGGTTATAGGCCCTACTACATGTCTGTATGCATGGGTCATTGTTGAACCTTCCAATTTTTGGCTGCCCTGGCCAAAGGCCTATACTACAATACACCCACTTGAGGGTTACAGGCCCTCCTGCACGTCTCTATCCAGGGACAATGAGGAGCCTCCCAATTTTTGGCTGCCCTGCCAAAGGGCAATACTACAATACACCCACTTGAGGGTTACAGGCTCTACTACATGTCTGTATGCATGGGTCATTGTTAAACCTCCCAATTTTTGGCTGCCCTGCCAAAGGGCTAGACTACAATACACCCACTTGAGGGTTATAGGCCCTACTACATGTCTGTATGCATGGGTCATTGTTGAACCTTCCAATTTTTGGCTGCCCTGGCCAAAGGCCTATACTACAATACACCCACTTGAGGGTTACAGGCCCTACTACATGTCTGTTTGCATGGGTCATTGTTGAACCTCCCAATTTTTGGTTGCCCTGACCAAAGGCCTATACTACAATACACCCACTTGAGGGTTACAGGCCCTACTATATGTCTGTATGCATGGGTCATTGTTGAACCTTCCAATTTTTGGCTGCCCTGGCCAAAGGCCTATACTACAATACACCCACTTGAGGGTTACAGGCCCTCCTGCACGTCTCTATCCAGGGACAATGAGGAGCCTCCCAATTTTTGGCTGCCCTGGCCAAAGGCCTATACTACAATACACCCACTTGAGGGTTGCAGGCCCTATTACATGTCTGTATGCATGGGTCATTGTTGAACCTTCCAATTTTTGGCTGCCCTGGCCAAAGGCCTATACTACAATACACCCACTTGAGGGTTACAGGCCCTCCTGCATGTCTCTATCCAGGGACAATGAGGAGCCTCCCACTTTTTGGCTGCCCTGCCAAAGGGCAATACTACAATACACCCACTTGAGGGTTACAGGCCCTACTACATGTCTGTATGCATGGGTCATTGTTGAACTTCCCAATTTTTGGCTGCCCTGGCCAAAGGCCTATACTATAATACACCCACTTGAGGGTTATAGGCCCTACTACATGTCTGTATGCATGGGTCATTGTTGAACCTTCCAATTTTTGGCTGCCCTGGCCAAAGGCCTATACTACAATACACCACTTGAGGGTTACAGGCCCTCCTGCACGTCTCTATCCAGGGACAATGAGGAGCCTCCCAATTTTTGGCTGCCCTGCCAAAGGGCAATACTACAATACACCCACTTGAGGGTTACAGGCTCTACTACATGTCTGTATGCATGGGTCATTGTTAAACCTCCCAATTTTTGGCTGCCCTGCCCAAAGGGCTAGACTACAATACACCCACTTGAGGGTTACAGGCCCTCCTGCACGTCTCTATCCAGGGACAATGAGGAGCCTCCCAATTTTTGGCTGCCCTGCCAAAGGGCAATACTACAATACACCCACTTGAGGGTTACAGGCTCTACTACATGTCTGTATGCATGGGTCATTGTTAAACCTCCCAATTTTTGGCTGCCCTGCCCAAAGGGCTAGACTACAATACACCCACTTGAGGGTTACAGGCCCTACTACATGTCTGTATGCATGGGTCATTGTTGAACCTCCCAATTTTTGACTGCCCTGACCAAAGGCCTATACTACAATACACCCACTTGAGGGTTATAGGCCCTACTACATGTCTGTATGCATGGGTCATTGTTGAACCTTCCAATTTTTGGCTGCCCTGGCCAAAGGCCTATACTACAATACACCCACTTGAGGGTTACAGGCCCTATACATGTCTGTATGCATGGGTCATTGTTGAACCTCCCAATTTTTGACTGCCCTGACCAAAGGCCTATACTACAATACACCCACTTGAGGGTTATAGGCCCTACTACATGTCTGTATGCATGGGTCATTGTTGAACCTTCCAATTTTTGGCTGCCCTGGCCAAAGGCCTATACTACAATACACCCACTTGAGGGTTACAGGCCCTACTACATGTCTGTATGCATGGGTCATTGTTGAACCTCCCAATTTTTGGCTGCCCTGGCCAAAGGCCTTTACTACAATACACCCACTTGAGGGTTACAGGCCCTACTACATGTCTGTATGCATGGGTCATTGTTGAAGCTCCCAATTTTTGGCTGCCCTGGCCAATCACCTATACTACAATACACCCAGTTCTTCTTTACAGGCCCTCCTGCACGTCTCTATCCAGGGACAATGTGGAGCCTCCCAATTTTTGGCTGCCCTAACCAAAGCGCTATACTAAAATACACCCACTTGAGGGTTACAGGCCCTACTACATGTCTGTATGCATGGGTCATTGTTGAACCTCCCAATTTTTGGCTGCCCTGGCCAAAGGGCTATACTACAATACACCCAGTTCTTGTTTACAGGCCACCTGCATGTCTGTATCCAGGGGCATTGGTGAACCTCCCAATTTTGGACTGCCCTGGCAAAGGAAGATACTACAATAGACCCAGTTCCTCAAAATGGGCACATTATTTCAAGACAGGGCTTCATGTTCGTCTCTTCTCAGGGTCATCAGAGTGCCACACAATGTTTTCACGTAAAATCTTTCATGTAATCACAAAAAGTAACATACACCAGCTTTATTTCACCATTGGGTATGTGCCCCTAACATTTCCACCCTAAATATTCATTTTGGTGTCATTTTGGAAGGTTTTCTGGAGACTCCGTAAAATTGGCGTGAAACTCGGACAACATTGTTCACAGCTGTGACTTTTGAGTGAGAAATGCTTCCAGGGGTCTTCCCCATGGAGTTGCTATGTCATTTCAGCACTCTTCTGAGACTTTTGTGACATTTTTACGGTTTTTCCATGCTGCCAGCAGTCATTTCATAAAAATACTCGTGTCTCCCATAGGATAACATTGGGCTCGTTACTCGAGCCGAGTACACGAGTATCTCGGGATGCTCGGCCCGAGCTTCGAGCACCCGAGCATTTTAGTACTCGCTCATCACTATTAATATCCAGTTTCTGTGTATAGTGTGCAGGGGGAGTGTAGATCAATGCTGCAGAAATAATGGCGATCTCCATTTTTTTTCTGCTAACTGCATATACAGTGGGGAGGTGCAGGCTGTCAGCCAATCACACTCACACACAGCAAAGTGCATTTTTTGCACACAAGCAAGGGCATGTGTCATTGGCTGTGTATGTCACATGTCCTTGCCCTATAAGACCCGGCCATTTTCCCCATCGCCACCATTACCTCAATGCTGCAGTTGTGTGTCAGTCAGGCACCGCTATAAAGTGTGACTTAGAGAGGTTTAGGGAGTAGGAGGACACCCCAGTCTTATGAATATTTAACAGCCCTTTTGAGGGCTAGGTTAGAGCAGTTCCTAGCAGTTTTTGCCAGGCAGGTGTGTGCCAGTGCTGTGCAATTGTTTTTCAAGCATCTGGCCAAATCTAGCTCAGGCAATCCTTTTGGTCAAGTAGTGTAGCACTGCTGTGAATAAAGCTACAACACCTGTCTTCAGTAGCCACATTTTAACTGCAGCTAGCCCAAGCAATCCTTTAGGGTACCTTTACACACGGCTACATTTGTAGCTTGTCACCAGGTAACTTACTGGTTGCAGTGAAAGCATGGATACATGGTTCTATCTTGTTGCTGTGTACAAATGGAATCATGTATCCATGATTTCACTGCAACCAGTAAGTTACCTGGTGACAAGCTACAAATGTAGCCGTGTGTAAAGGTACCCTTAGGGCTAGTAGCAGTGTCTGTTAGTCAGCAATGTAGCCCAGCTGTAAAGTAAGCTACACCGCCTGCCTATCCAGTAGCCAATTTTTTACTGCAGCTAGCCCAGGCAATCCTTTTGGGCTAGTAGCAGTGTCTGGTAGTCAGCTGTGTAGCCCAACTGTAAAGCAAGCTACACCACCTGTCTATCCAGTAGCCAATTTTTTACTGCAGCTAGCCCTGCCAATCCTTTAGGGCTAGTAGCAGTGCCTGTTAGTCAGCAATGTAGCCAAGCTGTAAAGTGAGCTACACCACCTGCCTATCCAGTAGACAATTTTTTACTGTAGTTAGTCCAGGCAATCCTTTTGGGCTAGTAGCAGTGTCTGGTAGTCAGCGGTGTGGCCCAGCAGTAAAATAAGCTACACCGCCTGCCTATCCAATAGCCAATTTTTTGCTGCAGCTAGCCCAGGCAATCCTTTTGGGCAAGTAGCAGTGTCTGGTAGTCAGCAATGTAACCCAGCTGTAAAGTAAGCAACACCGCCTGTCTTTCCAGTCGCCAATTTTTTACTGCAGCTAGCCCAGGCAATCCTTTTGGGCTAGCAGCAGTGTCTGGTAGTCAGCGGTGTGGCCCAGCAGTAAAGTAAGCTACACCGCCTGCCTATCCAATAGCCAATTTTTTACTGCAGCTAGCCCAGGCAATCCTTTTGGGCAAGTAGCAGTGTCTGGTAGTCAGCAGTGTAACCCAGCTGTAAAGTAAGCTACACCGCCTGTCTATCCAGTCGCCAATTTTTTACTGCAGCTAGCCCAGGCAATCCTTTTGGGCTAGCAGCAGTGTCTGGTAGCCAGTGGTGTAGCCCACTTGTGAACAAAGCTACACCGCCTGTCTATTTCATACTAATTTTTAACTGCATCTAGCCCAGGTAGTAGTTTGGGCCTAGTAGCACTGTTTGACCACTCAGCTCTGCTCGATTTCCATCCGGATTGTTTTTTTGCCAACTTCAGACTTGCCAATTTGTTCACATCAAAAATGATTGGCAAAGGCCTGCTGCTGGTGGAAAGAGGAATAGGCGTGGTGGAAAGGGAAAACAAAGTTTGTGTCCATGGAGTAGGTGGTAAAGCAAGAGTAACATCTGCTGAAGAAAGACCATCTTCCAGCCAAAGTAAGAGGTCTACTTCTTTCCGTGGACAATCAGATGATCCCTATGGTACGGACACGACCATCGCTACCAATTGTAGATGAGGCACAAAAAGAGCAGATGCTTGAATGGATCTCAAGTGCTCCATCAAGTGGCCTCTCCTCCACCTCAACTTCAACATTCCAAATACTCCAGTACTCTGAGGTGTCACCCCAATCGCACTTGCTTCCTCCCAGCTCCCAAGTCTCCAGCCACCCTACTGAGTATGGGGTAACACAGATGGTTGAGTTTGCAGAGCTGTTCAGTCACACTATAGCCTGGGAATCAGAGGTCTGCTACAAAGCTGCAGTGAGTCCAGACGAGGAAATGACCTGCACTGATGCCCAGACGCTTTGTGAGTCGGATCCAGGCCCAGATGAAGAAGGTTCTGAGCATAGTGTAGACTCTCCTTCCGAAAATGTAACTCCTCTTGGTGGAGACAATGAGGAAGATGCTGAGATGCTGATGAGACTCATCTGATATATGAGAATACCTGGTTGGAACGACAACTTGACTTTTCGGTCAGGGCAGGAAGAGATTGTCTCTGAGGATGAGGGGTGTGAGAACACACATGGTGATGATGAGGTACTGTCAACCCACAGTCAGCCAGTCAATGAGGTCAGCAGAGGAGGCGGAGGAGGATGATAGTGATGACGAGGTTAGGTTGCGCCTTCCTGGACAGAGACGGAGTATGGAAAGCACGTAAACGACTGCATCCTCAGCCACAACTCTGCCTCTGAGCAGAAGTCGTGGTGGCTCTGCAGGTTGCATGGGCTCTACGCCTTGCCTAGCCTGAGTCTTTTTTGACATCACAAAAGATCACCCAACTCATGTCATCTGTAAGATTTGTCACCAATCTCTAAGTAGAGGCCAAAAACTCAATAGTTTGAGTATATCATGCATGAACCGTTACATGGATATGAAGCATAAGTCGCAGTGGGAAGCTCACTGTGCTACAATGTGGGCCAACCACCGTCTGCCCCATCAAGTGCATCAAGTGGTCTTCATCTTCTGTGACTGTGGGGACAGCAGTCACACATGCTTTTGGATGCAGACCTCCCACCTCTTTACCCGCAACAGGCAGTGTTATTGACAAGTCACAGTTCTTTTGGAAGTGGAAACACCTGCTGGTGTTGAGCTCTCTCACACATCGAGAGAAACACCTTTGGATGAAGGCAATTCCTCACAGACCAGCAGTTTACCGGGGACACCCTACTCAATCCCGTCTCAGCATAGCAGCCAGTCCTCGGTCCCTCAGATGTGGACAAGCAAAAGACCATTTCCTCCTAGCCATGACAAAGCTAAGAGGTTGATTTTCACCATCTCCAAGCTGTTGCCTACAGAAATGCTGCCTTTCCGGCTGGTGAACACCTTATGTCCGTCACAGTACCCCAGTACCAGATGCCCAGTCCACACTACTTCTCCAAGAAAGGTGTGCCTGTGCTACACCAGCATGTCGCACACAACATCACTGCTTCCTTGAGAAACTCTGTGTGTGAACGGGTGCATTTCACCTCAGACACTTGGACCAGTAAGCATGGACAGGGGCGTTACATGTCGCTGACTGGGTTTTGGGTAACTATGGAGCTGGAGAAGGGTCTGCTGTACAAGTCTTGCTGTCCCCACGAGTTGTTCATCAATCCTCTGTATGTAGAAGTTGTTCTACTGCTTCTGCCTGTGAGTTGTGTGTCTGTATGTGTCTTCTGTGTGTGAGTTGTGTCTGTATGTGTCTTCTGTATGTGAGTTGTGTCTGTATGTGTCTTCTGTGTGTGAGTTGTTTGTCTGTATGTGCCTTCTGTGTGTGAGTTGTGTGCCTGTGCCTTCTGTGTGTGAGTTGTGTGCCTGTGCCTTCTGAGTGTGAGTTGTGTGTCTGTATGTGTCTTCTGTGTGTGAGTTGTGTGTCTGTATGTGCCTTCTGAGTGTGAGTTGTGTGTCTGTATGTGTCTTCTGTGTGTGAGTTGTGTGTCTGTATGTGTCTTCTGTGTGTGAGTTGTGTGTCTGTATGTGTCTTCTGTGTATGAGTTGTGTGTCTGTATGTGTCTTCTGTGTGAGTTGTGTCCATATGTCTTCTGTGTCTGTGTGTCTTCTGTGTGTGAGTTGTGTGTCTGTATGTGTCTTCTGTGTGAGTTGTGTCCGTATGTCTTCTGTGTCTGTGTGTCTTCTGTGTATGAGTTGTGTGCCTGTGTCTGTGTGTGAGTTGTGTGTATGTGTCTTCTGTGTGTGAGTTGTCTGCCTGTGTGTGTGTCTTCTGTGTGTGAGTTGTGTGCCTGTGTGTATGTGTGTCTTCTGTGTGTGAGTTGTGTACTGTGTGTCTTCTGTGTGTGAGTTGTGTGCCTGTGCCTTCTGTGTGTGAGTTGTGTGCCTGTGCCTTCTGAGTGTGAGTTGTGTGTCTGTATGTGTCTTCTGTGTGTGAGTTGTGTGTCTTTATGTGTCTTCTGTGTGTGAGTTGTGTGTCTGTATGTGTCTTCTGTGTATGAGTTGTGTGTCTGTATGTGTCTTCTGTGTGAGTTGTGTCCATATATCTTCTGTGTCTGTGTGTCTGCTGTGTGTGAGTTGTGTGTCTGCATGTGTCTTCTGTGTGTGAGTTGTGTCTGTATGTGTCTTCTGTGTGAGTTGTGTCCGTATGTCTTCTGTGTCTGTGTGTCTTCTGTGTGTGAGTTGTGTGCCTGTGTCTGTGTGTGAGTTGTGTGTATGTGTCTTCTGTGTGTGAGTTGTCTGCCTGTGTGTGTGTCTTCTGTGTGTGAGTTGTGTGCCTGTGTGTATGTGTGTCTTCTGTGTGTGAGTTGTGTACTGTGTGTCTTCTGTGTGGGAGTTGTGTACTGTGTGTCTTCTGTGTGAGTTTTTCTCTGAGCACGAGTTGTCTTCTGTGTATATTGTGTGCCTGGTTTGGGTATGTATGTGTGTCTTCTGTGTATGATTGTGTATCTGTGTGTCTTCTGTGTGAGTTGTCTCTGTGCATGAGTTGTGTCTTCTGTGTATGTTGTGTGCCTGGTGTGTGTTGATGTGTGAGTTGTCTGTGTGAGTTGTGTCTTCTGTGTGTGAGTTGGATCCTTGTGTGAGTTGCATGTGTGTGTAAGTTGCATGTCTGTGTGAGTTGCGTTCCTGTGTGTGTAGGTTGTCTGTGTATGTTTAGATATCTTTTGAGTATATTGAAGTGTGTGTATATACACTTGGCTTCATGCAAATTCTGTGTATATCATGTGTACCTGCTGTGAATCTGTTATATAGCATGTGTGTACTAAGGACTTGTGTGATATGAGTGTCTGTGTGACTGTATTATGTGTATGTAAGGATCATGTGTTGTCCAGTATGTGTGTGCTGTATACATGTATATAATGTAATTTAACCCCTTCACCACCTATGATGAACATTTACATATACATCAAAAGTTGTATCCCTGCCTTTGATACAGGCTCACATGCTGAGCATGCATCAGTCCCCGCACATACTGATGGAGGACTGTGTCTGCCTACATGACCACAGCTCTGCCAGTCGTCATTGTGGGGTCCATCCCACAGCGGTCCCGGTCTCCTCTCTAGGCAGGTAATGAATGCATCTGCACTTTTACTTTGCACCTTTTCCTGGTCCTCTGAACCACTATACACTTGTATATACCCTTGATTTAGGCTGTCACTTGTTGTGATAGGTGGTTTTACTGCTGAGACTTCGGGTTGTGCAATAAATTATGTGCTGGCTATAAAGTATATGATCTAAATGATTATGTGAGAGTCTGGGGCTGTGCAATGTTTTGTGTCCTGTATGTGTTTATCCTGTTGTAAGTCCATCTAATGAATAAATAAAAAATATATGCAATTAAATCCTCTTTTTCCTGGTGAATCAGTCATTGTGTGTCTGTAGCTTTCGCCAAGTCACCATTTCCATTGATGCTCCTAACTCTGGACTCTCCTGTGTGGCTCTTGTGTGTGCATGTGATGACATCCTTGTATTTGGACAACTTTTTTCTATCTCTCTAAATTTAAATGTCCACTAATGTAGTCATTTGATAAGATAGATATAGATCTGTATGAACCAGATTTAATTATACTGATTGAAAAATAATTTACTGGGGGGGGGGGGGCTGTTCTGCAGCTCGCCTCAGGCAGCAGAGTGGCTAGGTTCACCCCTGCACACATGTTTAGTCACACCACAATAGCCATGATTTTGGCTACATGGAAGTGCACCCTGTCAGTGTGCCTGAACTCATGATGCTGATGCATGATGGGTGTTCATGTGCTGGCCCTGCAGATACATGCTTGAGGACCATCACACAATAATGTGTGTAGCATGCCATACACTCAGAATTGTTGTGGCCACTTCCCAAACAACACACATAGGTGTGACTAAAACCTTGAAGTCAGCATGTGCAGATTGTCAGTGATGTCATGGACCACAGCACACAAAATGTTACATCTTCCCACAACCCCTACATCTAGCAGCACATATCCTTCTGGTTATTGGACACATAAGTCTAGGCCCAATAACTCGGCTGTTGTGTGCGTTCGGTCCAACAAAACACACACTCACTGTTACGTCATGTTCTTCATATGTTCTGGTCCTCTCACAAATGCTGGATTCCTATGTTGCAAAATATCCTGTCAGTATGGGACTGTGCTTGTGGGCCCATGTGTATGCTAAAGGGAATGACAAAAAGTGGTGCTGACCAAGGTCATTACACAATTGTGTGTCACCACAACATAGTTGGGCAACAGTAAAAACCTGTGTGGGCTGCGTGCCAAGGACACTTTCATTAGTGCCACATATACATATATGACATTGCTACCATTATGCAGATGATCTTACAGTCCCCTTGTACCCCAGAGACCCGGGGGTCAGTGGGTGCTGTCGTCCGCAGGTCCAGCCGCCTTTACAAAGACAACATGGACCAGGGCTCATCCCCAACTGAACGCCCGAGCTCCTTAATCGTGGGCGGAACACTACTCAGACAACACAGGGTGAGGGAATCACAATATTAAGGCTTTATTGGATCCCCAAACAGTTAACAGCATATAACGCATAACCAGCAAAACACAACAATGTAACAGGCAACAGAGTCTCACCCTTCCGCTGGCTCACCAGGGTTTAGAATATAGCACAGCAAAGTCTGTAGCCAGGTGACTGTATCATCCCAACCTGGGTTGTTTCCTTGTCCTTATGCAGTCTTTATCACAGCCGAATCCGATAATCCGATACTGAAGTCCTTGTGGTTCTTTAGTCCGTGTTCTGATCCCCTTGGTCGGCACCGAAATGCCTAGGCCTGGGATTATGGCTCGCTAATCGGACCCGAAGACCCTAGATTAGCTGCCTGTATCCAATCTCCAAACTCCAATCCAGTGGACCTCTTGCCGGGACCGAAATCCCTAGACTGAGGCCACTAGACAGAATCTAACTCTCTCTGGTTAATGAACACATCTCCTTATATACCTTCAGCCCTCATTGCAGGATATTGGGAACGTCACGATTGGTGCAATAACACAGTCCTTTCATTGGCTGAACTCCAATCCTCATTTAACATATTTTAGTAGTATTGTACTCCTGACATAGAGAGCCAAATGCTGATTGATATAGCACCTTACAATGGAATGTTAGTAGGAGACATTCAGCCTGCAAACCATGACATTAACACAATAGTGGCTGGAGCCACAATCAATATTCACAGGGTAATAGACAATGGACGATTAGCATAATTAAGTTCTCTGTCCTTCTATGACCAACAAGTTAGATAATTACATTACCATGCTAAACTTAGACCACGGTAATCTATGAGAATACTGTAGGAAATTCTCCTTGGCTATTACAAGTTTACAAGCCAATATACAATATGATATGTCTGGGTTACATAAGAAATCATCATATGTCCTACATTGAAGGAGACCATTTCGTCACATACCTCCCCCTTCTTATGTAACAAGACAGGGCAGTCAGATGTGATCAGTCTCTGGTCATCCTTCTCCTCTTGGCGGCATTGTCTTTTTTAATGGTGAAGTCAGCAATCGAGGCTTCCATCTATACACCTCCCCCAGATTACCTCCCCCAGGATAGGCAGACATATTGTGGACAAGCAGTAAAATGGAATTCAGGAGTTGGGTTCCCATAAACTTCTGGCTATCAATTGCCCCCCAGTCAATGACCACAGTCTGGCTAGGTGTACTCACTGTTGATGGCTCAGAGGAGAATGATGGGGGCTGGGAACATGGATTATGCTCTGAAGGTGTGGTAGCAAGTTCCACATCAGGGTGCTGCTTGGCTTCCTGGATGATGGTGATGTCAACCTGTAAACGTGAGATAAATGTGAGGGATGGGCGAATCTACTCGCTAGGACTCGTTACTCGGCGAGTAGTAAGGGACTCGCAGGACTCGGTACTCTGCGAGTTTCCCAGTGATTACTCGCACGAGTCCAATGCAAATCAATATCAATCCTAGTTTTGTCAGAAATGCTGACAAAACTAGGATTGCCATTGTTTGCATTAGACTCGTGCGAGTAATCACTGGCTACTGTGCCAGTGATAGCAGGGAAACTCGCAAGTAACTGCTGTTTCTTTGCGAGCCGAGTCCAGATGTCTTCTCTGTGCAGCTCCAGGGTCCTAGAGCCCGCCTGCTCACAGAGATGATGTAGCAGTGCTGAGATTGTTCTCAGTCTGCTCATTCCCTGTGCATAGAGATCTATATTTATGCACAGGGGATGTAGCAGAGAGGACATCGCGTTTTGAACTACGTCGGACAGAAGAGGATTTTTTTAATTAAAGATGGAGTGCCTAATGGCTTTTTTTTTTATTTCAAATAAAAAATTTTCTCTGTATTGTGTTTTTTTAACCCTTTATTTGAGATTCTTAGTGGCTGGGTCAAACGTGGCCTGACATTAAGAATCTCGGGCTTAATACCAGCTTGTATAACAAAGCTGGTATTAACCCCTTTAATACCCAGCGTGCCACTGCCACCAGGGCCACTGGAAGAGCGGGGTTCAGCGCCAGCGCTTCAATGAACGCGCCATCTACTGGGGCGGCTGCGGGCTGCAATTTGCAGCGGGGGGTGCCCAGAAAGCTTGGGCATCCCTGCGCTGCGGATTCCAGCCCCCAGATGCTTAGCTGTACCTGGCTAGACATAGAAATTGCGCGGAGCCCCACGCATTTTTTTTATTATTTAATGAATTTCAGAGTCAGAGTCTCAGAGTCTCAGAGTCAGAGTCAGAGTCTCAGAGTCGGAGTCTCAGAGTCGGAGTCGCCTCAGAGTCGGAGTCGCCTCAGAGTCGAAGTTGCCTCAGAGTCGGAGTCGCCTCGGAGTCGGAGTCGTCTCGGAGTCGGAGTCTCCTCAGAGTCGGAGTCTCCTCAGAGTCGCAGTCTCAGAGTCGGAGTCGCCTCAGAGTCGGAGTCGCCTCGGAGTCGGAGTCGTCTCGGAGTCGGAGTCGTCTCGGAGTCGGAGTCGTCTCGGAGTCGAGTCGGAGTCGGAGTCGTCTCGGAGTCGGAGTCGTCTCGGAGTCGGAGTTGTCACGGAGTCGAGTCGGAGTCGGAGTCGTCTCGGAGTCGGAGTCGTCTCGGAGTCGGAGTCGGAGTCGTCTCGGAGTCGGAGTCGTCTCGGAGTCGGAGTCGGAGTCGAGTCGGAGTCGGATCGTCTCGGAGTCGGAGTCGAGTCGGAGTCGGAGTCGTCTCGGAGTCGGAGTTGTCTCGGAGTCGGAGTCGTCTCGGAGTCGGAGTCGTCTCGGAGTCGGAGTCGGAGTCGTCTCGGAGTCGGAGTCGTCTCGGAGTCGGAGTCGGAGTCGAGTCGGAGTCGGAGTCGTCTCGGAGTCGTCTCGGAGTCGGAGTCGAGTCGGAGTCGGAGTCGTCTCGGAGTCGGAGTTGTTCATCAGAGTCGGATCGGAGTCGTGAGTGTCGGAGTCGGATGAGTCGAGTCGGAGTCGGAGTCGTCTCGGAGTCGGAGTCGTCTCGCAGTCGGAGTCAAAAAAATGCGTGGGGCTCCGCGCAATTTCTATGTCTAGCCAGGTACAGCTAAGCAGCTGGGGGCTGGAATCCGCAGCGCAGGGATGCCCAAGCTTTCTGGGCACCCCCCGCTGCAAATTGCAGCCCGCAGCCGCCCCAGAAGATGGCCCGTTCATTGAAGCGCCATCCTCTGGCGCTGAACCCCGCTCTTCCAGCGGCCCTGGAGGCGGTGGCACGCTGGGTAATAGAGGTTAGGGCCAGCTTTGTATTATCAGCTGGCCCTAAGCCCAAATTTATGGCGGTCACGCCAATATTAGACATGACCGCCATGAATTTCTATTAAATTGTTTTTAAAAAAACACAACACAGAGAAATTTTTTTATTAGAAATAAAAAAAAAAGCCATTAGAGACTCCATCTTTAATTAAAAAAATCCTCTTCCGTCCGACGCAGTCCAAAATGCGATGTCCTCTCTGCTCATCCCTGTGCATAGATATAGATGTATATGCACAGGGAATGAGCAGACTGAGAACAATCTCAGCTCTGCTACATCATCTCTGTGCACAGACATTCATGTCTGTACACAGGGAATGAGCAGACTGAGAACAATCTCAGCACTGCTACATCATCTCTGTGCACAGACATTCATGTCTGTACACAGGGAATGAGCAGACTGAGAACAATCTCAGCTCTGCTACATCATCTCTGTGCACAGACATTCATGTCTGTACACAGGGAATGAGCAGACTGAGAACAATCTCAGCACTGCTACATCAGGCAGCAGGCGGGCTCTAGGACCCTGGAGCTGGCAGCCATCACACAGAGAAGACAGGACTCTTCTCTTATCTGTGCGAGTTTCCCAGCGATTACAGTTGCAAAGTAAACGAGTCCAATGCAAATAAATGACAAAACTCGGATTGCTTCAGGCTGAAGCTTCCGAGACACATCTGCGATTTGTAAATCTCACACTACTCGCTATTACTCGCTTCCCCATTCATTAACATTGGACTCGCTAGACTCGCAACGAGTAGCGAGTCCTGGGCTCGGACTCGCTAGAGTCAAGCGATTCCGAGTAATTTAGGATTCGCCCATCACTAATAAATGTGCATAGGGTCTTATCCTTTTAACAAAGGGTTGTAGCGGTGTATATTAGGAACTGCTTACCTGGCTCGGTTGTGTCACCACGTATAATCGCCTGTAGGATGGCTTGTAGAGAATGGCTGCTGCAGGGCCGCACCTTCACGATAATCGTGGAAACAGGAATGCTGTAATGGGACAAAATGCCGAATTGCCCGCGCTGCCAGCAGGAATCACCAGGAAACAAAGAGTTAACTGGGCAGATGTTTCTTTATTCTATCCTACGCGTTTCAGAGCCTCTATCCGAGCTCCTTCCTCAGGGAACATCAAGAGCACAATGGAAACAATCTTATATAAACACAAAAAAAAGCGCCAAAAATCAGTGACAGCCCCTGTGATGTGGCGTCAGCAACAGGGTGGATCAGAGAGTGACATCACAATGTTTGTAAACAATACATCGTAGAAACTGTCAGAATTCACAATACGTTTCATACAGTTGTTCACAGAGTAGATTTGCTATTTCTTTTCAAGTCAATGAGATCGCTTATTAAAATTCCCCAATAGAAGAAAGAATTAAGAAAAAAAGAAGAAAAAAAGGAAGAAAAAAAAAGAGAAAGAGAGTGAGCTGTGTTTGAACTCACTAGTGAAAAATATATGTATATATGTTGTTCTGACTTAGAGTGTAGTATATTTAGCTAGTCGTGCTATATAGTCTGGTGGAAAACTCCAGCAAATTGTATGTTTGCAAAGAGAGAAATTTCATTATAAAGATGTGTTGATAAATGTGAGGAAAGATCTAATAAAGAATATACACATACCGTATATACTCGTGTATAAGCCGACCCGTGTATAAGCCGACCCCCCTACTTTTGCCCCCAAAACCTGGGAAAATCTATTGACTCGTGTATAAGCCGAGGGCGGACCCCAGCACAGGTATACAGCCCCCAGCAGTGTGGTATACAGCAGCCCCAGAGGTATATACAGCAGCCCCAGTGGTAGTATACAGCAGCAGCCCCAGTGGTATATACAGCAGCAGCCCCAGTGGTTAGTATACAGCAGCCCCAGAGGTATATACAGCCCCAGTGGTAGTATACAGCAGCCCCAGTGGTAGTATACAGCAGCCCCAGTGGTAGTATACAGCAGCCCCATTGGTACTATACAGCAGCCCCAGTGGTAGTATACAGCAGCCCCAGAGGTAGTATACAGCAGCCCCAGTGGTACTATACAGCAGCCCCAGTGGTAGTATACAGCAGCCCCAGAGGTATATACAGCCCCAGTGGTAGTATACAGCAGCCCCAGTGGTAGTATACAGCAGCCCCAGTGGTAGTATACAGCAGCAGCAGCCCCAGGGGTGTATACATCAGCAGCCCCAGGGCTGTATACACCAGCAGCCCCAGGGCTGTATACACCAGCAGCCCCAGGGCTGTATACACCAGCAGCCCCAGGGCTGTATACACCAGCAGCCCCAGGGCTGTATACAGCAGCAGCCCCAGGGCTGTATACACCACCAGCCCCAGGGCTGTATACAGCAGCAGCCCCAGGGCTGTATACACCAGCAGCCCCGGAGGTATACAGGCCCCCCCATCAAGCTTGCGCGGCAGCCTGTAAAGGAAAATCATACTCATCGCTGTCCCGCGCTGTCCCGCCGCTTGCCGACACACGATCCCGGGCTTCAATCCGCGTCTTCCGGCTTCCGGGTTCCTGTGGTCGGCGCAATGACGTCATTGCCCGCGACCACAGAAGACGCGGATTGAAGCCCGGGATCGTGATGGCAGCGGCGGGACAGCGCGGGACAGCGCGGACAGGATGAGTATGATTTTCCTTTACAGGCTGCCGCGCAAGGGGGGGGGGGGGCCTGGCGCTTGATGGGGGGGCCTGTATACCTTCAGGGCAGCTGCTGTATATATACGGATTACCGTATATACCCGCGTATAAGCCGAGGGGGGACTTTTCAGCCCAAATTTTGGGCTGAAAAACTCGGCTTATACGCGAGTATATACGGTACATATATATACATATACATACATATATATACATACACATGAGAGGGTTCTATGGAATATTCTCCTGTGTGGTTATATAAATTGATCTAGTGGAGGAAATAAATAAATATAAGGATCTCATAAATAATCTATATATATATAAAAAAAAATATATTAATAATGGTATACATATATTGATGAAAAAATATATAATTTACTTATCAGGACTAAGAAAAGAGTAGTGGACTGTTTAAAAGCTCTAAAAAATTCATTTCAGTTGCTTTTTACAAAAACTAAAAATGGTCAAAAATGTGCCCGAAGGGAATGTAGGAAAAAATTATATATACCGTATATACTCGTGTATAAGCCGAGTTTTTCAGCCCAAAATTTGGGCTGAAAAGTCCCCCCCTCGGCTTATACACGGGTCTATACGGTAGACCCGTGTGGTGGGGGCTGTGTCCGGGGGCTGTGGAGGCTGGAGGAGGCGGGGGGGGGCTGCTGTATGAGCGGCCCCGTCACGTGGGGCCGCTCATTAAATATGCACTGCATCCCCCTGTCAATCAGCGGCAGGGGGATGCAGTTCATATAGCCCCCCAAAAGCTGGCACTGTCCCCCATTGTAAGGGCCCCCCCCCGGTGCTTATACATTACCATTCCGGTGTTCTGATCGGCGCCGCTCCTCGGTGCGTCTTCATCCTCCCGTCCGCGCTGGCTGCATCCGGGTTCTCCGGCTGTCGCAGCGATGTGACGTCATCGCGCGACCGCTGGAGAACCCGGATGCAGCCAGCGCGGGAGGATGAAGACGCAGCACGGAGGAGCCGCGCTGATCAGAAAACCGGAATGGTAATGTATAAGTAGCGGGGGGGGCCCTTACAAGGGGGGACAGTGCCAGCTTGTGGGGGCTGTTGGTACCCCCTGGGGGCTGTTGGTACCCCCAGGGGGCTGCTGGGTACCCTCTGGGGGCTGTTGGTACCCCCAGGGGGCTGTTGGTACTCCCAGGGGGCTGCTGGGCACCCCCTGGGGGCTGTTGGTACCCCCAGGGGGCTGCTGGGTACCCCCTGGGGGCTGTTGGTACCCCCAGGGGGATGTTGGTACCCCCAGGGGGCTGCTGGGTACCCCCTGGAGGCTGTTGGTACCCCCAGGGGGCTGTTGGTACCCCCAGGGGGCTGCTGGGTACCCCCTGGGGGCTGCTGGGTACCCCCAGGGGCCGCTGTATAACCCCTGGGGGGTGCTGTATAACCCCTGGGGGGTGCTGTATAACCCCTGGGGGCTGCTGTATATACTGCTGAGGCCTGTATACCACTGGGGCTGCTGTATATACCACTGGGGCTGCTGTATATACCACTGGGGCTGCTGGGGCTCCTATATACTACCACTGGGGCTGCTGGGGCTCCTGTATACTACCACTGGGGCTGCTGTATACTACCACTGGGGCTGCTATATACTACCACTGGGGCTGCTATATAAATACTACCACTGGGGCTGCTATATACTACCACTGGGGCTGCTATATACTACCACTGGGGCTGCTATATACTACCACTGGGGCTGCTGTATACTACCACTGGGGCTGCTATATACTACCACTGGGGCTGCTGTATACTACCACTGGGGCTGCTGTATACTACTGCTGGGGCTGCTATATACTACCACTGGGGCTGCTATATACTACCACTGCGGCTGCTGTATACTACCACTGGGGCTGCTGGGGATGCTATATACTACCACTGGGGCTGCTGTATACTACCACTGGGGCTGCTATATACTACCACTGGGGCTGCTGTATACTACCACTGGGGCTGCTGTATACTACTGCTGGGGCTGCTATATACTACCACTGGGCTGCTATATACTACCACTGCGGCTGCTGTATACTACCACTGGGGCTGCTGGGGATGCTATATACTACCATTGGGGCTGCTGTATACTACCACTAGGGCTGCTGTATACTACCACTGGGGAGGCCTGTATACCACTGGGGGGGGGGGCCTGTATACCACACTGCTGGGGGCTGTATACCTGTGCTGGGGTCCACCCTCGGCTTATACACGAGTCAATAGGTTTTTCCAGATTTTGGGGCAAAAGTAGGGGGGTCGGCTTATACACGGGTCGGCTTATACACGAGTATATACGGTATATATATATATATTTAGTAAAAACTGCCTTGTTAAAATATATTATTTAAAAATAGCCTTTAATATGTTAAACAATAGTAAAAAATAGATTAAAAATAAGGAGTAAAAAAGTATAGAAAAATATGTATTGTAATATGATTAAAAAATGGTATATAAATATATCTAAAGAATGTGTGAATTTATATATCTTTGAAATAGAGGCGATATCCCTAAAAAAGGCAGTAGATGGCGCCAGAGGGTTGTCTGAGCTCAGCTTGCCTAAGCTTTAGAGCTTGATACAATGTTGCAAGTTCTAACAATAATTGACAGAAGAAGTGTGGGTGGCGTGTGCCTCGAATTAAGCCCCAGAATTCCACTAGGAGGAAATCTGAGAGTCAGAACCACATAGGTTCTATTCCTCATGATTACATAGAGTGTAATTCTATTGATCTTGTTAATAAAAGGAGGAAGGGAAAGTGTAGTGAGATTTATTAGTGTAGTAAATTAATTAGGAGCGTGGCAGGAGTGTGCCTGAGATTAAACCTTCATTACAGTGTTGCTGCTTTGCCTATTAGTGCATGTGTCTTCAATCTATATGTTAAAAACTAAGTTGTGAAGGTAGATTGGTTGAAGAAGTGTTTAGTGAGTGGGGAGCATTTATCAGGGTAAATAGGGAAGGAGAAGAAGATTCTGTAATAGTGAGATAAAAACTATATATATAGTGAGATAAAAATTATATATATAGTGAGATAAAAATTGGGAACTTCAGAATATATATAGAAATATAAATATAAGAAGTGAAAAATATACAGTTGTGCCTAGACTTATAAGTATTTAAAAGATATATACCGTATATACTCGTGTATAAGCCGAGTTTTTCAGCCCAAAAATTGGGCTGAAAAGTCCCCCCCCCTCGGCTTATACACGAGTCACTATACAGGGGTGAGTGGGGTGGGGGCTGTGTCGGGCTGGGGAGGCAGGAGGAGGTGGGGGGAGGCTGCTGTATGAGCGGCCCCGTCACGTGGGGCCGCTCATTACATATGCACTGCATCCCCCTGTCAATCAGCACCAGGGGGAGCAGTGCATATCTGTAGATAATGCCCCACACAAATGCTGGCACACGTCCCCCCCTGTTGTAAGGCCCCCCCTGCTGATTACTTACCATCCCTGGTCTTCAGCAGCACCTCCGCGCCGGTCCTCTCTGCTCCGGTCCTCCGTGATCCCGTCCTCTGTTCTCCGTTCCCCGGCTGTATCATGTGACCGGCCGGGTCGCAGAAGCGATGACGTCATCGCTTCTGCGACGCTTGGGGACCCCGGATGCAGCCGTGGAGCGGAGCACAGAGGACGGGATCGCGGAGGACCGGAGCAGAGAGGACCGGCGTGGAGGTGCTGCTGAAGACCAGGGATGGTAAGTAATCAGCAGGGGGGGCCTTACAACAGGGGGGACGTGTGCCAGCATTTGTGTGGGGCTGCTGTATATAGGGGCTGCAATACCACTGGGGCTGCAATACCACTGGGGCTGCTGTATATAGGGGCTGCTGTATACACCACTGGAGCTGCAATACCACTGGGGCTGCTGTATATAGGGGCTGCAATACCACTGGGGCTGCAATACCACTGGGGCTGCTGTATATAGGGGCTGCTGTATACACCACTGGGGCTGCAATACCACTGGGGCTGCTGTATATAGGGGCTGCAATACCACTGGGGCTGCTGTATATACCACTGGGGGCTGCTGTATATACCACTGTGGCTGCTGTATATACCACTGGGGGCTGCTGTATATCATACTGCTGGGGCCTCTATACCACTGCTGGGGGCTGTATACCTGTGCTGGGGTCCACCCTCGGCTTATACGCGAGTCAATAGATTTTCCCAGGTTTTGGGGGCAAAAGTAGGGGGTCGGCTTATACACGGGTCGGCTTATACACGAGTATATACGGTAATAATAATAAATATAAATATAGCAGTACTTTAGTAAAAACATGATTATATATTCACAGTACCATAAGAACAGGCCTATCTGAATTGGGTTTCTGTGAGATGAGCCAACAAAAGGAGAAAACTATAAACGTATATTGAAACCAGGGTTTTTAAGAGATAATTTCTGAGATAATATTTAACCCTCTAGGAGCCAGTGTGTTCATCTTATAAATCCAGTATTTCTCTTTCTTATTGAGAGCACCCAATCTATTAGCGGTGTTCTCAGGAATATGATCTATGGCTATAACTTTCAGTCCCCCATAATTTCTATTGTGGTGCACATCAAAATGATTTGACACCCCATGCTGTTTAAAACCATTTTTAATGTTGAATCTATGCTTATTAATCCTATTGTGGAGCTCCTGTGTTGTACGGCCAATATATTGCAGGTTACAAGGACATTCCAGTAGATATATAACAAATTTTGTGTTGCAATTCATTTTATGGGATATCTGAAATTTTTCACCAGTGGAATTGGAGATAAATTCTTTAGTTGGTGTCATCATTTTACAGCATAGACAACGCTTCTTACCACAGCGATTGGTACCTTTGATTGTTTGATCTGAGTTTATTTGTTGTTTGTGGGAAGGTGTTCTCAATCTACTGGGGGCAACAATACTTTTAATTGTAGGGGCCCTTCTGAAGGTTATTCCTGGATGATCTGGCAATATTTTTCCCAAAATCGGGTCATTTAACAGTATAGGCCAATGTTTGTTCAAAATATTTTTTATCTCTCTATGTCTTTTATTAAATGTGGTTATAAGATTAAAATTAAAATGGGTATCTTCTAACTTTATATTTTTTTCTTTCTGTTTCAAAAGAGAATCCTGTGAAATTTTGCTGCTCTCTTTAAATGCATTTTCTATCAGTTTAGTAGGATATTCACGTGTCCTAAATCTCTTTTTTAATACTTCTGATTGTTCAATAAAATTATCATTATTAGAACAATTCTTCCTAATCCTTTTGAACTGATTAACAGGGATGTTCCTAAGCCATTTATTGTAGTGTCCACTTGTGAAGTGGACATAACCATTTCGGTCTACTTGTTTAAAAAAGGTTTTTGTTAATATATAATCATTTTCTCGATAGATTGTTAGATCCAGGAAGTCAATAGTGGTCCTATGTGAATGGGGTTCAAATTTAAGACCCCATGAATTATTATACAGGACATGCAAGAAATCATCAGAGTCACTCAAATCATCATCCCATATGATAAATATATCATCAATGAATCTTTTAAATAACAATAGTCCCTTGTTATGTGGATTGTCATATACATGAATGTTCTCAAAGATACCCATAAACAAATTTGCATATCCACATGCCACCTTTGACCCCATCGCAGTCCCTTTCACTTGATGGTAGAACTGTCCCAAGAATGTAAAAAAATTGTTCTTTAAAATGAAATTAAGACCATCCTTGATAAAATTTCTCTGTTTCAAAGGGATCCTACTGTCATACTGTAGTATATTTTCAACACACATAATTCCAAACTCATGATCAATGTTCGTATAGAGAGATGCCACGTCCAAAGTTATAAATTTATAAGATTCCTTCCATCTAATTTCTTTTAAAATGTGGATCAATTGAGTTGAATCCTTTATGTAGCTGTCAGAGTGCTAGTGGGACGAGCATCTTTGGAAGGTTTCGATATTTGCTGCAAGGGTCGTGTTTCTACATATCATTATGGACTATTTACAACACAGGTTTTCCCTACGGGAAAGACTGATTTTACAGACAATTGGAAGCAGTAACTTTACCCCTACGACAACTGAGCTCATGGGGAATGTATTTTCTGAAGAGGATACAAAAATCATGAAAGAATATTTACATCAGTTAGAGGACCATTTGAAAAATGAAATTAAATATGGAGTAGATGCAAGGTTCCTATCTCTATACATAGAGGAGGACATCTGTCCCAGAGGTTTGAGACTGGTTCTGAAATCTCCATTTCCTGATGATACTGACTTTACTAAAAGATGGGATGATTATTTGCATTTGTGTATGCACAATCTGCTGACTATGCTTTATCTGAAAAGAAATGATTTAGCAGACAAGGCTACAGAAAGTATACAAGAAATGACAAAAAGACTTTCCAAATTTGATGTCCATCCAGACTATAAAAGAATATACTCCAATATTTGTACAAACATTACTCAAATAGAACATGAAACAATATTGAGGAAATCAAAAAAACTCAATAGAGACAGAAAAGACTATTTTAGCACAGATAAAACAAATGAGGAGATCCAGGAAGAAAGGAACAGTTACACACAGAATAAGAGAAAACAGGCACAACTAAGACATAGATCTTTTTCAGACTCAGGAGCCCCTGAATATACCACCAGTTACCCCACCAGAAGGTTTTCCAATAGTAGATTTAATAAGACCCTCAATAAACCTATTAATGATAGCAAACCTACAACTGTGGATGGGACAAGTAATATACATAAAGAGAACAAAACCATAAAATATAAGATCATTGATGATAATGAGATTATCACTAATGAGAATCAACACAATGAGAGTGAGGAGCAAGTGACAAATGTGGCAATGAATCCTGACATTATGATCATTAATGAAGGGAATTTAATTGAGATGTCTAAGGAAGAAGAAGAAAATCTAACAGGAGATGATTTAGAGACTACTACTAATGAGCTGGGGTCCTCTGACACCTGTGATGAAGAATCACTATCGACTGCCATTGAATCTGCAATTACTGATGCTGACTGGGATATAATTGAATCTAAAAAGAAAGCTGCCCAATTAGAACAGAATACTAATAATACAATGGCAGAATTAAATGAGAGTACCAATAAAAACATAGTGAGATCAAACAACACAGTGACAATTAAAGCAATTGTACATGAAAGAACAAAAGAAGGGAAAGTTATTGAGAACGCAACACCAATAGTGAACATAGTATCAGAGGAAGACCATTTAAATAAGATCAAAGAACAGATCACTAGGATTAATAGGGAAAGACCCCTACGGCCCATTGTCTTACATGATACTAAGAAAGCTACAACTAGTTTACCTTCAACATCTACAGATAGTAGAAAAACGACCAGCTCAGCAGCCCTTCTGACTAAACTTACAACACCCGGAGAATCATGTAAAAATAAAGTAGTCATAATTGATAACACCAATACCAACAATACTGGTTTGGTCCCTTTTTTAAACTTAGCAAACCAGAAACACAATAACGTCCTTTTTCAGCCCAGTACTAGGGAAAAGAAAACTAGAAGAGGTTGCAGAGGAAAAAGAAAAAATAGAAAAAACAAAGAAGAAAGGGAGAGTCACATTTGCCCTATAATGATTAGTGAAAATAACATTATTAATTTGTCTGACTATACTTTGAATGAGACAGAAAAACGGGTGCTTAATAAAGGACTATCATTTTGTCCATCTAATAATCCTGATGACTTGGACCTATTTGTTGATATACACAAATATGTGCGTAATTTAACACTAAAAAGACACTTTGCCACACAAGCAAATGACCTTATAAACATTAATGAGAATGATAATGATACATCCTTCCATCCTAAAATTAAAATTGGGAGCAATTTTTATCCATTAACAAGCAAGGGACATCATGTTGAGACCTTCCAAGAAATGGTATTGAACGATTTAGGTTCCCTTAATAAGACCAGAACCAGATCAAGTGATAACATGACAAAGGAAGAAAGAAAGGCTTTGACAAACTTACAAAAAAACAGGGATATTGTGATAAGATGTGCAGATAAAGGAGGAGGCATAGTAATTCAGAATTATAATGACTATGTAAATGAGGCGATGAATATACTGTCAGATACCACATATGATAAGAAAATTGATACTGATCCATATCCAGCACTTACTAAGGCTTTTAATATGTTCATCAAAAATTCATTCACTGAGGGCACCATCAATGAAAAAGAGAAGAATATTTGACTAATAGGAGTCCAACAGTACCCTTCCTATATCACTTGCCTAAGATACATAAAAACTTGAGAAATCCACCAGGAAGACCTATCATTTCGGGGATTGGCTCTTTAAGCAGCAATCTGGCAAGTTACATTGACAGAATATTACAGGATCATGTCACACTACTTGACAGCTACATAAAGGATTCAACTCAATTGATCCACATTTTAAAAGAAATTAGATGGAAGGAATCTTATAAATTTATAACTTTGGACGTGGCATCTCTCTATACGAACATTGATCATGAGATTGGAATTATGTGTGTTGAAAATATACTACAGTATGACAGTAGGATCCCTTTGAAACAGAGAAATTTTATCAAGGATGGTCTTAATTTCATTTTAAAGAACAATTTTTTTACATTCTTGGGACAGTTCTACCATCAAGTGAAAGGGACTGCGATGGGGTCAAAGGTGGCATGTGGATATGCAAATTTGTTTATGGGTATCTTTGAGAACATTCATGTATATGACAATCCACATAACAAGGGACTATTGTTATTTAAAAGATTCATTGATGATATATTTATCATATGGGATGATGATTTGAGTGACTCTGATGATTTCTTGCATGTCCTGTATAATAATTCATGGGGTCTTAAATTTGAACCCCATTCACATAGGACCACTATTGACTTCCTGGATCTAACAATCTATCGAGAAAATGATCATATATTAACAAAAACCTTTTTTAAACAAGTAGACCGAAATGGTTATGTCCACTTCACAAGTGGACACTACAATAAATGGCTTAGGAACATCCCTGTTAATCAGTTCAAAAGGATTAGGAAGAATTGTTCTAATAATGATAATTTTATTGAACAATCAGAAGTATTAAAAAAGAGATTCAGGACACGTGAATATCCTACTAAACTGATAGAAAATGCATTTAAAGAGAGTAGCAAAATTTCACAGGATTCTCTTTTGAAACAGAAAGAAAAAAATATACAGTTAGAAGATACCCATTTTAATTTTAATCTTATAACCACATTTAATAAAAGACATAGAGAGATTAAAAATATTTTGAACAAACATTGGCCTATACTGTTAAATGACCCGATTTTGGGAAAAATATTGCCAGATCATCCAGGAATAACCTTCAGAAGGGCCCCTACAATTAAAAGTATTGTTGCCCCCAGTAGATTGAGAACACCTTCCCACAAACAACAAATAAACTCAGATCAAACAATCAAAGGTACCAATCGCTGTGGTAAGAAGCGTTGTCTATGCTGTAAAATGATGACACCAACTAAAGAATTTATCTCCAATTCCACTGGTGAAAAATTTCAGATATCCCATAAAATGAATTGCAACACAAAATTTGTTATATATCTACTGGAATGTCCTTGTAACCTGCAATATATTGGCCGTACAACACAGGAGCTCCACAATAGGATTAATAAGCATAGATTCAACATTAAAAATGGTTTTAAACAGCATGGGGTGTCAAATCATTTTGATGTGCACCACAATAGAAATTATGGGGGACTGAAAGTTATAGCCATAGATCATATTCCTGAGAACACCGCTAATAGATTGGGTGCTCTCAATAAGAAAGAGAAATACTGGATTTATAAGATGAACACACTGGCTCCTAGAGGGTTAAATATTATCTCAGAAATTATCTCTTAAAAACCCTGGTTTCAATATACGTTTATAGTTTTCTCCTTTTGTTGGCTCATCTCACAGAAACCCAATTCAGATAGGCCTGTTCTTATGGTACTGTGAATATATAATCATGTTTTTACTAAAGTACTGCTATATTTATATTTATTATTATTATATATCTTTTAAATACTTATAAGTCTAGGCACAACTGTATATTTTTCACTTCTTATATTTATATTTCTATGTATATTCTGAATTCCCAATTTTATCTCACTATATATATAATTTTTATCTCACTATTACAGAATCTTCTTCTCCTTCCCTATTTACCCTGATAAATGCTCCCCACTCACTAAAACACTTCTTCAACCAATCTACCTTCACAACTTAGTTTTTAACATATAGATTGAAGACACACGCACTAATAGGCAAAGCAGCAACACTGTAATGAAGGTTTAATCTCAGGCACACTCCTGCCACGCTCCTAATTAATTTACTACACTAATAAATCTCACTACACTTTCCCTTCCTCCTTTTATTAACAAGATCAATAGAATTACACTCTATGTAATCATGAGGAATAGAACCTATGTGGTTCTGACTCTCAGATTTCCTCCTAGTGGAATTCTGGGGCTTAATTCGAGGCACACGCCACCCACACTTCTTCTGTCAATTATTGTTAGAACTTGCAACATTGTATCAAGCCCTAAAGCTTAGGCAAGCTGAGCTCAGACAACCCTCTGGCGCCATCTACTGCCTTTTTTAGGGATATCGCCTTTATTTCAAAGATATATAAATTCACACATTCTTTAGATATATTTATATACAATTTTTTAATCATATTACAATACATATTTTTCTATACTTTTTTACTCTATTTAAACTATTTTTTACTATTGTTTAACATATTAAAGGCTATTTTTAAATAATATATTTTAACAAGGCAGTTTTTACTAAATATATATATATATATATATATATATATATATATATATATATATATATATATAATTTTTTCCTACATTCCCTTCGGGCACATTTTTGACCATTTTTAGTTTTTGTAAAAAGCAACTGAAATGAATTTTTTAGAGCTTTTAAACAGTCCACTACTCTTTTCTTAGTCCTGATAAGTAAATTATATATTTTTTCATCAATATATGTATACCATTATTAATATATTTTTTTATATATATCTCCGCTACCCACAACTCGCCCCCCCAATGTCCGCACAGCCTCACCCAGGTCCAAACAGGCCCCCCATGTCCGCATAGCCGCCCCCCATCTCCGCACAGCCACCCCCATGTCCGCACACCCACCGCCATGTCCGCACACCCACCCCCATGTCTGCACAGCCCCCCCCCATGTCCGCACAGGCCCCCCCCCATGTCCGCACAGCCACCCCATGTCCGCACAGCCCCCCCATGTCCGCACACCCACCCCCATGTCCGCACAGCCACCCCCATGTCCGCACAGCCACCCCCATGTCCGCACAGCCCCCCCCATGTCCGCACAGCCCCCCCCATGTCCGCACACCCACCCCGCAACAAAACCACCCCGCCGCACCTAAGGCCCTACCCCCTAAGTCCGCCCCACCCCTATACGCTAAGCCCTGACCACCTAACCCCCGACCCGCAGCATCCTAAGCCCCCGCCGATACCCCTTAAGCCCCGCCGTCTACCCCCAAAGCCACCGCCGCCCTTAAGCCCCTACCCCCTAAGCCCCGCAGCAGCCCCTAAGCCCCTACCCCCTAAGCCCCGTAGCATCCTAGGCCCCCGCCGATACCCCCTAAGCCATGCCGCCTACCCCCTAAGGCACCGACGCCCCTAAGCCCCTACCCCCTAAGCCCCGTAGCATCCTAGGCCCCCGCCGATACCCCCTAAGCCCCGCCGCCTATCCCCTAAGTCACCGCCGCCCCTAAGCTCCCGCCGCTGTCCTCTGCCCCTCTCGCTAAACCCTACACCCTAAGCCCCCGCAGTCCCCTAACCTAACGCCGCTGTCACCTAAGGCCCTACACCCGAAGCCCCCGCCGTCCCCTAACCTAACGTCCCCGTCGATCACTTACATGCCTTCAAGTCATCTGATCGTCCGTCCGATCCACAAGTCCTCCGTCCGGCCAGGCGTCCTCTTCCTCCGACCCCGGGGGTCTTCTCTCTTCTTTCCGCCATCTCCGCCTCTTCGTCCGGCCCCGGGGATCTTCTGTCTTCTTTTCGCAAACTTCCACCTCCGACGTCCTCTTCCTTCTCATTAAGATAGAATGGACGAAAAATCCGCCATTCTACCTCAATGAGATCTGAGGCCCTCTTCTGATTGGTCGCTGTATACTGCCCTCAGCCAATCAGAGGAGCCCCTCATTTTTTTATTATTTTTAAATTATTTTTTAATTATTTTTTTATTATTAAATTTATTTATTTTTTTAAGTCAGACTGAGACACAGTTCTCATTCAGGTCCGCATTTTTTTTTTTTTTATTATTATTTTTATTTAATTATTTATTATTTTTTATTTATTTTTTTATTATTTTTTAATTATTTTTAAATTATTTTTTTTATTATTTAATTTATTTATTTTTTTAAGTCAGACTGAGACACAGTTCTCATTCAGGTCCGTCTTTTTTTTTTTTTTTTTATTATTATTTTTATTTAATTATTTATTATTTTTTATTTATTTTTTTATTATTTTTTAATTATTTTTAAATTATTTTTTTTATTATTTAATTTATTTATTTTTTTAAGTGAGAGTGAGACACAGTTCTCATTCAGGTCCGCCTTTTTTTTTCACCATTGACATACATTACCGGTGTGTCGGCGATTTTATGGCCGCCCACCTGGTTCTATTTGTCGGCCCTAAAATCGCGGACACACCGCTAATGCATCTCTATGGGCAGTCAGCCCGATTTCGGATTCAACGCCGACCAATCAGAATTCGAGCTGACTGCCCATAGACATGCATTAGCGGTGTGTCCGCGATTTTAGGCCGACAAATAGAACCAGGTGGCCGGCCATAAAATCGCCGACACACCGCTAATGTATGTCAATGGGAAAAAAAAAAGGCGGACCTGAATGAGAACTGTGTCTCACTCGCAAGTAAAAAAATAAATAAATTTAATAATAAAAAAAAGAATTAAAAAATAATTAAAAAATAATAAAAAAAGAATTAAAAAATAATAAATAATTAAATAAAAATAATAATAAAAAAATTAAATATATGCTAATAATATCAGCCCTTTCAGCGGACCTGAAGGAGAACTGGGTCTCAGCCTAAATAATAAATTTAATAATAAAAAAAATAATTAAAAAATAATTAAAAAATAATTAAAAAATAAATTAAAAATCATAAATAATTCAAATAAAAAATAATAATTAAAAATAAATTGCTAATAATAATGATATTACATGCTGACTAATAATGCTATAATGCTAAAATTTGGTATTCAGCTAAATAATAATGTTATTAATGTATATATAAATGTAATAATGCTATATTAATGTATAAATGATAATAAATAAATTATAAGTATAATAATTAATTAATGTATATAAATAATACTATATTAATGCATAATAATAATGCTAATTAATAATGATAATTATGCTATAATAATGCTATTAATGCTATATTATGTATTAATGCTATTAATGCTAATATACATAATGTTTATTAATGCTATTAATGTAATAATAATGCTATTATAATGCTATTAATGCTAATAATAATGCTATTAATGCTATTAATAATGTTATTAATGCTATTATTAATGCTAATAATGCTATTATTAATGCTATTAATGCTAATAATAATTAATGCTATTAATAATGCTATTAATGCTATTATTATGCTATTAATGCTATTAATGCTAATATTTATCCTATTAATGCTATAATGTTAATAGCTATTAATGCTAATTTTATCCTATTAATGCTATTAATGCTATTATAATGCTATTAATGTATTAATATGCTATATGCTATTAATGCTAATATTTATCTATTATGTATTATTAATGCTATTAATGCTATAATAATGCTATTAATGCTATAATGCTATAAATGCTATTAATGCTATTAATAATGCTATTAATGCTATTAATTATGCTATTAATGCTAATAATATGCTATTAATGCTATTAATAATGTTATTAATGCTATTATTAATGCTAATAATGCTATTATTAATGCTATTAATGCATAATAATGCTATTAATAATGCTATTAATAGCTATTAATGCTAATATTTATCTATTAATGCTATAATAATGCTATTAATGCTATTAATTAATGCTATTAATGCTATTAATTAATGCTATTAATGCTAATTAATGCTATATTATTTAATCTATTAATGCATTATTAATGCTATTAATGCTAATAATAATGCTATTAATGCTATTAATGCTAATAATAATGCTATTTAATGCTATTAATAATGCTATATAATGCTATATTATTAATGCTATAATGCTATTATTAATGCTATTAATGCTATTAATAATGCTATTAATGCTATTAATTATGCTATTAATGCTATCAATGCTAATATTTATCTATTAATGGCATTATTAATGCTATTAATGCTAATAATAGCTATTAATGCTATATCATAAATGCATATGCTATTAATAATGATTAATGCTAATGTTAATGCTATATGCTATTATTAATGCTATTAATGCTATTATTAATGCATTAATGCTATAATATTTACTATAATGCTATTATTATTAATGCTATATAATGCTATTAATGATATATAATGCTATTAGCTATTATATGCTATTAATTATGTATTAATGCTATTAATGCTAATATTAATGCTATTAATGCTAATATGTATTAATGCTATATAATGCTATAATTAATATATGATAATTATAATGCTATTAATAATATTATTATAATGCTATTAATGCTAATGCTAATAATGCTATTATTATAATGCTATTAATGCTATATAATGTATATGTTATTAATCTATTAATTAATGCTATTTATAATGCTATTATAATGTAATAATGCTATTATAATGCTATTAATGCTAATAATAATACTATATTAATGCTATTAATAATGTTATTAATGCTATATTAATGCTAATAATGTTATTATTAATGCTATTAATGCTAATAATATATGCTAATAATGCTATTAATAATGTTAATAATGCTATTATTAATGCTAATAATGCTATTATTAATGCTATTTAATGCTAATAATAATGCTATTAATGCTATTAATAATGTTATTAATGCTATTATTAATGCTAATAATGCTATTAATAATGCTATTAATGCTAATAATAATGCTATTAATGCTATTAATACTGTTATTAATGCTCATAATACTGCTAATAATGCTATTAATACTGCTATTACTGCTAATAAATAATGCTATGGCTTATATTATTGCTATTGATGATGCGATTATTATTTAAAAATCTTTAAAAAAACAATAAACATATTTTAGATACCCGATGCATTTGCATCAGGCTAACAGCTATAACTACTATAATCAAATTAATGCACGTTCTAGAATCCCGATGCATTTGCATCGGGCTCACAGCTAGTGTATATATATGTATGTGTATATTCTTTATTAGATCTTTCCTCACATTTATCAACACATCTTTATAATGAAATTTCTCTCTTTGCAAACATACAATTTGCTGGAGTTTTCCACCAGACTATATAGCACGACTAGCTAAATATACTACACTCTAAGTCAGAACAACATATATACATATATTTTTCACTAGTGAGTTCAAACACAGCTCACTCTCTTTCTCTTTTTTTTCTTCCTTTTTTTCTTCTTTTTTTCTTAATTCTTTCTTCTATTGGGGAATTTTAATAAGCGATCTCATTGACTTGAAAAGAAATAGCAAATCTACTTTGTGAACAACTGTATGAAACGTATTGTGAATTCTGACAGTTTCTACGATGCATTGTTTACAAACATTGTGATGTCACTCTCTGATCCACCCTGTTGCTGACGCCACATCACAGGGGCTGTCACTGATTTTTGGCGCTTTTTTGTGTTTATATAAGATTGTTTCCATTGTGCTCTTGATGTTCCCTGAGGAAGGAGCTCGGATAGAGGCTCTGAAACGCGTAGGATAGAATAAAGAAACATCTGCCCAGTTAACTCTTTGTTTCCTGGTGATTCCTGCTGGCAGCGCGGGCAATTCGGCATTTTGTCCCATTACAGCATTGGATGATGGTGATGGCTGTGACAAATTGGCTGGATAGTCCTTGTCCTGGGTCAGCTTGCAAAGCAACAGATGTGGGGAGGCCATCCATGAGCCCCACTTCAACCTCCTCCTGGTTAGCCCCTGAATCAACAGGTGTGGGAAGGCTGCTCACAAATCCCACATCAACCTCTTCCTGGTCAGTCTCCAAAGCAACAGGGATAGGGACGTTGTCCATAACCTCCAACTTGTCCTCTCCCTGCTCAGGCACGGTGTTGACAGGATCAATTTCTTGCAGATCCAGGGCTTGGAACTGGTGTCTTTCCAGATTGTCACTGGATCCATGATGTGGCACACAGTTTAATTCCTTTGGGGCAATCTCGGCGGGGTCCTCATCATTCTCTGCATCCTTCTGGGCATGCCACTGGATCAATCTCTGGATCAAATCCGACCGTGTGTCAGTGTCCCTGGCTTCGATTTCTCGGAACAGACATGCCACCTCTAGTTGCAGTTTCCTATAGCGGCCATACTTCCACTCCAGTCCTCGTCCCATGGCTGAGCTGGTGGGGTTGGACATGGCAACGTCCGAAACCTGAATGCCTCACTATGGCCTGCTGGATATGCTTATATGCATCCCTGGTTGTTGAGCCCTTGGACGGTGTCCACAAACACCAGTCCCCTGCAGCTTCCCTGGATAAACCAGGCTGAGTAGTATCCCACTGCTGCCACCAATTGTGGAGACCCGGGGGTCAGTGGGTGCTCTCGTCCGCGGGCCCAGCCGCCTTTACAAAGACAACGTGGACCAGGGCTCATCCCCAACTGAACGCCCGAGCTCCTTAACCGTGGGCGGAACACTACTCAGACAACACAGGGTGAGGGAATCACAATATTAAGGCTTTATTGGATCCCAAAACAGTTAACAGCATATAACGCATAACCAGCAAAACACAACAATGTAACAGGCAACAGAGTCTCACCCTTCCGCTGGCTCACCAGGGTTTAGAATATAGCACAGCAAAATCTGTAGCCAGGTGACTGTATCATCCCAACCTGGGTTGCTTCCTTGTCCTTATGCAGTCTTTATCACAGCCGAATCCGATAATCCGATACTGAAGTCCTTGTGGTTCTTTAGTCCGTGTTCTGATCCCCTTGGTCGGCACCGAAATGCCTAGGCCTGGGGTTATGGCTCGCTAATCGGACCCGAAGACCCTAGATTAGCTGCCTGTATCCAATCTTCAATCTCCAAACTCCAATCCAGTGGACCTCTAGCCGGGACCGAAATCCCTAGACTGAGGCCACTAGACAGAATCTAACTCTCCCTGGTTAATGAACACATCTCCTTATATACCTTCAGCCCTCATTGCAGGATATTGGGAACGTCACGATTGGTGCAATAACACAGTCCTTTCATTGGCTGAACTCCAATCCTCATTTAACATATTTTAGTAGTATTGTACTCCTGACATAGAGAGCCAAATGCTGATTGATATAGCACCTTACAATGGAATGTTAGTAGGAGACATTCAGCCTGCAAACCATGACATTAACACAATAGTGGCTGGAGCCACAATCAACATTCACAGGGTAATAGACAATGGACGATTAGCATAATTAAGTTCTCAGTCCTTCAATGACCAACAAGTTAGATAATTACATTACCATGCTAAACTTAGACCACGGTAATCTATGAGAATACTGTAGGAAATTCTCCTTGGCCATTACAAGTTTACAAGCCAATATACAATATGATATGTCTGGGTTACATAAGAAATCATCATATGTCCTACATTGAAGGAGTCCATTTCGTCACACCCCCAGCTTAAAATGTTAGGCGCATGATGTAATTGGTCCCCAAAGGCCATTTGCCAGACATTTGTTTATGTGTATGTCACTTTATATATCCAAAAAAATGTAATGTTTGAACCAACAGCTGATGACGAGCCTGAAGAGTCCTCCCCAGCAGCCTCTCCTGCTGCATCACCAGCTGCCTCCACAGTGGCCTCCCCACCGGCCTCCCTTGCTGCATCACCAGCTGCCTCCACAGTGGCCTCCCCACCGCCTTCCTTGCTACATCACCAGCTGCCTCCACAGTGGCCTCCCCACCGGCCTCCCCTGCTGCATCACCAGCTGCCTCCACTCCGGCCTCACCCTCTGGCTACCCTTCTGTGACGGCTGCACACACCCCATCACCCACAGAGTCCCCCATTGACCATGGTGGCATTGATGTGTCTGGTAAGTGTCTGTCCCTAACCAAAAATGCTTGCTAATTTTTTTTTTTTTTTTTTGCCCAATGTGTAAAATATGACATACATCACATTTATTTTGGACATTTCTGTATGTGTAGGCAGAAGAGCTAAAGCCCTGGGGTGGTCACTAAGCCACTCCCCCTCCCCAGAGAATAGTGGATCAGTTTTAGGGGGTACGTTATCTTGTGTCCCACAAAAAATTACTGGAACACACATTTTTTATTTATTTATTTATTATTATTTATTTATATAGCGCCATTAGGTTCCATGACGCTTTACATGAGGATAAGGGAGACAAGAACAAGTACACTAAATCTAGGCGATCAGGACGTACAGATACAGGAGGGGCAAGGACCCTGTCCACGAGGTCTCACAGTCTATGAGGGGTGGGTTAGGATACAGTAGGATGGGGGAATGTCAGGTATGGGGCGTTCTCCTAGGTCTCATGGCAGGTTGTAGGCTTGACGGAACAGGTGAGTCTTCAGGTGACACTTGAAGCTACTCAGGGTAGGAGAGTGTCTGACGTGTTCGGGCAAGGAGTTTCAGAGTAAGGCAGATGCCCGGGAGAAGTCCTGGACTCGGTTGTGCGAAGAGGTGATGAGGGGGGAGCAGAGGAGGAGTTCTTGGGAGGAGCGGAGGTTGCGTGAGGGTAGGTATCGGGAGACCAGGTCGGAGATGTATGGTGGGGCCAGGTTGTGTACGGCTTTGTACGCCATGGTTAGTGTTTTGAATTGGGATCTCTTGGAGACGGGGAGCCAGTGAAGGGCTTGACAGAGGGGGGAGACAGGGGAGTAGCGGGAGGACAGGTAGATTAGTCGGGCAGCGGAGTTGGAGAGGTGTGAGGGAGTTAGCCGGGAGGCCATTGAGAAGGAGGTTGCAGTAGTCAAGGCGGGAGATGATAAGAGCATGGATGAGTGTTTTAGCGGTGTCGTGGGTGAGGAAGGAGCGGATCCATGAGATGTTCTTGAGCTGGAGCCGAAGGGATGTGGTGAGGGCCTCGATGTGGGGCTTGAAGGATAGGGGAGAGTCAAGGATTACCCCGAGGCACTTGGCTTGGGGGACTGGGGAGAGGGCGCAGTCGTTGATGAAGATGGATAGGTTGGGAGGTGGGTTGGAATTTCTTGGGGGGGAAGACTATGAATTCAGTTTTGTCCATGTTGAGTTTAAGGAAGCGAGCAGAGAAGAAGGATGAGATGGCGGAAAGGCATTGTGGAATTTTGGACAGATGTGCTAGGTTGTTTGAATGCTGGCTTTCTTTAATCACTATAGGTGTACCATCATTGTGGGATCTGATGGAGGCCCACCAAGAAGCCCACAGACAGCTGCGGGACGCCACGGCCCAGCTACAGATGCTTGGTGCCCTCATCCAGAGGGTCCTTGACAACATTTGTAATGCAGTTTGACTGTAGTTGTCATGTTGGCATAGTAGCCATGTTATTTGTCATGTTGAAGATGTTTTTACCGCTGTTTTATGTTTATAGAATACAGCTTATTTGTTAACACAATGTGTTTATGTAAAAGGGAAACAAATCCCTGTTGTTGGCTTAGGCCTTATCCCCCAAAAAACAAAAACACTGTACAGCCAAATTGGTAGACCTTTAACCCCCCAAAAAAGGAAAAAGGGATTTTGCAAAATAAAAGTTGCAACAATCCCACAACATGTTGTAGTTGTGTTCTTTACCAAACAGACGCTACATCAGTTTTGCAAAGTATATGTTAACACCATGTATCACCCAAAAAGGAGGAAACAGTGTGTATGTGGCCCCGAAACTGACATGTGTGCTGTGCATCCCTCAAAATACACACAAGACAAAGAACACACACTGCCTGGCTGCTTACAGACATACTCAATAATCAATTTGGCTTTAGAAGGCCAAATGACCAAACCTATGTGGAAACCACAGATAACCGATGCGTAAACCCTAAAAAATCTACTTAGACCCGTGGTTGGGGTTAGAATTGCTGGACCCATATAGTTTGCAATGAACATCTACATGAACCGGTGAAGGCCACACATAAAGTAGAAAAGTCACATCATTCATATACCTCATTATGTCCTAATGTGTATGTGCCGTGAGAAGGTGTGACACATGTGTGTCTTGGATTAAACACACCGTTAAATTGTGTGGAACAATGAGCCATTAATCAGTGGTCAATAAAACTGAGTACTATGTTTCCAAAAATATTTATTAATGCACCTAAACAAACACAAAAAACAAAATTGTCCTGTCCCCAAAAACAAGGTGCAAATACACACCCAGGCAAATCACAATTGTTGGTAGCGTCCCAAATACTGTTGGTATGCAGCTGCAGGATCTGATGTGGCTGCTTCACCCACATCCCTTGCGAGAAGTGGGTGTGGTCGTTGCCGAGGGAAAGGTCTTCCAGTATCCCTCAGCACCTCAGAAGTAAGTCCAGGCCAAACATAGCCAGAGGCGGCGGCTGATGGGACCCTGACAGCTACTGTGGGGGCTGAGCCAAGATGGTCTGCGAGTTCAGTGTCCCATTATCAACCGCCTCCAGGGCAAGGTAGATCACCCTCTCGAGGTCTGTATGTTGTTGATGGTCCAGCCGGGACACCCGGTCACTGACTAGCTGCCCAATCCCTGTGCAAGGGATCCTCTCCATGTTAAGCAGCACCCTCTTAGCCCAGTCACTCAGCTGGGTAGTGTGTGGCAATAGTCTCCGACGCCTTTTGGCACAGACCTGCTTTGGTCGAGACCTTCTTAGCGGGCAGCTGAATTTACCCCCAAATGATGACACCACTGAACAACTTAACTTTGCCTTTGTGGGGGATGAAGTAATGGGACGAAATGCCGGAATGTCCGCGCTGCCACCAAGAATCACCAGGAAACAAGGAGTTAACAGGGCAGATTTTTCTTTTATTCTATCCTACGTGTTTCAGAGCCTCTATCCGAGCTCCTTCCTCAGGAAGGATGTTCCCTGAGGAAGGAGCTCGGATAGAGGCTCTGCGTAGGATAGAATAAAAGAAAAATCTGCCCAGTTAACTCCTTGTTTCCTGGTGATTCTTGGTGGCAGCGCGGGCATTCCGGCATTTTGTCCCATTACAGCATTCCTGTTTCCACATTTATCGTGAAGGTACGGCCCTGCAGCAGCCATTCTACAAGCCATCTTACAGGCGATTATACCGGTTGTGGGTGACACAACCGAACCAGGTGAGCAGTTCCTAATATACACCACTATAACCCTTTGTAAAAAGGATAAGACCCTATGTGCATTTATCTCACGTTTACAGGTTGATTTGTGGGGGATGAGGCCTTCACGCAAACCTACTAAAGCCATATCCCCAGAGGACTCTCACTCCTGAGCAACGCCTTATCAATTACCGGCTATCCCAGGCACATTGTGTGGTTGAAAATGCGTTCGGGATCATGGCCAATAGATTCTGCATGTTTCATAGTGCTCTAAATATGAAACTGGAATCTATCAAAATGGTAGTGATGGCATTTTGTGTGCTGCATCATTTTCTCCGTCATAGGGATACTCAATCATACAAGCCAGCAAGTTATGTGGATTGTGTGGAGCCCGCAACTGGGGAACTCATGCCAGGTGAGTGGCGTGCAAACGACCCTGGAGTAGCGCCACTCCAGCCGTTGGGCCAGGGTCGACATCAGCAGGATGCCAGGAGCAGCAGAGACAGCTACTGCTCGTATTTCAATGGCCCTGGGGTGGTGGCCTGGCAGGACCACCAGATGTAAGGGGTGTTTCATGGGTCCACACCGTCCAATGTGTGTTTATTTATGTTGGGAGGATATATTTTGCCTGACCCTATTAGTGTCATAGATGTATTTTTATGTATTTTTTAACATACATTGTGATGAAATTTATGGAAGAATTAGCCATTATTTGAGATTTGTAAGATGTTACTTGTGTGATGACAACACTTGTTTGGTTGTTGTGTGTTTGTTGTTGTTGTTTTTATTTGTGTGGCCACACTCATAATATATTCTTTTGGATCAGACAAACGTATGTGAGTATTTATTTTGTAGCTGTCCACATAGCAGTAGGGTGTGCTCAGAGGTATGACACTACAATGTTAGTTGAGGGTCCCATCACCATTGTGTGCACAGGTACACTATACACGTATCGCGGTTGCCAACACACCGTATGGTGTGTGTGTTTCCCTGTCCAGATTGCTACATGTGTGTGTGTTTCCCTTTCCAGATTGCTACATGTAGACATGGGTACACACACATGGTCACTTCTATAGTGTCCGATTGAGACATATGTACATATCTGTAAACACATACACATAAATGTATGCACACACATAGTTGGGAAATGCTATGTAATGTGCATAGACATGTCCATACTTCCTGTGTGTAGCTTACCAACTTCTACAGTACAATGTCCATACATTTTGGCAAAACACACTGCACTACACTAGTGTTCCTGTCTGCCAGTTTGGTGTGTTGCTGGAGCTGCTACACATCACATATGACATCGGTTTCAAGATGATAGAATGGGCAATAGCATCCATGTCGCCACCATGTTGTCTGAGATGGCTGACCAATGGTAAGCTCTTTCACCATCCAATCAGAGTGTTCTGGGTGTGGTTAAAAGTTAACTCAGTTACACCTATGTTCTAAGCTGGGTCAAAAGTACTTCCACATTGCTGATGTGGTTGTGCTGTGTGACGGCGCAACTACGATCTGCAAGATTGGCTGGCCTATTTGCCAGATGACTTCCGGGACGTCGAATCGTCGGAGGTTGCAGGTGTGATTGCTACATGTAACATCTCCTATGCAATCTTGGACAAGTGCCAAAGACGTGCACGCTCCCGTGAAGTTGCATGCGATATCGGAACCATATTGTGAGGTATAACGGTACCCTTAGAGGTACATATCCTCATCCCATAGAAATACCTAATTGAGATATACACAGCAACTCAGCTGTAGGTGTAGAAGTACATCCCACATGAAAATACGTATTTGCAGTGCTTCACAATAGTGCATAACTATATATAGATTTTGCTTGACAACCGCCACCTTGGTCTTTGTATAATATACTCCAGTTGTACTAATCAAATATTTTTGTATGAATATACCGTATATACTCGTGTATAAGCCGACCCGTGTATAAGCCGACCCCCCTACTTTTGCCCCAAAACCTGGGAAAATCTATTGACTCGTGTATAAGCTGAGGGTGGACCCCAGCACAAGTATACAGCCCCCAGCAGTGTGGTATACAGCAGTCCCAGAGGTATATACAGCAGCCCCAGTGGTAGTATACACGCAGCCCCAGTGGTATATACAGCCCCAGTGATAGTATACACACAGCCCCAGTAGTATATACAGCCCCAGTGGTATATACAGCCCCAGTGGTAGTATAGACGCAGCCCTAGTAGTATATACAGCCCCAGTGGTAGTATACAGGGCCCCAGCAGTATATACAGCCCCAGTGGTAGTATACAGGGCCCCAGAGGTATATACAGCCCCAGTGGTAGTATACAGGCAGCCCCAGTAGTATATACAGCCCCAGTGGTAGTATACAGGCAGCCCCAGTAGTATATACAGCCCCAGTGGTATATACAGCCCCAGTGGTAGTATACAGGCAGCCCCAGCGTTATATACAGCCCCAGTGGTATATACAGCCCCAGTGGTAGTATATACAGCCCCAGTGGTATATACAGCCCCAGTGGTAGTATACAGGGCCCCAGAGGTATATACAGCCCCAGTGGTAGTATATAGCAGCCCCAGTGGTAGTATACAGGCAGCCCCAGCAGTATATACAGCCCCAGTGGTATATGCAGCCCCAGTGGTAGTATATACAGCCCCAGTGGTATATACAGCCCCAGTGGTAGCATACAGGGCCCCAGAGGTATATACAGCCCCAGTGGTAGTATATAGCAGCCCCAGTGGTAGTGTATAGCAGCCCCAGCGGTAGTATACAGCATCCCCAGTAATGCAGGGCCCCCCCAGCCTTGCTCCGGTCACCTGTAAAGCAAATTATACTTATCAGTGTCCCGCTGTCCGCGCCCGCCGCTGCTGACATCCGCGATACTCCATCTTCATGCGTCTTCTTCCTGTTTCCTGTGTTCGTCGCTGGCAATGATGTCATTACCGGCGCCGAACACAGGAAACAGGAAGAAAACGCATGAAGATGGAGGATCGCGGATGTCGGCAACGGCGGGCGCGGACAGCGGGACACTGATAAGTATAATTTGCTTTACAGGTGACCGGAGCAAGGCTGGGGGGGCCCTGCATTACTGGGGATGCGGGGGCTGCTGTATACCGCTGTATACAGCAGCCCCCGCACTGACTCGCGTATAAGCCGAGGGGGGTACTTTTCAGCCCAATTTTTGGGCTGAAAAACTCGGCTTATACGCGAGTATATACGGTAACTATCCACACTCTCTTAATGCACTACAACTCTGCCATGCTGGTTTCAGTTAGCCTGTATCGATCCTGATCTTAATGAAAGGTTTTCACTTTTTGCATATAAATTGGATCTGTAGTTGCATTTTTTCTCTTGCCCCTTAAAAATAGTCTGGGTGAAATGGTGGCTGAGGACGAAGAAAAATCCAATATGCTAAATGACTTTTTCCCAACAGTATTTACACAAGAAAATCCCATGACAGACAATATGATCAGTGATAACAAAAACTCTCCATTAAATGTCACCTGCTTAACCCAGCAGGAAGTACGGCACTGAAAAAAAAAATCACTAAAGTTGACAAATCCCCAGGCCCGGATGGGATACACCCCAGAGTACTGCAGGAATTAATTTTACTTCTATACAAGTCACTAGTGCAACAACACTTAGAATACTGTGTACAATTCTGGTCTCCGATGTATAAGAAAGACATACTTGAACTAGAGTGGGTGCAGAGAAGAGTGACCAAGGTTATTAGAGGACTGAGGGGTCTGCAATACCAAGACAGGTTATTAAACTTGGGGTTATTTAGTTTGGAAAAATGAAGGCTTAGGGGTGATCTTATAATAATGTATAAATATTCTAGGGGACAGTACAGAGACCTTTTTAATTATCTTTTTACTCTTACGTCTGAGACTGGGACAAGGGGGCATCCCCTATGTTTGGAGGAAGTTTAATCATAATCACAGACGCAGATTCTTTACTGTAAGAGCAGTGAGACTATGGAACTCTCTGCCACTTGATGTTGTAATGAGTGAGTCCCTACTAACATTTAAGAAGGGCCTGGATGCCTTTCTTGAAAACTATAATATTACCGGTTATATATACTAGATTCTTTGATAGGTCGTTGATCCAGGGAATTAGTCTGATTGCCGCATGTGGAGTCAGGAAGGAATTTTTTTCCCTAATGTGGAGCTTAGTGTTGCCACATGGGTTTTTTTTTTGCCTTCCTCTGGATTAACATGTTAGGCTATGTGTAGAAACACGGGGGTCAGTGGGTGCCCTCGTCCGCTGGCCCAGGCGCCTTTTGAAAGACAGCATAGACCAGGGCTCGTCAAAAACTGAACGCCAAGCTCCTTATCCATGGGCGGAACACTACTCAGACTACACAGGGTGAGGGGACCACAATATTAAGGTTTTATTAGATCCCCAAACAGTTAACAGCATATAACACAACCAGCAAAACACAAAATGTAACAGGCAAAAGAGTCTCACCCTTTCGCTGGCTCACCAGGGTTTAGAATATAGCACTGCAAAGTCTGTAGCTAGGTGACTGGATTGTCCCAACTTGTGTTGCTTCCTTATGCAGTCTTTTGCTATCCCAGCCGAATCCGAACATTCGATACTGAAATCCTTGTAGTATTATAATCCAGGTTCTGATCCCCTTTGTCGGCACCAAAGTGACTAGAACTGGGGTTATGGCCTGCCAATCGGACCCGGAGATCCTAGATTAGATGCCTGTATCAAGTCCCGTGCATCTCTAGTCTGGGCCGAAGTCCCTAGACCGAGGTCACTAGACAAAAATTACCCTGGTTAATGAACAGGTCTGCTTATATTCCTTCTGAACACTCAATTCAAACATTGGCAACTTCATGATTGGTTTACTAAGACTGTGTTCTCATTGGCTGGATTTCAAGCTGCCTGGACGATGTTCATTTAAATGATGTGGGCAGAGAGGGACTAAAGCTAGCGACATTTAGAATGCCATCCTGAAAACAAGGAATGGTGGCTGAAGTAGTTTACATAGAATCAGCAATACACATAGTAATACAAAGGAATTTTAGCAGGATTAAGTTCTCTGGCCTTCTATGACAAAAAGATAATTACATTACACACATTAAACACTACCAGGCATCTACAAGACTTGTAGGAACAATGAGTGGCTGTTACAAGGTAATAAACAAAATACAAATACTGTCTGGCTACATACAAAACCATGATACGTTATACATTAAAAGAGTCAATTTCGTCACACTATGTGTTGAACTAGATGGGCTTAAAGTCTTCCTTCAACATTAAAAACTATGTTACTATGTTAGATGAGCCAAATCTGGGGCAGCTGCGGGCTGGTATTTTTAGTCTGGGAATGGGAAAATAACCATGGCCCTTCCCACCCTGATCATACAAACCAGCAGCTGTCTGCTTTACCTTGGCTAGTTATCAAAAATAGGGGCACCCCATGTCATTTTTAAATTATCTACTATACAATCTCATAATTGTGTCTGTCTGACACCGAAATCGCGCGCCAGCCGCGGCAAATAATGAGCGCTGTGTATGCAAAAAGCCGCGCACATTCAAAATTAGATGATTATATAGTAGCTGTAACCTGGCGACAGCGACACCCAGGCGTCACTAACGTCAGGCTACATGCGTACATGCTGCCCCCCCAGCTCCATCCTGCCCCCCGCATTCATCCTGCCCCCCCGGCTCCATCCTGCCCCCCCCAGCTCTATCCTGCCCCCCCGCTCCATCCTGCCCAGCTTGCCCCATCCTGACCTGCTCGCCCCATCCTGCCCCGCTCTCTCCATCCTGCCCCGCTCGCTCCATCCTGCTCTGTTCACTCCATCCTGCCCCCGTGCCCCATCCTGCCCCGCTCGCTCCATCCTGCCCCGCTCGCTCCATCCTGCCCCCGCGCTCCATCCTGCCCCGCTCGCTCCATCCTGCCCCACTCGCTCCATCCTGCCCCACTCCCTCCATCCTGCCCCCGCGCTCCATCTTGCCCCGCTCGCTCCATCCTGCCCCGCTCGCTCCATCCTGCCATCCTGCCTCACTCGCTCCATCCTGCCCTGCTCGCTCCATCCTGCCCCGCTCGCTCCATCCTGCCCCACTTGCTCCATCCTGCCCCGCTCGCTCCATCCTGCCCCGCTTGCTCCTTCCTGCCCCACTCACTCCATCCTGCCCCACTCGCTCCATCCTGCCCCCCCCCGCTCCATCCTGCCCCGCTCGCTCCATCCTGCCCTCCAGCCTCTATCCTGCCCCCCCTCGCCACCATCCTGCCTCGCTGCCTCCATCCTGCCACGATCACTCCATCCTGCCCCCCGCCACCATCCGGCCCCCTGGCTCCATCATGCCTCCCTGGCTTCATGCCCTACCGGCTCCATCCTGCCCCCCTGGCTCCATCCTGCCCCCCCCACCTCCAACCTGCCCCCCCTCGCCTCAATCCTGCCCCCCCGCCCCCATCCTGCCCCGCTCGCTTCCTCCTGCCCCACTCGCTCCATGCTGCCCCGCTTTCTCCAACCTGCCCCCCGCCACCATCGTGCCCCCCTCCCCATCACCATCCTGCCCCCCTGCTCTATCCTGCCGCCTCGGCAGTTAGCAGTCATGTGACCGATCAGCTGATCAGTTTCCCATGTAACAACAGGTCCTAAAGGCCTGTAGGACCTAGAAGACAAAGGTGGAGCGAGCCGGCTATACATGTACTGTAATGTACCGCCATATACTATAGCGCTGCTATACATGTACTGTAATGTACTGCCATATACTATAGCGCTGCTAAACATGTACTGTAATGTACCGCCATATACTATAGTTCTGCTATACATGTACTGTAATGTACCATCATATACTATAACACTGCTATACATGTACTATAATGTACTGCCATATACCATAGTGCACCTGTACATATACTGTAATATACTGCCATATGATATAGTGCTGCTATACATGTCCTATACTGTACCGCCACATACTATAGTGTTACTTTACATGTACTGTAATGTACTGCCATATACTATAGTGCTGCTATACATGTGCTGTAATGTACCACCATATACCATAGCGCTGCTATACATGTACTATAATGTACCGCCATATACTATAATGCTGCTATACATGTACTGTAATGAACCGCCATATACCATAGCGCTGCTATACATGTACTGTAATGTACTGTCATATTCTATAGTGCTGCTATACATGTGCTGTAATGTACCACCATAAACCATAGCGCTGCTATACATGTACTGTAAAGTACTGCCATATACAATAGTGCTGCTATACATGTGTTGTAATGTACTGCCATATACTATATTGCTGCTATACATGTACTGTAATGTACCTCCATATACTACAGTGCTGCTATACATGTGCTATAAAGTACCGCCATATACCATAGTGCTGCTATACATGTGCTGTGATATACCGCCATATACCATAGTGCTGCTATACATGTACTGTAATGTACCCCATATACTATAGTGCTGTTATACATGTACTGTAATGTACCGCCATATACCATAGCACTTCTATACATGTATGTAATGTACCGCCATACAATATAGTGCTGCTATATATGTGCTGTAATGTATCGCCATATACTATAGTGCTGCTATACATGTGCTATAAAGTACCACCATATACTATAGTGCACCTGTAAATACACTGTAATATACTGCCATATAATATAGTGCTGCTATACATGTGCTATACTGTACTGCCATATACTTTACATGTACTGTAATGTACTTCCATATACCATAGTGCTGCTATACATGTGCTGTAATGTATCGCCATATACGATAGTGCTGCTATACATGTGCTGTAATGTACCGCCATATACCATAGTGCTGCTATACATTGCTGTAATGTACCACCATATACTATAGCGCTGCTATACATGTAATGTACCACCATATACCATAGTGCTGCTATACATGTACTGTAATGTACCTCCATATACTATAGTGCTGATATACAAGTACTATAATGTACCACGCATATACCATAGCACTGCTATACATGTGCTGCAATGTACCGCCTTATACTAAAGCGCTGCTATAGATGTAATGTAATGTACCGCCATATACCATAGTGCTGCTATACATGTACTGAAATGTACCTCCATATACTATAGTGCTGTTATTCAAGTACTATAATGTACCGCCATATACAGTTAGGGCCAGAAATATTTGGACAGTGACACAAGTTTTGTTATTTTAGCTGTTTACAAAAACATGTTCAGAAATACAATTATATATATAATATGGGCTGAAAGTGCACACTCCCAGCTGCAATATGAGAGTTCCCACATCCAAATCGGAGAAAGGGTTTAGGAATTATAGCTCTGTAATGCATAGCCTCCTCTTTTTCAAGGGACCAAAAGTAATTGGACAATGGACTCTAAGGGCTGCAATTAACTCTGAAAGCGTCTCCCTCGTTAACCTGTAATCAATGAAGTAGTTAAAAGGTCCAGGGTGGATTCCAGGTGTGTGGTTTTGCATTGGAAGCTGTTGCTGTGACCAGACAACATGCGGTCAAAGGAACTCTCAATTGAGGTGAAGCAGAACATCCTGAGGCTGAAAAAAAAGAAAAAACCATCAGAGAGATAGCAGATATGCTTGGAGTAGCAAAATCAACAGTTGGGTACATTCTGAGAAAAAGGAATTGACTGGTGAGCTTGGGAACTCTAAAAGGCCTGGGCTTCCACGGATGACAACAGTGGTGGATGATCGCGCATACTTAATTTGGTGAAGAAGAACCCGTTCACAACATCAACTGAAGTCCAGAACACTCTCAGTGAAGTAGGTGTATCTGTCTCTAAGTCAACAGTAAAGAGAAGACTCCATGACAGTAAATACAAAGGGTTCACATCTAGATGCAAACCATTCATCAATTCCAAAAATAGACAGGCCAGAGTTAAATTTGCTGAAAAACACCTCAAAAAGCCAGCTCAGTTCTGGAAAAGTATTCTATGGACAGATGAGACAAAGATCAACCTGTACCAGAATGATGGGAAGAAAAAAGTTTGGAGAAGAAAGGGAACGGCACATGATCCAAGGCACACCACATCCTCTGTAAAACATGGTGGAGGCAACGTGATGGCATGGGCATGCATGGCTTTCAATGGCACTGGGTCACTTGTGTTTATTGATGACATAACAGCAGACAAGAGTAGCCGGATGAATTCTGAAGTGTATATACTTTCAGCCCAGATTCAGCCAAATGCTGCAAAGTTGATTGGACGGCGCTTCATAGTACAGATGGACAATGACCCCAAGCATACAGCCAAAGCAACCCAGGAGTTCATGAGTGCAAAAAAGTGGAACATTCTGCAATGGCCAAGTCAATCACCAGATCTTAACCCAATTGAGCATGCATTTCACTTGCTCAAATCCAGACTTAAGACGGAAAGACCCACAAACAAGCAAGACCTGAAGGCTGCGGCTGTAAAGGCCTGGCAAAGCATTAAGAAGGAGGAAACCCAGCGTTTGGTGATGTCCATGGGTTCCAGACTTAAGGCAGTGATTGCCTCCAAAGGATTCGCAACAAAATATTGAAAATAAAAATATTTTGTTTGGGTTATGTTTATTCGTCCAATTACTTTTGACCTCCTAAAATGTGGAGTGTTTGTAAAGAAATGTGTACAATTCCTACATTTTCTATCAGATATTTTTGTTCAACCCTTCAAATTAAACGTTACAATCTGCACATGAATTCTGTTGTAGAGGTTTCATTTCAAATCCAATGTGGTGGCATGCAGAGCCCAACTTGCGAAAATTGCGTTACTGTCCAAATATTTCTGGCCCTAACTGTACTATAGTGCTGCTATACATGTGCTGTAATGTACCGCCATATACTATAGTGTTGCTATACATGTACTGTAATGTACCTCCATATACTATAATGCTGCTATACATGTGCTGTAATGTACCACCATATACCATAGTGCTGCTAAATATATATATATGTAGTTTACTCACGTTGACTGAACAAGTTCTGCCAGTCACAGTATGTCAACTACATACATATTCTAGAATACCCAATGCGTTAGAATCGGGACACCATCTAGTTTATTTATAAATACATAAATAAAAAAGGTGTGGGGTTCCATCTATTTTTGAGACAGGTCTGCTTTACTTCAGCTAGGACCTCACCATGGGTTTTTTAAAATATTTTTTTGGCTAATAACTGTAAAATCTATTCTATCTCTCTATCTTTCTATCTATCTCATTATCTATCATCATTTATAATTTATTTATTTTTGCCCATCTTTTACATATAAAAAACACTTATTTCAGTAGCATTCATGTTTCTCCAGTATGTCACATGGATGTCATCCAAACGTCACATATGTACATGTATAGATATGTACGTATACATATTCATGTACATATATGTACACAGATAGCAAACGGACAGCACATGGAATGATAAATAGGTAAACACAGATTGCCACAAAGATGCCCATAACGGACAGTGCAACATGTGCATTTTTTAAACAGATATGTGAATGAAGCCTAAGGGCCATCTCACACACACAGATAATTGTGCAGATATTGTTCGCAGATCCTTGGTTGCAGTGAAATCATGGATACATTGTTCCATTTTGTGGCCGTATACAAATGAACAATATGTCCATGATTTCACTTCAACCAGAGATCTGCGAACAATATCTGCATTCTCGCATTAATCTGACACTACTGTGGGCTGTCCATATGTTTTTCTCTAATGGTACCTTTACACGCCGCTACTGGATGGTGGCAACAACAGGCTACTTCACGTGCACGAGCACGCACAAACGGTTGCAAACGGTAATCGCTCCACCTTTACACGCCGCAACAAGGTGCGCTACAGTAGGTTACATCCATCTCTGGATACACCGCCGGGTGCCACAAGTAGCCACCTGTAGCTTAGCCTACCATCTTCACACGCCGCCACCACAGGGTAATCTGGGCGGAACAAAGGCAGCAGGTAAAACATATAGGCGTGCCACAGTCCATCACGCCGCGCCCAAAACACAACCATTGGCCAACACAAGAGAGTTCTGATTGGGCACAACGCAAAGGGCGTATGGCGGAGACGTGACGTAGTAGTGATTGGACTGTGGCACGGAATAAGCGCCTGTGACATGGAGGAGTGTGGCGTATTCAGCTAATGGGATGGTGATGCGTCACGCTGGAGCGGTTTACAGTCACATACTTCGTGTGTATTAAAGTAGCAGTTCTGGGCTATGTGTGCGTAGTAGAAGTGTTTGCCTTGTCACGCACGATAAGCGCTTGTGACAGCGACGTGTGGCGATTGCGGTACGTTGCGTTTGTGCGACACACAGTAGCGGCTTACAACACACAGTATGTGTGTTTTGTGTAGAAATTGACGTATGTGTGGTATGTCTGGATAACAATGTGTGAATACAGCCTGTGAGGCACCGCCGGCATGATCCTCATGGCCGGGGCGCATCACATGCAGGATCAGGAGGATCCTGTTCACACTGGCCTGTTTTTCCTGTGATAATGCTGTGTGAACCAACTTTGAACATGAGGTTTAATGTGACTAATGAGTGGCTCATGAAATCGAGGAGGCCATGAGGAATGGGATGTAATGAGTGATTGCTGACGGCCCAGGTGGGTGTGTCAGGTCTGTGAGTCCGGAGGAATAGCAGCCCAGCTGGATGACTCAGTGTGGGTGTGGCAGGCACGATAAGAGGTCAGCCAGCTGAGTGATTGGGAGATTCATTCTCAGCCAGACATCAGCCTGAGAGCATGTGGGCTGATTACCAGCCAGAGAGCTGAGCAGAGTCAGTCTGTGAGAGAAACCCAGCGAGTATGGGTGTGAGATCGGAGGAATTCCTCCCGTGGGGACGAGAGGGAGGCTTGGCCTGCTGCATGCGGTGGGTACCTGTCCCTCAAACCGTCCTTCGATGGTATGTGTGAACCTGTGGCCAGATGCGGGGGTAACGAGGGCTCCTGGAGTGGGGAACCGAGGCTGATCCTGGAGGGCGCTCGACTCAGGCGTGAGCACAGTCGTCGACCTGGAGACTTGTCACAGGGTGGAGGTTTGGTGGCGGCTGTCGGCCTAAACACGTGGTGAGGAGGCCTTGGTGACGCTCGGTTTGCCCGGTGACTCAGGTAGGCCAATCCCTGCTATGGACCCAGGGGAGCCGCAGTCCATGGATATCGTATGATGGGCTGTGAGCGTGTGTGAGGATGTATGTGATCCATGGATGTGTTAGGATGGATCACATACGGTGTGTAAGAACCTGGTCAGGCTGGAGTCCTGATCCCGGGGTAGTATGAAGCTGGGGAAATAAAGTCAGGCGGCTGGTACCGCCATTGGGACCGACTCAGTGTAGTCAGTTAAAGGTCCTGACGAACCGGAATGTATGTGGAATGTGTAGATAGGCCGGAGGCCGTAGCCACCACGGGAGCTGTTGGTAGAGCTTCAATGGGGACAGAGAGATGGTTACAGGTCCCGGGTTACTATAATCATTATGTGCAATATAAGTGTTATGTAATGTTATATGTAAATGTATGGTGTTATTTATAGAAAGTGAAATGTGTCAAACATGCTACCCGGGTTATGTTAATATGTGAAAAATAAACGGGTAGACATTGGTTAAATTATGAACACGTGTGTTCACACAGAGTATTTTAGATCCAAGGACAAAAAAATGTATTTGACTTAATCAATCCAGACCTTGGAGAAAAAAAAAATATCATACACAAAGGAAACACAATGGCCATTCAACCAGCATGTGACATTGTTAAAACATACATTTGGGATCCCAAAATGAGCACAAATAATAACGAGGGCAGCAACAAGATAACACAAATAAAACCTAATCTAACTAACTAACTAACTAAAACCTCTGCACATAATGAAAGCAAAAATCAAAACCCAAAACATGGCGCAGCAACCCTGCTGTCACCACCATGGCAACCTTTGACCGATCATCCAGAACCACCCTCACTACATGTGCTGGTTCTGCCAGCTCACTGCACCAGAGCCATTGAAGTAGGAGCAGTAAGCATCTCTACTGTCCCTGGCCTCCTGCTGAGTGCGACCATGGCTCTGCGGCTGGAGTGGCGCAACACAATAGTCGTCATCACGCCAAGACCCTGGACGGACCTCCCCTGTTGTGGTGTCTGCATTATCTACAGAACCTCCTGGCGTGTATGATGCTCTATCCCTACGATGCAGGAAGTTATGCAGCACACAGCAGGCCATCACTACCGCGTCAATAGACTCCAGTTTCATATGCAGAGGCGTATGAAAAACCTGGAATCTATTCGCCATTATCCCAAACGCATTTTCAACCACACGGCGGGCCCGGGATAGCCGGTAATTGAAATTCGTCTTTCAGAAGTAAGGGCCCTCTGGGGATATGGCCGCAGTACGTGCTCCTGAAGTGGGAATGCTTCATCCGCCACAAATGCAAAGTTGAGATGATGGCTCGTCTCGTCATTTGAGGGTAATTTCAGCCCACCAGTCCTTAGTAGTTCTGCCAAGGAGCTGCGTGCGAACACACCCCCATCTGAGTTGCGGCCGTTCATTCCAACGTCCACGTAGAGGAACTCATAGTTCGCATCCACTAGAGCCATGAGGATTATACTAAAATACCCTTTGTAATTGTAAAACAAAGAGCCCGAGTTGGCGGGTTTAGTAATCCTCACGTGCTTACCATCCAAGGTCCCGCGTCAGTTGGGGAAGTTCCACCGGGTTTCAAAGCCTCGGCCTACTTCCATCCATTCTGCAGCTGTTTCTGGCATCTTCATGTAGGATGGCTGCAGAGCACTCCAGATGGCCTCACACGTTTCAGGGATCAGGCGGCTCAGCAGGGGCAGGGAGACACGCGACAAGTATGTGAGGGATGTCATTGACTGCCCTGTAGCCAGGAAACGCAAAGTTATAGCCAAACGCTCCGCAGCTGACACCGATGGTCGCACTCTAGTGTCCTGACACGCTATCAGTGGCCCAACACGCTCCAAAAGGAAGGTGAAACAGTCCTCGGACATACGGAGATAGTTTCGGTAATCATCGGGATTGTTAAGCTCCAGCTCACGCAACAGCTGCATGTGGCCCCGGGTCTCCCGGCGGCGATGCCAATCCCGACTCCACAGCCGCCGCTGTCTGCGACGCATCAACCAGTCATACCGATACTGAAGCCACATTTGCTCTTCCACCAACGCAAGAGCCAAGATAACATTTCGGTCATGGATATTCTGCATCCTCGATATCAGCACCTGTACATTAGAAAAGAGAACATCAGTACATACAACAATATTGGGACATGTCAGCATGTAAACCAAGCCACACCTCTTTTGGATTACACACTATAGCCAAGCTGATGTGATCCCTCATGTGGCCACAAAACACATCCTGGAAGGCATGCAAGGACAACACCCACTAGTGGGCCCAAACCAAATGGAACATGCGCAATGATCCTGGCCTCCTATCCATTAACACTTTGTTGAGTGGATGAAAGTCACACATCTGGACCTATGTGAGTTACAAAGGGACATGTGTCACCACTAATCTCGCATATACATGTCACAGTATCCATTCAGAAGAGCATATGTAGTTTCCCAAACACAGACAGTAATCCACTACGTACCAGGCCAGGCCAGGCTGAGTAAGCATACATGTCACAAACCAGATTCCACATGAGTTATCATGGTGGAACGTGGTTACACATGTGTTTGCACGGGTGATCTCCACATCTGTTCTATCTCTGCTGCGACACACCTCAAAGTCATGTCTGATCCCAGCCCGGTTGGTCCCAGTGTCCGTTGCCCACAACCAGTATGATGTAATCGATGCAGTCCACATGAGTAACACATTCCTGTCTACAGTCCAGCAGCCATTCTCCTGTATGGTGAATGGAAACAAAAACACCAATGTATCACTGAAAATATGGGACCCCCTATACAAAATGCCAAGTCATATTCACCACACCACGCTAATGTATTCCCCCACAAATTCAAACCACTGGTTAGTCCGCTAAAGCAGTATTTGGCGTCAGGCAAACAAATCATGCGCCTCAGCCACCCCACCTGCCGCTACTTCCATGTCTGCCCACGAATACTTACTTAATGGCTCTGGCCAGCAAGCGTAACGTCTGCCGGGATGTGCAGCTTTTCAAGGAGTGCCAACCAATCACGATTGAGCGATCCGCACCAATTAGCTGCCGGTAGACATGTTTGCAGGTGTACGATAATGATGTGCCTAATTGTTGTTCTCTGATTGGTTTAGCTGACTTTAAAGCTTTGCGAATGCCCACCACACCTTGTCCAGACGTCCATGTGCATTGAGCTACTGGTGTCCTGTGATCCTTGTTCTGTTGCTCTGACGGTAAGTTATCTCACTTGCTTGGTCCTTGACATGCGATTGTACATAACGCAGATGCGTCTGTCACATGGCGCTTAGGCAATGTGTGTATGGACATGTTGTTTAGTGCTTCTGGTCTTTGTTTTTTTTTTGTAATATATGCATGGCTCATTCTCTGTAGGGCAATAGGCATGTAGTGCCTATTGTTGCATTATCTTTACATATATCTTAAATGGACCTAAATTAGCATGGGAAAATATCAAGGTGTGGTTGGGCCCTGTACTTTCCATCTCCATTGATACCTGCAATGTGCCCCAATTGGTGCAGGGGATGGTTGGTTCATGGCCTACAGGAGGGTGTCCATGGGTGTAGTCAGACCAAGATGATGATGTGTTTGTACATGAGCTGTAGCATGTGCTGTTGTGTCACACAGCCAGCCCTCCTTTAGCATATGGTAAACCTTTAACATTGTGGGCAGGCCAAAGATGATATGTTGCACACCATGGGCAGGTGCAGATGTGCCCCTGGAAGCATGTTCCCTCACTCCGTGTTTATGTATGTTTAAAGATGTTATTTGGGGGTGTAAACCTTGTTCCTACCATGTGAAGTTGTCAACATATGTCAGGAGCTTAATCTGTGAACACATGTTTAGGCCATCTGAGCTGTAGCACATGGAGAAAGGTTTGCACAAATGCGAACAAACATGTTGGCAAACAGCTTAATGTTGAGAAAACCAACAACTTTGCCTGCATGTATGTTAATAATTCCCTAAGCATGTTTTTTTTTTAGTATGCCTCGTGTACTGTCTGTTTGAATTTGTGTGTTTTTACACACAGATGCTGAGGGGTAGCGTGGAGTTTGAAACCCAGCTTCTCACGGAGTATCAACGACACGAGTGTCTGTGGCGCACCTCGCTGCCTGAATATCGAAATCAGGCAGCGAGGGCCGAGGCCTACAGGCCTCTTGTGGCTCTGGCCAATGGGCTGGAGCCAAGGGTAGGCAGGAGGTGGGACCAGCCAATGGTGGCACTGAAGATCAAAAATATGCGGGCTGCGTTCATGAGGGCTCACCTCAAATACCAGGGCCATCAGTCAGGGGCTGGAGGTGAGGAGGTACCATTGCCTTCCCTATGGTACTATCCACTCCTCACCTTCACCCTTGGCACGGTAGCTCGCGTCGTACGCAGTCCAACCGCCCCATTGCTGCGTCCCATGTAGGCCCTGGCCAAGCACCATCTGCGCCACAGGAGGTGGGTAATTTTGTTACGGTGGTGGGCCACAATGCTTGCATCACATGTGGGCTTGTCTGCATGCTTCACAACAAACCCCATTCTGAGATTTGGGTCCTGGCCCTGGGGAACCTTTTCTTCATATGTAATGTGTCCTCAGGGGCTTGGCTGCTTTTATCTCCAATCTATCCACAGAGCCCTTCTCCAATTTGGCAATGACACCAACCTATGTTTATTTTTGGGTTATTTAGTTAAAATTGTAAAAATGGCTTGGTTTTGTATTCAAGGAGGGACATAGCAACATGTACTAAATGGTGAAGGCATACATGTGTGTTGCCTTTGGGCCATGTGGTGTATGTTTGATGTAAGTGGGTTCTATTTTTATTATTTTTTGCCTCACAACGTCAAGCTGGCCCACATGGCCTTGGGCGGGATTTCAGCCTGCATGAAGGTGGTGTGGTGACATGTCATTTTTGATCTAGGGCTCTGTGAATACCACATAATTATGTTTTAAGCAGAGTACGTGGAATGGTACAGGTGAGTGTACAGGAGATGTACAGGTGTTGTGGTCACTAACCTTCGATGTTTCTGTGGTTTTGTTTTTGGGTTGGTGGTGTGTTGTGTGTGGTTGTGGTTTTTGGAGGCCTATGGCCAATGTAGAGAAATTATGTTTCTTTCATTAAAACTGTTTTTCTTTTTTTTTTATTTTCACAGGCCCCTGAGCAGGACGGCTCCATTCCGGAGCAACCTGTCGCTGATGATGCTCAGCCGATTACATCTGCGGCTGAGCAGGAGGACGGAGCGAGTGATGTGGGTCCAGACCCAGGTCCCAGATCGGGTATCCGTCGAAGAAGACGACCTGCCCCACCGGAGACCGAGCTGGGCACCTGGGCCCGGCGGGTACTTTTGAGTGAACAGCGGACCCACATCTCTAGCTACGCCCTCCACATGAGCGACAGGTTGTCAAGGTTGGAGCCCCTCCAATGCCAGATCGCTCAGCGGGTCTTCGACCGTGTCGATGATGCTGCCGAAGATGGGGCCCTGCAATGGGGATGCCACATCCCCTCACCAGTACAGAACGAAATGTGGCCCCTTTCGCCGGCGGCCCCATCACGGCAAGTGAGAAGACTGGCCCCGAGACGCACCCCCAATCACCCCCCAACATGTCGTCTTCGATCCGGACGCTCTCAGGCAGGTCGGGGCTGCCATGAGAGGGGGGGGAGCCGGCATTGTCAGAGCCGACAGAGGATGATGAGGAGGAAGTTGGACACTAGTAGCCAATGCACTTAATTGGCCGTCTGGACTTTGACATATGGACCACACCACATCAGTCCTTTTGTCTTATTTTTTTGTGGTTTCTGTTTGCTAAATAGCACTATGTTTTTCGTTTATGTTTATTTCCTTTTATTAAGGAATAAATTGTTTTGTCTCACACAATTGTCTCTTTATTACGGTTAAGATTTTTGGGTTCAGCGTGGCTGAATGTTTATGGTCACAATATAGTTACCCAAAGCAACAAAATCTGGGTCAATGGCCTCAGAGCAGGACCACCATATGTTCCTCTAAAATGTGGTTGCACATTGAAAACGAGGTGTGGTCATGTGGGTCACACAGTTACGTAATGGACATGTTGGTGTCAAAAACACTTGTGTTGTGACATCAAGGAACATACAAAAATGTTACTCACATTTTTTATTTACAACATACATGTGTGACAGACATTTGCCACTATACACAGAATGCTGTTTACAGCTTGGTGTAGGCAGTCCACACTCCACATGGTCCCAATGTGGGACAGTATAGGTGAACAGAGCAACGGGGTAGGCAGTCCACACTCCCCATGGTCCCAATGTGGGACTGTATAGGTAAACAGGGCAACGGGGTAGGCAGTCCACACTCCACATGGTCCCAATGTGGGACAGTATAGGTAAACAGGGCAACGGGGTAGGCAGTCCACATTCCACATGGTCCCAATGTGGCACAGTATGGGTAAACAGGGCAACGGGGTAGGCAGTCCACACTCTACATGGTCCCAATGTGGGACAGTATAGGTAAACAGGGCAACGGGGTAGGCAGTCCACACTCCACATGGTCCCAATGTGGGACACTATAAGAAAAGAGCCCAACGGGGGCAAAAAATAAAACAAATTAAAAGCCAACAAGGCAACGTTTAAAATTTTTGGGTCCAACAAGGACAACAGATTTTGCGGGCAGGAGAGCCCATTTCGTTGTGGGTGTTGGGACACCTCATTGGAGGCCACCATGATGTTGCTGCATGGCAGCCAAGCGGCCCAGATCCTGCAGGCCACGTCGGAGTGCCCGGTGTAGCCGTTGGCCGAACTCATGGTGGGCCCTCAGCACATCCTCCATGGTGGGTACACCTGTATTGTGTTATAAAAAAACAAAATAATTAGATTCTAATAGTCCCTATGGTGATTTGGTATGTTCACACAACAAATATGGTCCTTACCCTCGGCCTCAACCTCCTCCTCAGTATCAGAGGGTGATGGGGAGGCACTGACACTCCACCCCGCAGCTCCAGCACGTTCTCCATCTGCAACAATGGGTGAAGGACATTATTTAATAAATGAGTGCCAATCCAAATTAACCCAAACCACCACACTGCTTACAGTGTGCAGGCCATAGCAGACAACAAAATACACTTACCACCATATTCGTCCAAGGCGGGCGCATTTTCTGGTAGAGGCATGGCCTCATCCTGTCCAGCTGGCGATGCCACCTCAGGCTCCAGCCCCGCTGGGTCATCAGCATCTGCCGCGGCCACAGCTGATGGGGAAGGTAGCTCCTCATCCTGAAGCCCTGCTGTGTCTTCCGCCTCCTCCTCCTGCATTGGTGACAGGCTATTCCCTTTTGGGGACGGTGTGGCAGCTGGCTCTTGAGGCGGTGGGGTTGGTGGTCCACCTGCTGGTGGTGCCAAGGGAGCCTTATCAGATGAGTCAGCAACATCTGTATTGGAACAAACAATCATTTATCTGTCAGAAGAATGTTTCAGCTCTGAGATGTTGAGACATTTAGATAGTTGGGCTATGTGTTTGCAGTAGTCCAGATATGGGATGAGCTCATGTGTCATGCATGGAGTGTGTGTATGAGGCAGTAGTATGGTTATTGTGTGGAGAGCATCTAACACTGTGGACTCATCTTTGGCGCAACATAAACATGAGTTTAAGGCAGATGTGTAGCCACTCCCTCAATATTCTGCTGCCTATATTCTGCCCCATTGCATGTGTCCCGCCGTAGCTCTCACTCTCCTTATAATATGTTTGTCAACATATGTGTGCTGCTTTTTTATGCTTATACAAGGCCAAATGTATGTTTGGCCCTCACAAGTAGTCACCACGCAGCCTGGCAATCCTGGCACGGATATCGACTATGCGGCCTGGGCATTTCTGCTATAGGTCTGCAATTTTCTTCTGGACGGCTTTGGCGGTCCTCTCCACCCCCAGTTGGTTGAGCAGAGCCCACTGGATCCGCCTAATTGTGGCGCGATTGCGCAGCCTGGGATGACGGTGGTGACGATTACCCCAGTAATCATACCGGTCACAGCGGTCTATAAGGACCAGTAATTCAGCCATCCCCCACGTTGCAGCGCGGTGTGTGGCTGCCATGACTGCAATGCTGTTTGCAGAGGAGGGGCTGGCACCTTGCAGGCAGAGTGAAAATGCAACTAACGTCATGACGTCATTACGGCCGCGGTCGGGGTCACGCACCCTTTAAAGTCGCCCTACGCGCAGTGACACGGGCGAAACACTTATGCGGCACCTACAGAACATAGAGCGGTGCGTAACGCAATGTTGTGCGGTGTGTGCTGAATAATTCATTTCCATGTGGTATGGGAATGCGTGCATTAGTGCGCGCAGTGACACGCCAGAAGCACTTGTACGGCATCTGCAGTACAATGAGCCAGGGCGTTCCGTAAAACAAACTTGCGCGCTGTGTACACCATTATTCTTTATTATGTGAAGGGAATGTGCACAGTACGTAAGGACAATGGCGCAATCATACTTTTGCCTTCCGCAAGTGTGTGTCCGCGTAATTGTACTAATGTATGATCGTGCATACGGCGCGTATCTGTAGTGCTGAAGTGACAGCTCAACCAAGATGGCGGCCTGTGAAGGAAGAGCCAATCGGTACGCAGCATCTTCCACCAATGATCGCTGATGGGGCGGGGTAACCCGGAGCCTGTGTCACGCCCCAGCTACAGACCAGGTACATAGCCTGGTGTCCAGACATCCCTTCTGTTGCTTCTTTACACGCCGATACAGGTCGCTACAATCGCCTGGTTAGCCACCTGTTTCAGGGCAGTGCTCTGAAACAGGTGCCGCTACTGCCGGGTGGCTACAACCATCTTCACACGCCGCTACCACGGGGTGAATTGCCGGTGCAAGATACATTTCTCGCATGTATCCGGTTGTAGCCACCCGCCAGTAGCGGCGTGTAAAGGGACCCTAAAGGTGTCACCGTGGCTCAGTGGTTAGCACTGCAGTGCTGGGGTTCTGGATTCAACTCTCAAAAAGGACAACATCTGCAAGGAGTTTGTATGTTCTCCCCCATGTTTGCATGGGCTCCTTCTGGGTACTCTCTGTTAGGCTGCGTTCACACATTTGCGTATTTTGCTGCGCCTTTTTGCGCACGCTTTTTGCCGCGTTTTTCGGCCGCGCAAAAAAGCGCAACAAAATACGCAGGGGCTTTCACACACTGCGCTTTCTTTACTCCAGAAAGCGCAGGTGATGTCACAGAGGGTTGGAAGAATCCTGCTTCCTCCTCCCCTCTGTGACAGCTGTGACAGCCCCATTAGATTTCACAGTGTATTAATATACACTGTGAAATCTTAATTAAACAAAAGCAAGTGAATGAAAAATAAAAAAGGATGAATACTTCATCTCTCCGATGCCTTTTCCGGTGTTCGGTCTCCGGTTCCAAGTGGAAGGTGTTCTTACAGGACCTGTGGTGACGTCAGAGGGGCGTTCCCGGGGCGTTCCCAGCGCTGATTGGCTGCTCGTGGTCATGTGATATGTATCACATGACTGCGAGTGCCCAGGAACGCCCCTCTGACGTCACCACAGGTCCTGTCAGAACACCTCTCACTTGGAATCGGAGACAGAACACCGGAAAAGGCGTCGGAGAGGTAACGTATTCATTCTTTTTTATTTTTCATTCACTTGCTTTTGTTTCATTTAGATTTCACAGTGTATATTAATACACTGTGAAATCTAATGGGCGGCCACAGCTGTCACAGAGGGGAGGAGGAAGCAGGATTCTTCCTCCCCTCTGTGACATCCCAGGGAGAATACGCGAGGAGCAGCTGTGTAAACAATTGACATATCAATTCTTTACGCAGCTGCGCTTTCTCCCTGAAAATGCACTGCATATTTTTGCACAATGTCTGCACTGCAAAGTGAATTTCACATTCACTTTGCGAAATTCACTTTGCAGGCAGACAAAAGGCACATTGCGTATTTTGAAAAGCGTGCGTAAAAAAGCGCAGCAAAATACGCAATGTGTAAATGCAGCCTAACTCTCACATTCCAAAGACATAGTGATGGTATGTTTACATTTTGAGCTCCAATGGAGACAGTATGGCTGATGTTTGTAAAGTGCTGTGAAATTAATAACACTATATAAGTGAATAAATCTTATTATTTCTCAGACAGCACATGGAGTCATAGAATTTAATTGATCCTTACACACGCAGATTAAATTTCTACCCATTCTGATATTTGGTTTGCATATATGAAAAAACTTACCCTGGTAGAAGCATGAAGTTCAGGCGGTCAGCTCGATCTCTTTCTGCTTTATACAGCTTGGTACGTTCCTCCACTAAATGTTCTAGATTTTTAGAGTAAAGCTGCAATCGCCTCAATAAGGTGTCCATATAACTCTCATTTGTCTGGTCGTGGAAATTACTATATATAAAAACACAAAGTTTTCTAAGACATAAAAACAATAACCTCCACATGAGAAAGAAATTATTATGATGACTTCTAGAACCTTCACCCCTTTAAAGGGCTTCTCTGAGAATTGTTATGAAATAAATATAACAAATAATACACTTTTTTTTTTTTTTTTTTTTTTTTCCAAAATACATTTATTTAGCAAAAAGGTATGATTAATCTCATGCACTCTGTCAGGATTTTAAACATGGCAACCTCTAGAAATCTATGCAGCCCTTCCTAGATTTCAGAGGACATGCAGTAGTTACTGGCTGAGTAAAGAACATCTGCTCAGGTGATATGTAGGGAAAAGCAGCATCCTGTCAGACATCATGAACTTGCATTCCTCTGTTCAGTCAGGGAAACAGACCAGGGTGGACTATGGGGGAAGATAAACACCCTTCTCTAGCTGAGATCCAACTTAGACAGCCAGTTTTAGTGCAGTGCAGGCATAAGGTCTGTCTCACTGAGGCTCTTCAGGCTGCCAGTCCCAGGATGGGTGCACACTGCTAGATGGCAGTTGTTATGTTTAAAATCCTGACAGAGTGCACTACATAAACATATTTTTTTGCTAAATAGAGGTATTTAGAAAAATGTTGAATATTTAAAAGTGTTTTACTTATTCTATAACATTTAGGAGTTCTAGGAGAACACTTTAGGAGTTCCCTTTCAGACAAATTCTACTCAAGCTGTGGCTTGGTACAACATAACAAACTGTGATGGATTCACTATGCCAAGGTCCACCGGGGAGTCGCTGCCTCTGCTCTCAGTATTTGGCATTTGCTGCGGTGCTGAAATTACGTCAACAGCGAGACAATCAATAAGTAAGATCACCTACTATGAAAAGAGCACTTCATCTACACAGGCAGAGTCGCTCATTGGTTGACTGTTTTGTTGTTCACATAATGTCAGTACCGCAGCCAATGCCACGTGGCGGAGAGTGGCCGGTGGAACTACTGATGTGGAGTACACAGAGGTCTGCTGTGTTTTAGCAAACTGCAGGTGAGGCTGAACATTATCTGAAAGTGTAAATCACCTTTTAACAACCAAGATAAATTTTGACTTAGGGTGGAGACACAGTTATGCGAGTGCTGTGCGTATCGTCATGCGTGTGTGGTGCGTGTGTGGTGTGTGTGCATGTGTGTGTGGTGCGAGTGTGGTGCAATATAGTAGAATGGTTTTTCCCATGCTGCCGAAAGTTAGGCTAGACAGTAATAACAGATAGATATATAGATATATAGAGCGATCGGTGGTTCTAATAGCATGAACCAGTTTACCGATGCTTTAACAGCAGTGGTGTTTGAATTTGCTAGGTTGACGGCAACCCGGCAAATTCAAACACCGCTGCAGTCAAGGCAGCGGTAAACCCGATTGGCTGATCTGCCAACAACCCGGCAAATTCAAATACTGCTGCTTTGACAGCAGCATTAAACCTGATCTTGCTATTAGAACTAGGGCTTACTTGCATAAACTGGGTGCTTGAGTTCTCCCCAGAGTGGCTCAATGATATTCAGGTCAGGAGACTGAGCTGGCAGAACTTTCACTTTGTTCTGCTGTAGCCAATGGCAAGTCGACTTGGCCTTGCGTTTTGGATCATTGTAATGTTGGAATGTAATGTTGGAATGTCCAAATAGGCCCCATGCGCAGCATGCAAATTTGACTCCAGTATTTGCTGATGACGTACTGCATTCATATTTCCTTTAATTTCGACCAAGTTTCCTGTGCCTTTGTAGCTCACACATCCCCACTTCATCAGTGATCCGCCTCCGTGCTTTACAGTAGGAATGGTGTTCCTTTCATCATAGGCCTTGTTGACACCTCTCGAAAGGTAACATTTGTGGTTGTGGCCAAAAGTTTGATTTTGCTCTCATTGCTCCAAATTACTTTGTTTCAGAAGTTTGAAGGCTTGTCTCTGTGCTGTTTGACGTATTGTAGGCAAAATAATTTGTGGCATTTGTGTAGTAATGGCTTTTTTCTGATGACTTGACCATGCAGCCCATTTTTCTTCAAGTGCCTCCTTATTTTGCATCTTGAAACAGCCACACCTCTAGTTTTAAGTGAGTCTTGTATTTCAGTTGATGTTATTTGTCGATTTTTCTTTGCATCCCAAACAATTTTCCTGGCAGTTGTGGCCGAAATTATTGTTGGTCTACCTGATCATGGTTTGATTTTTACAGTGCCCCTGATTTTCCATTTGTTAATCACAATTTGAACACTGGTGACTGGCATTATGAATTCCTTGGATAACTTTTGGTATCCCTTTCCTATTTTATACAGTTCAACTATCTTTTCTCGTAAATCAGTTGACAATTCTTTTGCTTTTCCCATGACTCACAATCCAAAAATGTCGGTGGCTGGATGAAAGATGCAAGAGTCTGTCTGGATCCTAGAAACTCATTCAGCTTTAGTGCGCACACACACTAGTTACAAGCAAACAGGTCAAAGGTGAGGATGTTACCTTTATTAGCCATTCAAACCTAATTACTATTAACTTCTGTGCATATTATCAGGCAAAATCACTAGGGTATGTGAACATTTCATCAGGGTCATTTGGATGTTTTTGGTTGTCATTATGATTTAAAAAGAGAAAACACAGTAGTGTGTCAATAAATGGCTTCACCTAACCACTAACCATGAGTGGAAATAAAATTTTTGTGTTATCAATTATATTCTCTGAAAAAAGGCCAAGAAAGCAAAAAATCTGTCGAAGTATGTAAATGTTCGAGTACAACTGTAAACCACTGCTTTCTCCAGAGACCGCTTCTTTACCGGTCAGCATAACATGAACAATTGCGGATAAAGGAGAGAGGACAGAATTGGTTTATATAGCGAAAGGGACTGGAAACATCTAAGATTACAGCTACCCTGTTTCCCCGAAAATAAGACACCATCTTATATTAATTATTGCTCCAAAAGTTGCACCATGTGTTGTTTTCGGCAGGTGTCTTATCCCCATCATTCTCCACTATCCCTCTGTAGCCCCCCATCATCCTCCACAATCCCTCCGTAGACCCCATCATCCTCCACTATCCCTCTGTAGCCCCCATCATCCTCCAATATTCCTCTGTAGCCCCCATCATCCTCTAATATCCCTCTGTAGCCCCCATCATCCTCCAGTATCTATCAGTAGCCCCCATCATCCTCTACTATCCCTCTGTAGCTCTCATCATCCTCCACTATCCCTCTGTAGCCCCCCATTATCCTCCACTATCCCTCTGGCCACCCACACACACACAGCGACACATACATACAGTCAGGCACACTCACACACAGTCAGACACATCACCGGGAGCCCGCTAGAGCTTACCACTGCCACCGCCGTGGCCGCTTGATGTCACCCGGTGTGTACGTAACCAGGCGCTGTAGATGTACGATGGTAAGCCATCAGCCAATCAGGTGGCTGCTGGCATCTGATTGGCCGCAGCATTACCGTACATCTACGCTGAGCGGCTCAGATGACCTCCGCACAGGAGATGTACGGTAATGCCACGGCCAATCAGACGCCAACAGCTGCCTGATTATCTGGTGGCTTACCATCGTACATCTACGGTGCCCAGCTACACCAGGTGACATTAAGCGACGGCGGTGGTGGCAGCAGCAAGCTCCGGAGGACATGGAGGAACAATGGCGGGGGCGGTAGCAGCAAGCAGCAGAGGCAGGTGAGTATCAATTTTTTTTTTTTACCGGCCACGTCTTATTTTGGGGGGCGGGTGCCTTATATTAAGCACCCTGGCAAAAACCCCACTATGCCTTACTTTCGGGGATTCGCCTTATTTTCGGGGAAACATGGTACATGTTAAAAACAAAAAATAAAAATAAAAACATATGAAAGAATATCTTGCTATCAATAAATAAATAAAAATCAAGTGCATAGAGGTGCATAAAAAAGCAAATAACATAGGGTACTTAGTAAACACATTTTTGATCAAAAAACCATAAAGCTGTCTCATCACAAGGCATACTCATAGACAGACAGTACCTAACTGAGGAAAAAGGGATTATCCACAGCACCTTGTGGAAAGGGAATCCACTGGGTTCCTCACCTTAGGGCGCACGTCCCAAGCCAGGGAGATCCACCTAGCTATAACAACAGTCAAATAGAGAAATGAACAGCGCCCCACAAGCTGGTAGCTTCAATCTTCAAAACTTTATTCCATCCACCACAGCACAACGTGTCGGTTAAAAAACCTTTTTCAAGTGCATACATACCACCAAAACATCATGTGTTTTATAGTATAAAACTCCACCCTCATTGATGGATAACCAATCAATGAGGAGTGAACAGTAAACAAAGTTAAAAAATCACATAACAACTAGACAGAGATCGACTATACATACAGTACCATCATGGGGGTATATAATAGAGCACAACCGCTCACATAGATTGCACATCGTCCAACAGTATATAAGCGATAGCCGGTGATAGCGATGTTCAGCCAGTCACACGCAGGCATCGTCCGTCGTCATGGTGACTCCCCGTCACAATGTTTGTCCGCCTATCGGAATCGCATACTTCCGGGTTACTATTACGCACGCGCCGGCGTCCGTCCACCATAGGGCGATCCTCCTGTCACTCAGATCGGGCCATGGGTAAGGCTCCTGACGTACTTCCGGATGTCGGCCCCAAGATACAACAGTTAATGACGGCGCAAACATTATATATGCATTTTCGAGAGGTGTCAAATATTTACAAATAATCCATTTTATACAATATGTACCCGTTTGTAGGTATACCTAACAGCAGGCAACTTACAGTACTTTGCTATATAGCAGGCATTCACAAGGGAGCTATGAATAATTAAATCATTAACCCCATAACGACGGTAGTAACGTCTGAAAAAAAGAGTACTTATGCCTGGCTGACGTCTGTAGACGTCAGCCAGGGAAAGTGCTCTAGCGCCCCCCAGTGGTCAAAAATCTCCAGGGTTTCAGCTACTGGGGGTAGCTGAGACCCCCAAGGTTATGAATCGGGCCGGTTTTTACCGGTACCCGCCATGTGATCACGGTTATACACCGTTTACCGGTGTATAACAGTGATCACATAAATATACAGCGAACCGCCGGTAAAAACAATGATTTCTCTGTCATGCCACAGGATCAAACCTGTGGCATGAAGAAAAACATCTCTTCCCCCCCCAGTACCGGTACACAGCCCCCGGTACCGGTACTCAGCCCCCACCCCCTCCCCTCCTCCTAAAATGGCACTGCAGCGCGTCAGAAACTACTGCCCGATATCATCTCCCTCCCATCTGACAGCTCAGATGGGAGGGAGATGATCCGTACTCCCCCACTCTGCCCCCCTTTCCGGTCACTCGGCCTCCACCCCCGGTCATCCCCCCCCCCATCCCCTACATATTTCCCTGTGGCCCTGCAGCGGCTGCGGCTCCTTCCAGCCCCGCCGCCATCATCTCCCTCCCATCTGACAGCTCAGATGGAGGGAGATTATCAGTATTCCCCCGCTCTGGCCCCATGCCCCCTTCAGTTTCCCCCCCTCCCACCCCGGAGGTCTCCTGATACTTACCATCATCCCGGTGCGGCTCCCGCTGCTTCTTCCGGCCTCTTCTTCATCTTTCTTTCTGCCGGCATGCGCATGACAGAACAGAGACTGCTCTGCCTGCGCATAGTGACAGGGCATGATCGCAGTGAGGTCATGTCAGGTCACCGTCCTTGGTTCCCACAGGGGTCAATTGTGATCCTATGATGGGATCACAATTGACCCTTTGTGAACCAAGGATCCTGACCTGCCATGACCTCACTACGATCATGAGCTGTCAGTCTATGCAGAGACTACTCTGTCTGCGATTAGACTGACAGCTCATGATCTCAGTGAGGTCATGGCAGGTCAGGATCCTTGGTTCACAAAGGGTTAATTGTGATCTTATGATGGGATCACAATTAACCCTTTGTGAACCAAGGATCCTGACCTGCCATGACCTCACTGAGGTCATGACCTGTCATTCTCCTGGAAGAATGCCAGCTTTTATAGCATATGGGGGACACCCCCATATGCTGTAAAAGTCTGGAAATGATCAAGGGACCTCCCACTGGACTACGTCGGACCTTTCTGGTGGACTACGTCGGATGCCAAAGAATAATAAAGATGGGGTCTAAGTAGTGTCTGTGTTTTTTTTCTATTAAAAATATTTTTTTCTGTCTTGTGTCTTCTTTACAATTTACTAAATTGCACACAATAGACCTCGAGGCTGTAGGTCAGAGGAGGGTGGGGAGAGAGAAAACAGGCGCAGATCTAAATGTAAAAGTACAATATTTCTCAGAAGTACACTGGGCAAGAGAACTCACCTTTATTGTGTCTTGTTTCTTCGCATATCAACCCACTGGGGGTCTTACAGGGGTCTTTGTCTCCTTGGTATGCTGCTACTATCCTCCAGAGAGCGGAACTCCCAGCTATGAGCCCGTGGAATGAAGCAAGTAATTAAGGTATCCAGAGGATTGAGCGCTCCCAAGGAGATTTACCTTATGATAAGGACACTGACTCCTTTTTCCTTCTTGGAGATTTATTTCAAATGGCTTCACTGTAGTAAAAAGTCATAAAAGTCATAAAAGCATAATTAAAACAACGCGTTTCGGCTATAAATATCATAAAATAGCCTTATTATTATACCTGAGGAAGGCTATTTTATGATATTTATAGCCGAAACGCGTTGTTTTAATTATGCTTTTATGACTTTTATGACTTTTTACTACCGTGAAGCCATTTGAAATAAATCTCCAAGAAGGAAAAAGGAGTCAGTGTCCTTATCATAAGGTAAATCTCCTTGGGAGCGCTCAATCCTCTGGATACCTTAATTACTTGCTTTACAATTTACTAGAGATTCTTAATAGCCCGGTCTAATATTGGCCAGACATTAAGAATCTCGGGCTTAGTGCCAGCTGCAAAAAAGCTGGCATTAACCCCTTATTACCCAGTTTGCCACCGCTACAAGGCAGCTTGAAGAGCTGGATACAGCGCCAGAAAATGCGCTTCTATGAATGCGCCATTTTCTGGGGCGACTGCGGGCTGCAATTCGCAGCGGGGGGAGGCCCAGAAAGCTTGGGCCTCCCTACGCTGAGGATTCCAGCCCCCAGCTGCCTAGTTGTACCTGGCTGGCCCAAAAACATGGCGAAGCCCACACCGTTTTTTTTTTTTAATTATTTCATGAAATAATTTAAAAAAAAGGGCTTCCCTATATTTTTGGTTTCCAGCCAGGTAAAACTAGGCAGAAGGAGTTGGTGGCAGCCCGTAGCTGCCTGCTGTACCTGGCTGGACCAAAAGTGTGGCGAAGCCCCACGTCATTTTTTTTTTTTAAATTCAATAAAGAAATTCTAGAAAAAAAATGCAGGAGAGGAGACGACCAGGACACGGTGTCTCCGGATCTTGTGCACATGCTCTAAGGCTGCTTTCACATCAGCGGCTTTTGCCGATTGCGGCAGATGCGGTGAAAAAAACGCATCTGCCGCGATTACCGCATAACCGCTGCACTTGCGGCACAGTTGCGGCAAGCCCCATGCAATGTCTATGGGGCTTGCGGTAAGTGTGCGGCAGGTGCGGCAAGTGCGGTTTCGGCACTTGCGGCAGGTGCAGCCGCGAAAAAAAACGCAGTTTTTTTTGCGGCCGCATCTGCGGCAAGTGCTGATGCCGCACATGCCGCAAGCCCACATAGACATTCTATGGGGCTTGCCACAACTGTGCCACAAGTGCAGCAGTTATGCGGTAATCGCGGCAGATGCGTTTTTTTCACCGCATATGCCGTGAACGGCAAAAACCGCTGATGTGAAAATACCCTAAAAGTGAGAAATTGTGTGGAAAAAAGAAAATGTTCAATATGACGTTATCAAAGTCTGTGAAGTAGCTGTAGGTTCTAAATGCTCACTATACCACTAGATATAATCCGTGAGGCGTCTACTTTCCAAAATGGGGTCACTTGTGGGGGAGCTCCAATGTTTAGGCACACAGGGGCTCTCCATACGCGACATGGTGTCCGCTGACTATTGGAGCTAATTTTCCATTCAAATTGTTAGCGGACACCATGTCGCATATGGAGAGCCCCTGTGTGCCTAAACATTGGAGCTCCCCCACAAGTGACCCCATTTTGGAAACTAGACCCCCAAGGAACATATCTAGATGCATAATGAGTACTTTCAACCTCCAGATGCTTCACAAATTGATCCATAAAAATGAAAAAATAAAATTTTTGTGGAAAAGAAAGTACTTTTTCATTTTTACGGATCAGTTTGTGAAGCACCTGGGGGTTCAAAGTGCTCACTATGCATCTAGATAAGTTCCTTGGGGTGTATAGTTTACAAAATGGGGTCACTTGTGGGGGAGCCCCAATGTTTACACACACAGGGGCTCCCCATACGTGACATGGTGTCCGCTAACAATTAGAATTGTAAGTTGATACTATGTTGTGTATGGCGATCTCCTGTGTGCCTAAACATTGAAGCTCCCCACAAGTGACCCCATTTTGGAAACTAGACATCCCAAGGAATTTATTTAGATGCATAGTGAGCTTCTTGAACCCCCAGGTGCTTCACAAATTGATTTGTAAAAATGAAAACGTACTTTCTTTTCCACAAAAATTTTCTTTTTTCATTTTTATGGTTTCATTTGTGAAGCACCTGGGGGTTCAAAGTGCTCATCACCCATCAAGATAAGTTCCTTGGGTGGTCTAGTTTCCAAAATGGGGTCACTTGTGAGGGAGCTCCAATGTTTAGGCACACAGGGGCTCTCCATATGCAACATGGTCTCCGCTAACAATTGGAACTAATTTTCCATTCAAATTGTTAGCGGACACCATGTCGCGTATGGAGAGCCCCTGCGTGCCTAAACATTGGAGCTCCCCACAAGTGACCCTATTTTGGAAACTAAAACCCCAAGGAATTTATTTAGATGCATAGTGAGCACTTTGAACCCTCTGGTGCTTCACAAATTGATCCGTGCAAATGAAAAAGTACTTTTTTTTTCACAAAAACTTTCTTTTGTCCTCAATTTTTTAATTTTCACATGAGCAACAGGATAAAATGCATCCTAAAATTGTTGGGCAATTTCTCCTGAGTACACCGATACCTCATATGTGGTCATAAACCACTGTTTGGGCACACGGCAGGGTTTGAAAGGGAAGCAGCGCCATTTGACTTTTTGAATGGAAAATTAGCTCCAAAAATCAAGTTGCGCTCCCTTCCTTCTGAGCCCTGCTGTGCGCCCAAACAGTGGTTTATGACCACATATGAGGTATCGGTGTAGTCAGGAGAAATTGCCCAACAAATTTTAGGATGCTGTATCGATAGAAATAACACGGCAACTCACCACGGAAGGCTCTTCATGATTTTTACTCCATGCGATTCATCACGGACAAGCAGGGAAGGGAGGTAGTGCTGAGGATAGGTGACAGTTCCCCGTTTCGCAGCGAGACTCGCTGCTTCTACGGACCACACTAGTCTGGCGTCTGACGTCACATCCGAGGTAAATAAGCCTGGAGGAGACCGCCCACGCCAGTCCACGGTGTAAGTACACAGTGCTCAATATGTGAAAAACAACTTAAAATCAAAATTACATGTTACATAACAACCAATGTATACTTTAGAACTATAAGAGACTTTTAGGATGCATTTTATCCTGTTGCCCATGTGAAAATTAAAAAATTGAGGCTAATAGAACATTTTTGTTGGAAAAATTAAAATGTCCATTTTTTGTTTCCACTTTGCTTTAGTTCCTGTAAAGCACCTGAAGGGTTAATAATCTTCTTGAATGTAGTTTTGAGTAGCTTGAGGGGTGCAGTTTTTGGAATGGTCTCACTTTTGGGTGTTTTCTGTGATATACACCCCTCGAAGGGACTTCAAAAGTGATGTGGTCACTAGAAAAATGGTTTTGTAAATTTTGCTGGAAAAATGAGAAATTACTGATGTACTTTGAACCCTTATAACGTCGTAACCCAAAAAAATTTTTTTACCAAAATTGTGCTGATGTAAAGTAGACATGTGGGATATGTTATTTATTAACTGTTTTGTGTCACATAACGCTCCGGTTTAACAGAATAAAATTCAAAATTTGAAAATTGTGAAATTTTCAAAGTTTTTGCCAATTTTTTAATATTTTCACAAATAAACGCAAAAATGATAGACCTAAATTTACTACCAACATGAAGCCCAATATGTCATGAAAAAACAATCTCAGAATCGCTCGGATCCAATAAAGCGTTCCAGAGATATTACCTCATAAAGGGACACTGGTCAGAATTTCAAAAAACGGTCTGGTCATTAAGGTGGAAATTGGCTCAGTCACTAAGGGGTTAAATGAATAATACCTTATTCAAACAATTTGTTTGCAAATAGACTATAAAAATAGGTGCATTAAACTATTAAACTATACAATAGTTTACAACAGATACTGAAGTAAAACTCACCAAGTACTCCTCGTCTGAATGTGGCCTTACAGAAACTGAAGTAAAGCTCACCAAGTTCTCCTCGTCTGAGCATGGCCTTACAGATACTGAAGTAAACTCACCAAGTTCTCCTCGTCTGAACATGGCCTTATAGATACTGAAGTAAAACTACCAAGTACTCCTTGTCTGAACGTGGTCTTACATATAGTGAGGAAAAACATCACCAAACTCCTCGTCTGAACATGGCCTTACAGATACTGACGTAAAACTCACCAAGTACTATTTGTCTGAATGTGGCCTTACTAAAACTGAAGAAAAACTCTCCAAATACTCATCGTCTGCAAGATGCCTTACAAATACTGAAGTAAAACTCACCAAGTACTCCTCGTCTGAACATGGCCTTACAGATACTGAAGTAAAACTCACCAAATACTCATCGTCTGCATGATGCCTTACAAATACTGGAGTAAAAATGGATTTTTGAGGGGCATGACATGCCTATATCTGTGTCTCCTCCTTTTACTTGTCCATCTCTTTTCTTTTCGCATTTTTATATGCACTTGTCACTTTTCCTTGTGTTTGTTGTGTGTTTTGAGTAGTTTGCCACCTTTTGGACACCTTAGAAGGTGTTTTCTATGTGTTTGTATGTGTTTGTGTTTGCCTGCCATTGTTTTCAATGGGGTTCGACGTTGTTCCACGAACATTCGACGAACACACATCAAATTCGACGAATCAAATCAAATTCGAACATCGGGGTGGTGGCTCATCTCTAGCCCTAAGTACAGATCCCAGATACTGGAGGAACAAAGGTATTCATGATCCCAGGCACCGGAAAGCCTAAACACTGGAGATAAGCACAGAGAATCCCAGACACCCAGGACACTGGAAAAGCAGAAGAATTATTCACTACAACTCTCTACCAACAAGTAAGACTATTTAAAATGACGAGTAGCACAGAGCTAAAACTCACAGTAACTAAACTAAATGATGAGAACTATCAGTTAAGGAAGTTCAAAGTAGTAATGTTGTTATCTAAGGATGATTTATGGGAAGTAATCACTACAGATAGACCTGATGAAGATAATCAGTCATGGTATAAGAAAAATAGATAAGCAAGAGCCACCATTAGTTTATTAGTGGATGATGCTCAATTAATACACATAAGAAATGAGGATACAGTGAAAGGAATGTGAGAAGCACTGAGAAAGTTACATGAAAGACCTAGCTTGAATCACAAGTTTTTTCTACTAAGAAAACTTTACAGTATGAGACTGCGTGCAGACAATGACATGCAGAAGCACATATTCTCTATGATGGAAGTGATATTACAGCTAAGATCAATTGATGAAGACATTAAAGAAAGTCATGTAGCAGCTATATTATTGTGCAGTTTACCAGATTCATATACAGCTTTGATAAATGCACTTGAGACAAGACCTGAAACAGACATCACATCGGAATTTGTGAAAACAAAACTCATAGATGAATATCAGAGAAGGAAAGAAATAACAAATTATTCTTCTTCTGAAAAGGATCATGGAAATGCTCTTAAAGCTACAGAATTGAAAAAACCCTATAATAAAGAGACAAGAGAATGTTTCAGATATAAGAAAAAAGGTCATTTAAAGAAAGACTGTACTATATGGAAAGCAGAACAACAGAAGTTACACCATAAAGAGAATACACAGAAGGTGAAAAACACATTTTCTGATTCATGTGAAAATAATTGGAATGGCACATTTAAAGTAACTGATAAGAAACCATCACTGGGTTGGTTTATTGACTCAGGAGCAACGAGTCACATGACAAGTAACAAAAATGTATTTACTGAACTTGATTTAGATAAGAAAGTAGCCATTTATCTTGCAGATGGAAGCAAAATAACTGCAGAAGGTGTTAGACAAGGTACGCTAAACTGTTCTAACAAATTTGGACAAGATTCAAAATTACTTGTACATGATGTGTTATATGTTCCAAGATTGGAAGGCGGATTATTATCTGTGAAACATTTAACAGCTAAAGGACTTACTGTAAGATTCAAAGACAATGAGTGTGCAATTCTAGCAGGAAACAAGGTGATAAATAATGTCAAGGCAGATGAACAATTATATCATCTAGACACATTAAATGAACAAATGAAGATATGTACACATGATCACAAGAATTGTATGCACGTGTGGCATAGACGTCTAGGACACAGACACCTTGAAAGCATAAGAGAACTACAAAGAAAAGAATTAACACAAGATCTAAAGATATCTGATTGCTCAATAACTGTAAGATGTGAATGTTGTATACAATCTAAAGCCACAAGAATATCTATTCCTAAAGAAAGTGAAATGAAAAGCACAAAAACACTTGATTTGGTGCATACTGAAGTATGTGGACCCATGAAAGTGACTACATCAGGAGGCAATAGGTACATGGTGACTTTCATAGATGACTACTCAAGATACACAGTCACATACTTGATCAAGAACAAAAGTGAAGTTTTTGATAAACTTGTAGACTACATAACAAGGTTGAATAACAAATTTCAAAGGAAGCCAATTATCATCAGAAGTGATAATGGAGGTGAATGTACAGGACACAAAATAGAAAAACTACTTAAGACAAAATGGTATAGAACATCAAAAAACTGTTCCATACACACCTGAACAAAATAGAGTAGCAGAAAGGAAAAACAGAAATCTAAGTGAAATGATAAGATGCATGCTGACAGATTCGAAACTACCAGATAAATATTGAGGTGAAGCAGCAATGACAGCTACATACAGTTGTGGCCAAAAGTATTGACACCCCTGCAATTCTGTCAGATAATACTCAGTTTCTTCCTGAAAATGATTGCAATCACAAATTCTTTGGTATTATTATCTTCATTTAATTTGTCTTCAATGAAAAAACACAAAAAGAATTGTCCTAAAGCCTAATTGGATCTAATTCCACACCAAACATAAAAAAGGGGGTGGACAAAAGTATTGGCACTGTTAGAAAAATCATGTGATGCTTCTCTAACTTGTGTAATTAACAGCACCTGTAACTTACCTGTGGCACCTTACAGGTGTTGGCAATAACTAAATCACACTTGCAGCCAGTTGACATGGATTAAAGTTGACTCAACCTCTGTCCTGTGTCCTTGTGTGTACCACATGGAGAAAAGAAAGAAGACCAAAGAACTGTCTGAGGACTTGAGAAACCAAATTGTGAGGAAGCATGAGCAATCTCAAGGCTACAAGTCCATCTCCAAAGACCTGAATGTTCCTGTGTCTACCATGCGCAGTGTCATCAAAAAGTTTAAAGCCCATGGCACTGTGGCTAACCTCCCTAGATGTGGACGGAAAAGAAAAATTGACGAGAGAATTCAATGCAAGATTGTGCGGATGGTGGATAAAGAACCTCTACTAACATCTAAACAAGTTCAAGCTGCCCTGCAGTCCGAGGGTACAACAGTGTCAACCCGTACTATCCGTCGGCGTCTGAATGAAAAGGGACTGTATGGTAGGATACCCAGGAAGACCCCACTTCTTACTCCGAGACGTAAAAAAGCCAGGCAGGAGTTTGCCAAAACTTACCTGAGAAAGCCTACAACGTTTTGGAAGAATGCTCTCTGATCAGATGAGACAAAAGTAGAGCTTTTTGGGGAAAGGCATCAACATATATTTTACATGAGAAAAAAAGAGGCATTCAAAGAAAAGAACACGGTCCCTACAGTCAAACATGGCGAAGGTTCCCTGATGTTTTGGGGTTGCTTTGCTGCCTTTGGTACTGGACTGCTTGACCGTGTGCATGGCATTATGAAGTCTGAAGACTACCAACAAATTTTGCAGCATAATGTAGGCCCCAATGTAAGAAATCTGGGTCTCCCTCAGAGGTCATGGGTCTTCCAGCAGGACAATGACCCAAAACACACGTCAAAAAGCACTAGAAAATGGTTTGAGAGAAAGCACTGGAGACTTCTAAGGTGGCCAGACCTGAATCCCATAGAACACCTGTGGAGAGATCTAAAAATGGCAATTTGGAGAAGGCACCCTTCAAATATCAGGGACCTGGAGCAGTTTGCCAAAGAAGAATGGTCTAAAATTCCAGCAGAGCATTGTAAGAAACTCATTGATGTTTACCGGAAGCGGTTAATCGCAGTTATTTTGGCTAAAGGTTGTGCAACCAAGTATCAGGCTGAGGGTGCCAATACTTTTGTCTGGCCCATTTTTGGAGTTTTGTGTGAAATGATCAATGTTTTGCTTTTTGCTTCATTCTCTTTAGTGTTTTTTCTTTTAAGACAAATTAAATGAAGATAATAATACCAAAGAATGTGTGATAGCAATCATTTTCAGGAAGAAACTGAGTATTATCTGACAGAATTGCAGGGGTGTCAATACTTTTGGCCACAAATGTATCTACTAGTGATGAGCGAGTACTAAAATGCTAGGGTGCTCGAAGCTCGTGCCGAGCATCCCGAGATACTCGTGTACTCGGCCCAAGTACCGAGCCCAATGTTATCCTATGGGAGACCCGAGTATTTTTATGAAATGACTGCCGGCAGCTTGTAGAAACCCTAAAAATGTCACAAAAGTCTCAGAAGAGTGCTCAAATGACATGGCAACACCATGGGGAAGACCCCTGGAAGCATTTCTCACTCAAGAGTCACATCTGTGAACAATCTTGTCCGAGTTTCACGCCAATTTTACGGAGTCACCAGAAAACCTTCCAAAATGACACCAAAATGAATATTCAGGGTGGAAATGTTAAGGGCACATACCCAATAGTGAGATACAGCTGGTGTATGTTACTTTTTGTGATTACATGAAAGATTTTACGTGAAAAATTGTGCGGCACTCCGATGTCCCTGAGAAGAGACGTACATGAAGGCCTCTTGACATAATGTGCCCATTTTGAGGAACTGGGTCTATTGTAGTATTTTCCTTTGCCAGGGCAGTCCAAAATTGGGAGGTTCACCAATGCCCCTGGATAGAGACGTGCATGAGGGCCTGTAAACCTGAAGTGCCGATTGTAAGGAAGTGGGTGTATTGTAGTATAGCCCTTTGGCAGGGCAGCCAAAAATTGGGAGGCTCCATATTGTCCCTGGATAGAGACGTGCAGGAGGGCCTGTAAACCTGAAGTGGGTGTATTGTAGTATAGCCCTTTGGCAGGGCAGCCAAAAATTGGGAGGCTCCACATTGTCCCATGCATACAGACATGCAGTAGGGCCTGTAAACCTCAAGTGGGTGTATTGTAGTATAGCCCTTTGGCAGGGCAGCCAAAAATTGGGAGGCTCGATATTGTCCCTGGATAGAGACGTGCAGGAGGGCCTGTAAACCTGAAGTGGGTGTATTGAAGTATAGCCCTTTGGCAGGGCAGCCAAAAATTGGGAGGTTCAACAATAACCCATGCATACAGACATGCAGTAGGGCCTGTAAACCTCAAGTGGATGTATTGTAGTATAGCCCTTTGGCAGGGCAGCCAAATATTGGGAGGCTCCATATTGTCCCTGGATAGAGACGTGCAGGAGGGCCTGTAAACCTGAAGTGGGTGTATTGTAGTATAGCCCTTTGGCAGGGCAGCCAAAAATTGGGAGGTTCAATAATGACCCATGCATACAGACATGCAGTAGGGCCTGTAAACCTCAAGTGGGTGTATTGTAGTAAAGCCCTTTGGCAGGGCAGCCAAAAATTGGGAGGCTCCACATTGTCCCTGGATAGAGACGTGCATGAGGGCCTCAAAACATTTTTCCCATTGAAAAGGAGCGGGTCTCCTGTCGTTGTAATGCCCATTCTAAAAGAATGGGTGAAAAAATTTACCACTGCGGGTATACCTGAAACAACAGCCTAACTATTGTAACGGTCATCATGGTGGCACATGAGGAGAAGGAGGAGCAGTCCAGCGATTAGCCAAAGTCCAGAAGTGTGTACCCATGGGTGAGTGGAGGTACATGGCAAATTCCCAGAACAAAATTTAAATTCAGTTGTCATTTGTTGGTGTTGTGGTGAAGTCTGGCCCAATCCAACCCTTGTTCATCTTGATCAGAGTCAGCCTGTCAGCATTTTCAGTTGACAGGCGGGTGCGTTTATCAGTAATGATTCCACCTGCGGCACTGAAAACACACTCTGACAAAATGCTAGCGGCAGGGCAGGCCAGGACTTCCAAGGCGTAGAGAGCCAATTCATTACATAGAAATATGTCTGCTCTTACCACCCTTTAGGTGCTCAGAAAAAATGTATTAATATATAATGAATATTCTGGCACACTATATGAAATTAGATGTAAAAAATCTGTAGAGTCTCAAATAAGTTCACAAAAAGTTGTTTATTGCCTTTGTATACAGAACTGAGAATTTTTATATTCGACGTTTTGGCTATGTTAGCCTTGATCACGATATTCTTTCATATTTACCGTATATACTCGTGTATAAGCCGAGTTTTTCAGCCCAAAAATTGGGCTGAAAAGTCCCCCCCTCGGCTTATACACGAGTCAATATACAGGGGTGAGTGGGGTGGGGGCTGTGTCGGGCTGGGGAGGCAGGAGGAGGCGGTGGGGATACTGTATACTGAGCGGCCCCGTCACGTGGGGCCGCTCATTACATATGCACTGCATCCCCCTGTCAATCAGCACCAGGGGGAGCAGTGCATATCTGTGCATAAAGCCCCCCAAACTGCTGGCACACGTCTCCCCTGTTGTAAGGCCCCCCCTGCTGAATACTTACCATCCCTGGTCTTCAGCAGCACCTCCGCGCCGGTCCTCTCTGCTCCGGTCCTCCGTGGTCCCGTCATCTGTGCTCCGTTCCCCGGCTGTATCATGTGACCAGCCGGGTCGCAGACGCGATGACGTCATCGCGTCTGCGACGCGCGGGGACCCAGGATGCAGCCGGGGAACGGAGCACAGATGACGGGACCACGGAGGACCGGAGCAGAGAGGACCGGCGCGAAGGTGCTGCTGAAGACCAGGGATGGTAAGTATTCAGCAGGGGGGCCTTACAACAGGGGGGACGTGTGCCAGCATTTGTGTGGGGCTACTGTATATAGGGGCTGCAATACCACTGGGGCTGCAATACTACCGGGGCTGCTGTATATAGGGGCTGCTGCATACATCACTGGGGCTGCAATACCACTGGGGCTGCTGTATATAGGGGCTGCAATACCACTGGGGCTGCTGTATATAGGGGCTGCAATACCACTGGGGCTGCAATACCACTGGGGCTGCTGTATATAGGGGCTGCTGTATACACCACTGGGGCTGCAATACCACTGGGGCTGCTGTATATAGGGGCTGCAATACCACTGGGGCTGCTGTATATAGGGGCTGCTGTATACACCACAGGGGCTGCAATACCACTGGGGCTGCTGTATATAGGGGCTGCAATACCACTGGGGCTGCTGTATATACCACTGGGGGCTGCTGTATATACCAATGGGGCTGCTGTATATACCACTGGGGGCTGCTGTATATCATACTGCTGAGGCCTGTATACCACTGCTGGGGGCTGTATACCTGTGCTGGGGTCCACCCTCGGCTTATATGCGAGTCAATAGATTTTCCCAGGTTTTGGGGGCAAAAGTAGGGGGGTCGGCTTATACACGGGTCGGCTTATACACGAGTATATACGGTACATAAAATAGAACAAACGAGAAAAACATCAGAGGCAATCCTTAAAAGTATAAAGTAAGATGCTCAAACAGTAATGTGACTTATTATGAGACAATGTGACATATGACTGGGTTATACCACATCTCTTTAATCTAATCAATAGTACAGATAAGTACAACTACAGTGATCTATGTCTCAATCATGTATCCAAGAGTGTAGTCAAATAAAATAAAATAAAATGAAAAAATACCTCAATGGGTTGTATGCATAAATCATTGGCAAAAAAGGAAGGTAATAATCCTTTCATCATTACACCTTATTGGTAGCTTATGATATTTTCTGTATACTTGACTAACACTGATAATTTACACAATTTTCTTTTTTAGATCCTTGAATCATGACTTTATCTATCTCCCTCTATCTGATGTACACTGATCACGGAGGCTTCCTGGTTCTGTCCAGGTCCTTGACGTCAGCTACAGCATCGCCAGAGATCGGGAATCTCCGGCTCTGTCCGGGAGCCCGCCTCCTATTGCTCCGCGCATGCGCGCGTACGTCATTGCATCACACGCCACCACGCCACATGACTTAAGATGGCGGCGCCCATCGCTGCACACTGCACCGCGCTCATATACGCTTTTTGATTTCTCCACTACAGGTAACGTCATTGATTTCACTCCACCTAGTCTATCTCAGCGCCGCAATGGTTATTCATATTCTATATTTAATACAGGTTCGGGTGGCTCTTGGCTATATCTCTAAGGTCCATAATTGGACCACTACACAGCCTCATTGGTTAATGGAGTAAGTGTCACATTGTTTTTCATTACCTGGATTGTCCTTCATATAGGAGCTAACAACATTGCCAAAGCTCATGTTACACTAGTGACCTATATGACTGATGATGTTCAAATGTATATATGACATCCTGTCATTTGTTTATATGCCAATATACTTCATTATACCAATTAAGCTGGACATTGATATTCTTTGCATTATCTTTATTTTTCATTGATTTCTTCCAAGCCATTGAGCTCACCATAAGGGACCTGGATTATTACCTTCCTTTTTTACCAATGATTTATGCATACAACCCATTGAGGTATTTTTTCATTTTATTTTATTTTATTTGACTACACTCTTGGATAAATGATTGAGACATAGATCACTGTAGTTGTACTTATCTGTACTATTGATTAGATTAAAGAGATGTGGTATAACCCAGTCATATGTCACATTGTCTCATAATAAGTCACATTACTGTTTGAGCATCTTACTTTATACTTTTAAGGATTGCCTCTGATGTTTTTCTAGTTTGTTCTATTTTATATAAATATGAAAGAATATCGTGATCAAGGCTAACATAGCCGAAACGTCGAATATAAAAGATTCTCAGTTCTGTATACAAAGGCAATAAACAACTTTTTGTGAACTTATTTGAGACTCTACAGATTTTTTACATCTAATTTCATATAGTGTGCCAGAATATTCATTATATATGAGAGCCAATTCATGCCACGTGTCCAGCTTGGAGACCCAATAATTGTAAGGCACAGAGGAATCTCGCAGTACAGTTGTTCGATCTGCAAGGTACTCCTTCAGCATCTGGCCAAACTTAGTATTTCTTGTGGCACTACCCGCACCTCAGGGGCTGTGGTACGTGAGGGGCTGAGAAAACTGTCCCACATCGTAAAGACTGTTCCACTACCTCTGGCGGATTGGACTTGTGCCCCTCTCGGCCGTACGCCTTGGTTGTCCACCGATTCCTGACCTATGCCGCTAGCGTTTTGTGAGGAGAATGATTTGCCTACTTTCGTGACTATGGCCTTCTGGAACTGCTGCATTTTGGCTGACCTCTCCGCCTCAGGAATGAGAGACATAAAGTTCTCCTTGTAGCGTAGGTCTAACAGTGTTGCCAACCAGTACTGATTGTCGGCTAAGATGTTCTGAACGCGAGGGTCACGAGCCAGGCAGCTTACCATAAAGTCAGCCATGTGCGCCAGACTCTTAACAGCCATCACTTCAGTATCCAGACCAACACGATGACTGAACATGCTGTCCTCCTCCTCCTCCTCCTCCTCATCTCCCCTGTCCTCTGGCCAGCCACGCTGAATCGAGGGTATGACTGGTGTGCATGTCATATCCTCAATTTGGCCAGAGAGTTGCTCCATGTCTTCATCCTCCTCCTCCTCGTCATAGTCCTCCACTGCACGTTGTGATGAGATGAGGCTGGGCTGTGTGTTTTCACCCACACCCACTACTGTTTCTTGCTCCAAGTCATCGCGTTCGGCCTGCAATGCATCCTCTTTGTTTTTCAGCAGAGACCGTTTTAGAAGGCAGAGTAGTGGTATGGTGACGCTATTAATGGTGTCATCGCCGCTCACCATCTTGGTGGAGTCCTCAAAGTTTTGGAGGACGGTACATAGGTCGGACATCCATCTCCACTCCTCAGGTGTTATGTGTGGAGTTTGACCCATTTCCCGACGGCTTAGGTGATGCAGGTAGTCCACAACTGCCCTCTTCTGCTCACATATCCTGACCAACATGTGCAGAGTTGAATTCCAACGCGTGGCAACATCACACACCAGTCTGTGGGCCGGAAGACGCAAACGGCGCTGAAAGCCGGCAAGGCCGGCTGAAGCAGCAGGTGACTTGCGAAAATGTGCAGACAGACGGCGAACTTTTACCAGCAGTTCAGACAGCTCTGGGTATGACTTTAGAAACCTCTGAACCACCAGGTTGAGCACATGGCCCACGCATGGAACATGCGTCAGCTGGCCTCGCCTCAAAGCTGCCACCAGGTTCCGGCCATTGTCACACACGACCTTTCCTGGCTTTATGTTCAGAGGTGTGAGCCAGTGATCTGCCTGCTGTTTCAGAGCTGTCCACACCTCTTCTACATTGTGGGGTTTGTCACCTATGCAGACTAGCTTCAGCACAGCCTGTTGCCGCTTCACAAAGGCAGTGCTGCAGTGCTTCCAGCTTGGGACTGGTGTGGAGGGTACAGTGGATGAGGATGCACAGGAGTAGGAGGCTGAGGAGCATGACATTCCGGAGCTGTAGAGTGTCGGTGAAACCCTGACAGAAGTAGGGCCTGCTATCCTTGGTGTGGGAAGGACGTGTTCCGTCCCTCGCTCAGACTGGGTCCCAGCCTCCACAATATTAACCCAGTGTGCCATCAAGGAGATGTAGTGGCCTTGCCCACAAGCACTTGTCCACGTGTCTGTGGTTAGGTGGACTTTGGCTGAAACAGCGTTGTTCAGGGCACGTGTGATGCTGTTGGACACGTGGTTATGCAATGCGGGGACGGCACATCTGGAGAAATAGTGGCGGCTGGGGACCGAGTAACGTGGGACAGCAGCCGCCATCAGGTCGCGGAATGCTTCCGTCTCCACCAGCCGGAAAGGCAACATTTCTAGTGCTATGAGTCACGAAATGTGAGAATTCAGGACTGTAGCATGTGGGGCGTTGGCAGCGTATTTGCACCTGCGTTCAAATGTTTGCTGAATGGATAATTGAACGCTGCGCTGGGACAAGGACGTGCTTGATTGTGGTGTTACTTGTGCGTGGGCAACTTCAGGTGCAGGGCCGGAGGCTTGTTCGTGGCCAGCATGGACAGGGGATTGGCTCGCACGCACAACACGCGAAGACGTAGCAGTGACATCAGCAACCACCACTCCTCGACTCTGTTGTACTTCCCACAAAGTCGAGTGCTTGGCTGACATGTGCCTGATCATGCTGGTGGTGGTCAGGCTGCTAGTTTTCGTACCCCTGCTGATACTGGCATGGCAGGTGTTGCAAATGGCCTTTTTAGAGTCATCTGGAGCCAACTTAAAAATCTCCCAGACTCGGGAAGACCTAACATTTGCAGAGGCATCTTGAGTCATGTCCGTTGCCTGCCTTCTGCCTGCGGACACGACCCTGCTTCGTACTGCCTGTTGGGATGCTACGCCTTCCTCCCCCTGTGCACTTCTGGCCTCGCTCTGCATATCCTCCTGCCATGTTGGGTCAGCTACTGGATCATCCACCACGTCGTCTTCCTCGTCCGCACCCTGATCCTCCTCCTGACTTCCTGGCAATTGTGTCTCATCATCGTCCACCGCTTGTTGAGACACGTTGCCAACGTTCCGTTCGTGAGAAAGTGGCTGCTCAAATATTTGGGCATCTGTACATACCATCTCCTCATCACCCACTTCAACAGGAGCTGGCGAGAGGCCAGATTCTGCGAATGGATACGTGAACAGCTCTTCCGAGTGTCCTAGTGTGGGATCAGTAATGTCCGTGGACGTGTACTCAGCCTGGTGGTAGGAAGGAGTATCACGGCTACTGACACTTGACCGTGTGGAAGACAGGGTGTTTGTGGAGGTGCCCATCTGACTTGAAGCATTATCCGCTATCCAAGTAACAACCTGTTGACACTGGTCTTGGTTCAAGAGCGGTGTACTGCTGCGGGCCCCAAGAAATTGGGACAGGACGTGCGAGCGAGTAGATGTGCCACTTTGTTGTTGCGAAATTAGTGCTTGCACACGACCTCTGCCTCTGCCTGCACCACCATCACGTCCACTTCCTTGTTCCTTGCCAACACCCTTGCAAACGCCCTTGCGCATTTTGCCTGCATACAGCGACAACAGTCTGGTGACTGTTCAGGTCACAGGAGAGTAGGATTTTAGTCCCTAACCTGTATCAAGGTAGTAAGTACAACAGTCTGGTGACTGTTCAGATCACAGGAGATTAGGATTTTAGTCCCTAACCTGTATTTAGGTAGTAAGTACAACAGTCTGGTGACTGTAATGGTCACAGGAGATTAGGATTTTAATCCCTAACCTGTATCAAGGTAGTAAGTACAACAGTCTGGTGACTGTTCAGTTCAAAGGAGATTAAGATTTTAGTCCCTAACCTGTATTAAGGTAGTAAGTACAACAGTCTGGTGACTGTAATGGTCACAGGAGAGTAGGATTTTAGTCCCTAACCTGTATCAAGGTAGTACGTACAACAGTCTGGTGACTGTAATGGTCACAGGAGATTAGGATTTTAGTCCCTAACCTGTATTAAGGTAGTAAGTACAACAGTCTGGTGACTGTAATGGTTACAGGAGATTAAGATTTTAGTCTCTAACTGTATTAAGGTAGTAAGTACAACAGTCTGGTGACTGTAATGGTCACAGGAGAGTAGGATTTTAGTCCCTAACCTGTATCAAGGTAGTAAGTACAACAGTCTGGTGACTGTTCAGATCACAGGAGATTAGGATTTTAGTCCCTAACCTGTATCAAGGTAGTAAGTACAACAGTCTGGTGACTGTTCAGATCACGGGAGATTAGGATTTTAGTCCCCAACCTGTATTAAGGTAGTAAGTACAACAGTCTGGTGACTGTAATGGTCACAGGAGATTAGGATTTTAGTCCCTAACCTGTATCAAGGTAGTAAGTACAACAGTATGGTGACTGTAATGGTCACAGGAGAGTAGGATTTTAGTCACTAACCTGTATCAAGGTAGTAAGTACAACAGTCTGGTGACTGTAATGGTCACAGGAGATTAGGATTTTAGTCCCTAACCTGTATCAAGGTAGTACGTACAACAGTCTGGTGACTGTAATGGTCAAAGGAGATTAGGATTTTAGTCCCTAACCTGTATTAAGGTAGTAAGTACAACAGTCTGGTGACTGTAATGGTCACAGGAGATTAGGATTTTAGTCCCTAACCTGTATTAAGGTAGTAAGTACAACAGTCTAGTGACTGTAATGGTCACAGGAGAGTAGGATTTTAGTCCCTAACCTGTATCAAGGTAGTAAGTACAACAGTCTGGTGACTGTTCAGATCACAGGAGATTAGGATTTTAGTCCCTAACCTGTATCAAGGTAGTAAGTACAACAGTCTGGTGACTGTTCAGATCACAGGAGATTAGGATTTTAGTCCCTAACCTGTATTAAGGTAGTAAGTACAACAGTCTGGTGACTGTAATGGTCACAGGAGATTAGGATTTTAGTCCCTAACCTGTATTAAGTAGTAAGTACAACAGTCTGGTGACTGTTGTGATCACAGTTAGGATTTTAGTCCCTAACTGTATCAAGGTAGTAAGTACAACAGTCTGGTGACTGTAATGGTCACAGGAGAGTAGGATTTTAGTATAAGTTCCTCTGAACTGTATTCAAGAGATAGTAGTCCAACGTCTGGTACACTGTGTAAGGTCACAGGAGATTAGGATTTTAGTCCCTAACCTGTATAAGGTAGTAAGTACAACAGTCTGGTGACTGTAATGTCACAGGAGATTAGGATTTTAGTCCCTAACCTGTATCAAGGTAGTAAGTACAACAGTCTGGTGACTGTAATGGTCACAGGAGATAGGATTTTAGTCCCTAACCTGTATCAAGGTAGTAAGTACAACAGTCTGGTGACTGTAATGGTCACAGGAGATTAGGATTTTAGTCCCTAACCTGTATCAAGGTAGTAAGTACAACAGTCTGGTGACTGTAATGGTCACAGGAGATTAGGATTTTAGTCCCTAACCTGTATTAAGGTAGTAAGTACAACAGTCTGGTGACTTAATGTCACAGGAATAGGTTTTATCCTAACCTGTATTAGTAGTATACAACAGTTGGTGACTGAATGGTCACAGGAGATAGGATTTTAGTCCCTAACCTGTATAAGGTAGTAATAAACAGTCTGGTGACTTAGTCACAGGAGATTAGGATTTTAGTCCTAACTGTATAGGTAGTAGTACAACAGTCTGGTGTTAGTCACAGGAGATAGGATTTTAGTCCCTAACTGTTAAGGTAGTAAGTACACAGTCTGGTGACTTAGTCACAGAGATTAGGATTTTAGTCCTAACTGTATAAGTAGTAAGTAAACAGTCGGTGACTGTTACAGAGATTAGGATTTTAGTCCTACCTGTATAAGGTAGTAGTAAACAGTCTGGTGACTGTATGGTAAGGAGATAGGTTTTGTCCTACTGTATAAGAGTAGTAAACATCTGTGACTGTATGGTCACAGGAGATTAGGATTTTGTCCTAACCTGTCAGTGAAGTCAACATTGTGACTATGGTCACGATAGTTTTCCTAACCTTATAAGTATAAGTACAACTTGGTGACTAATCAAGAGATTAGATTTAGTCTAACCTTTAAGGTAGTATACAACAGTCGGACTATGGTCACAGAGATAGTTTCCTAACTGTAAGTATAGTACAACATTGGGACAAGTCACAGGATAGGATTAGTCCCTAACTTATGTATAAGTAAAGTCTGTACTTAAACAGGAGATGGATTGTCCACTGTATAAGTATAATAAACATTGGATGTAGCACAGAGATAGATTTTTCCCTAACTTATAAGTATAGTACAACATGGTACGTGGTAAGAATTAGATTTAGTCCCTAACAGTAAAGTGTACTATCAAGGTAGTAAGTACAACATTCTGGTGACTGTAATGGTCACAGGAGATTAGGATTTTAGTCCCTAACCTGTATCAAGGTAGTAAGTACAACAGTCTGGTGACTGTAATGGTCACAGGAGATTAGGATTTTAGTCTCTAACCTGTATCAAGGTAGTAAGTACAACAGTCTGGTGACTGTAATGGCACAGGAGATTAGATTTTAGTCCCTAACTGTATCAAGGTAGTAAGTACAACAGTCTGGTGACTGTAATGGCACAGGAGATAGGATTTTAGTCCCTAACCTGTATCAAGGTAGTAAGTACAAACAGTCTGGTGACTGTTCAATCACAGGAGATTAGGATTTTAGTCCCTAACCTGTATCAAGGTAGTAAGTACAACAGTCTGGTGACTGTAATGGTCACAGGAGATTAGGATTTAGTCCCTAACCTGTATTAAGGTAGTAAGTACAACAGTCTGGTGACTGTAATGGTCACAGGAGATTAGGATTTTAGTCCCTAACCTGTATCAAGGTAGTAAGTACAACAGTCTGGTGACTTAATGGTCACAGGAGAGTAGGATTTTCGTCCCTAACCTGTATTAAGGTAGTAAGTACAACAGTCTGGTGACTGTAATGGTCACAGGAGATTAGGATTTTAGTCCCTAACCTGTATCAAGGTAGTAAGTACAACAGTCTGGTGACTGTAATGGTCACAGGAGATTAGGATTTTAGTCCCTAACTGTATAAGGTGTAAGTACAACAGTCTGGTGACTGTAATGGTCACAGGAGATTAGGTTTTAGTCCCTAACTGTTCAGGTAGTAAGTACAACGTCTGTGACTTCAGCACAGAGATTAGGATTTTAGTCCCTAACCTGTATAGGTAGTAAGTACAACAGTCTGGTGACTGTTTGTCACAGGAGATAGGATTTTAGTCCCTAACTGTATAAGGTAGTAGTACAACGTCTGGTGACTGTTGGTCACAGGAGATTAGGATTTTAGTCCTAACCTGTATAAGGTAGTAAGTACAACAGTCTGGTGACTGTAATCACAGAGATTAGGATTTTAGTCCTAACCTGTATAGTAGTAAGTACAACAGTCTGGTGACTGTATGTCACAGGAGATAGGATTTTAGTCCTAACCTGTATAAGGTAGTAAGTACAACAGTCTGTGACTGTAATGGTCACAGGAGATTAGGATTTTAGTCCTAACCTGTATAAGGTAGTAAGTACAAAGTCTGGTGACTGTAATGGTCACAGGGATTTTGGATTTTTGTCCAATGTATAAAAGGGATTTAAATACAACTTGGTGATGTTGGTCAAGGAGATTTGGATTTTAGTTAAAGTATCAAGGTAGTAAGTAAAAAGTTGGTGGGGTTGGGTAAGGAGATTGGATTTTAGTTCCCCAAAGGGATTAAGGTAGTAAGTAAAAGTTGGGATGTTGGTAAGGAGATTAGGGTTTTAGTCCTAATGTAATTGGTAGTAAGTAAAAATTTTTGGTGACTGTAATGGTAAAGGAGGTAGGATTTTTTTTTTTAAACCCTTTTTTAAAGGGAGTAAATAAAAGTTGGTTTCTGTAAAGGTCAAGGAGAAGGGGGTTTTTGTCCTTTAATGTTTTAAGGTAGTAGTAAAAAGTTGGGTGTAAAATTAAGAGATTAAGGGGTTTAGTCCAAACCCGTATTGGGATGGGACAAAAGTTGGGGACTGTAAAGGTTTCAGGATAAAGGGTTTTTGTCCCCAATGTTTTTTGGAATAAGGGACAAAATTTGGGATGGGAAAGTACAGGGATTAGGAAAATTTAAAATCCCCCGAAAAGTAAGTAAAAAGTTTGGGGAATGTAATGGAAAGGGGAATTGGATTTTAGTTTAAAGTATAAAGGGAGTAAAATAAAAAGTTGGTATGTAAGGTAAGGGATAGGATTTTAGTTTTAATGTATTAAAAGGGATAAGGTTTAAAAGTTGGTGATTAAAGGTTCAGGGATTAGGTTTTAGTTTTAAATTTTAAGGGGTAAGTACAAAAGTTGGTGATGTAATGGTAAGGGGGAGTTTGGATTTTGTTAATGTTTCAAAGGGAGTAAAATACAACCGTCTGGGGAATTTAGATCAAGGGGATTAGGAATTTTTTTCCCAATGTATCAAGGTAGTAAATACAAAGTTGGTGATGTTCAGATCCCGGGGGATTAGGATTTAGCCCAATGTATTTAAAGGGAGTAAGTAAAAGTTGGTGACTGTAAAAGGTAAGGGGTGGATTTTATTTAACCCGTTAAGGTTTGTAAGACAAAGGGCTTGGGGATTTGGTTTAGGGGTTTGGGAAAAATCCTAAATGTTTAAAAAGGGAGTAAATAAAATCTGGTGCTGTTTTATTAAAGGGATTTGGATTTTAGTCCCAACCCGTATTAAGGTATAAGGGACAAAAGTTGGGGGATGTAATGGTTCAGGGATTTGGTTTTTTGTCCCCAATGTATTAAAGGGGGTTTGGGACAATTTGGTGGGTGTAATGGTAAGGAGATTGGAATTTTTGTCCCAACCTGTATTTAAAGGGGTAAGAAAAAGTTGGTGATGGGAAAGGTACAGGGAGTAGGATTTTAGTTTAACCTGTATTAAAGGGAGTAAGTAAACCCGTTGGTGACTTATGGTACAGGAGATTAGGAAATTTTTGTCCCAACCGTATAAGGGAGTAGTACAAAAGTTTGGGATGTTAGTCAAGGGGTTAGGATTTTAGTCCCAACCGTATAAGGTAGTAAGTACAACAGTTGGTGACTGTAATGGTACAGGAGATTAGGATTTTAGTCCTAACCTGTATCAAGGTAGTAAGTACACAGTTGGTGACTGTAATGGTCACAGGAGATTAGGATTTTAGTCTAACTGTATCAGGTTTGTAAGTACAACAGTCTGGTGACTGTAATGGTCACAGGAGATTAGGATTTAGTCCTAACTGTATAAGGTAGTAAGTCAACAGTTTGGTGACTGTAATGGCACAGGAAGTTAGGATTTTAGTCCTAACTGTATTAAGGTAGTAAGTACAACAGTTGGTGACTGTTTAAAGGTCAGGAGATTAGGATTTTAGTCTAACCCGTATAAGGTGTAATACAACAGTTGGTGACTAGATGGTACAGGAGATTAGGATTTTAGTCCTAACCTGTATAAGGTAGTAAGTACACAGTTGGTACTGTAATGGTCACAGGAGATTAGGATATTAGTCCCTAACTGTATAGGTAGTAAGTACAACAGTTGGTGACTGTAATGGTCAGGAGATTAGGATTTTAGTCTAACTGTATCAAGGTAGTAAGTACAACAGTCTGGTGACTGTAATGTCAAGGAGATTAGGATTTTAGTCTACCTGTTAAGGTAGTAAGTAAACGTGTGATGTAATGGTCACAGGAGATTAGGATTTTAGTCCTAACTGTATCAAGGTAGTAAGTACAACAGTTTGGTGATGTACAGGTCACGGGAGATAGGATTTTAGTCCCTAACTGTATAAGGTAGTAAGTACACAGTCTGGTGACTGTAATGGTCACAGGAGATTAGGATTTTAGTCCCTAACCTGTATAGGTAGTAAGTACAAAGTTGGTGACTGTAATGGTCACAGGAGATTAGGATTTTAGTCCTAACCTGTATCAAGGTAGTAAGTACAACAGTCTGGTGACTGTAATGGTCACAGGAGAGTAGGATTTTCGTCCTAACTGTATCAAGGTGTAAGTAACAACGTCTGGTGATGTAATGGTACAGGAGATTAGGATTTTAGTCCCTAACCTGTATCAGGTAGTAAGTACACAGTCTGGGATGTAATGGTAGGAGTAGGATTTTTGTCCTAATGTATAAGTAGTAAGTCAAACGTTTGTGATGTAATGGTCAGGAGTTAGGATTTAGTCCTAATTTTAAGGTAGTAAGTAACAGTTGGTGACTGTTTAAAGAAGGGAAGTAGGATTTTAGTCCCAAATGTATTTAAGTGTATACACAGTTGGTGATGTAATGGGCAGGAGATAGGATTTTAGTCCCTAATGTAATAAGGTAGTAGTACAAGTTGGAGTTATTGGGTAAAGGGATAGGATTTTAGTCCAATGTAAAGGTAGTAGTAAAGTTTGGTGATGTAATGGTCCCGGAGATAGGATTTTGTCCCTAACTGTATAAGGTAGTAAGTACACGTTTGTGGGGTGTATAGGTACAGGAGATTAGGATTTTAGTCCTAACGTTTCAAAGGGAGTAAGAGTAGTAAGTACAACAGTCTGGTGACTGTAATGGTCACAGGAGATTGGATTTAGTCCTAACCTGTTAAGGTAGTAAGTACAACAGTTGTGATGTAGACAGGAGGTAGGATTTTGTCCTACCGTATAGGTAGTAGTACACAGTGGTGACTGTAGTCCAGGAGATTAGGATTTTGTCCTAACCTGTATCAAGGTATAAGTACAACATCTGTGACTGTATGTCAAGGAGATAGGATTTTATCCTAACCTTATTAGTAGTAAGTAAACTTGACTAATGGTCACGGAGATTGGATTTAGTCTAACTGTTCAAGTATAAGTACACTTCTGTAAAGTCACGGGATAGGATTTTGTCCCACGTATTGTAGTAGTACAACAGTCTGGTGACTGTATGGTCCTGGGTAGGATTTTATCCCTACCTGTATCAAGGTAGTAAGTACAAACAGTTGGTGACTGTATGGTCACAGGGATTAGTTTTAGTCCCTAACGTATCAGTAGTAATCAACAGTCTGGGCTTAATGGTCACAGGAGAGTAGGTTTAGTCCCTAACCTGTTAAGGTATAATACAACAGTCTGGACTGTTAGACGGGATGTTTTAGTCCTAACCGTATAGGTATAAGTAAAAGTTGTGACTGTAGTCACAGAGATGATTTAGCCCTAACCTTATGGTAGTAAACTACTCTGTGGCTGTTGTCACAGGATTAGGTTTAGTCAACCTGTTAAGTAGTAATACACAGTCTGGTACTGTAATGGCAGGAGATAGGTTTTAGTCCTACCGTATAAGTAGTAAGACACAGTCGGTGTTAATGGCACAGGAGATAGGATTTTAGTCCCTACCTGTATCAAGGTATAAGTCACGTCTGTGATGTGTACAGGAGATTAGGATTTATCCTAACCTGTATAAGGTATAAGTACAACATTGGTACTGTTCAATACGGGAGATTAGGATTTTAGTCCAACTGTATTAAGTATAAGTACCATCTGGTGACTGTAATGGTCAAGGAGTTGATTTTGCCTAACCTGTATAAGGTAGTAAGTACAACGTATGGGACTGTAATGGTCACAGAGGAGGATTTTAGTCCCTACTGTATAGGTAGTAAGTAAACAGTTGGTGACTGTAGTAAGGAGATTGGATTTTAGTCCCTAACTTTTAGTAGTAAGTAAACAGTTGGTGTGTATGTCACGAGATTAGGATTTTAGTCCTACTGTATTAGGTAGTAGTACAACAGCTGTGATGTATGTCACGGAGTGGATTTAGTCCTACCTGTTAAGTAGTAAGTACAACAGTCTGGTGACTGTAGTCAGGAGATGGATTTTAGTCCCTAACCGTTCAAGTGTAAGTACAACAGTTGGTGATGTAGTCAAGGAGATAGATTTTGTCCCTACTGTATTAAGTAGTAATACAACATTGTGACTGTGTGTACGAGATTAGGATTTTGTCCCTAACTGTTAAGTAGTATACACTCGGTGATTGAATGGTCACAGAATTAGGATTTTAGTCCCTAACTTCAAGGTGTAAGTACAACAGTCTGGTACTTAATGTACAGGAGTGGTTTTGTCCCTAACTGTATAAGGTAGTAGTACAACAGTTGGTGACGTAATGGTCACAGGAGAGTAGGATTTGTCCTAACCTGTACAAGTAGAAGTACAACAGTCTGGTGACTGTAATGGTCACAGAGATAGATTTTATCCTAACCTGTTAAGTAGTAGTACAAAGTCTGGTGACTTGGTACAGATGGATTTTTCCTAACCTGTTAGTATAAGTACAACAGTCGGTGACTTAATTCAAGAGATAGATTTTATCCTAACCTGTATAGGTATAAACAACAGTCTGGTGACTGTCAGTCACAGGAGATAGGATTTTAGTCCCAAACTGTATCAAGGTAGTAAGTACAACAGTTGGTGCTGTAGTACGGAGATAGGATTAGTCCAACTGTATAAGGTGTAAGTAACATTGGTGCGTAAGGTCACAGGGATTGTTTTAGTCCTAACCTGTATAGGTAGTAATAAACTTGTGACTGAATGTCAAGGAAGTAGGATTTAGTCCTAACTTTCAGGTAGTAAGTACAACATTGTGACGTATTCACAGGAGTTAGGTTAGTCCCTAACCTGTATCAAGTAGTAGTACAACGTCTGTGACTGTAATTCAAAGAGATTGGATTTTAGTCCTAACGTTTAGGTAGTAAGTACAACAGTCTGAGTAATGGCACAGGAGATAGATTTTAGTCCTAACTTATAAGGTAGTGTAAACAGTCTGGGACTATGACAGGAGATTAGGATTTGTGTTCAAAGGGATAAATACAACGTCTGGTGACTTTCAATCACGGAGTTTTTGGGTTTTAGTCCCCCAACCTTTTTAAGGTAGTAAAACAACAGTTGGTGACTGTAAGGTCAAAGGAGATTAAGGATTTTAGTACCCTACTCCTGTTTATAGGTTGGAAGATACTATAACGTCTGGGGTCTGTCAGGTTCACAGGAGTTTAGGATTTTAGTCACCTAACTGTTTCAAGGTAGTAAGTACAAACAGTCTGGGGACGTTCAGATACAGGAGATTAGATTTTATTCCCCTATACTTGTTTAAGGTAGTAATGTACAACAGTCTGGTGACTGTAGACGGTCAAAGGAGATTCGGATTTTAGGTCCCTAACCTGTATTAAGATAGTAATGTTACAACAGTTGGTGATCTGTATTGGTTCACAGGAGATTTGGATTTTGTCCCTAACTGTGTCAAGGTTGTAAGTACAACAGTCTGGTGACTTTGTAATGGTCAATGTGAGAGTAGAATTTTCGTCCCTAACCTGTATTAAGGTAGGTTAGTACAACTGTCTGGTGACTGTAATGATCACAGGAGATTAGGATTTTAGTCCTCTAACCTCCGTATCAGTAGTAAGTACAACAGTTGGTGACTGTAATGGTTCACAGGGAGATTAGGGAATTTTAAGTCCCTTAACCTGTATCAAGGTAGAATTACAAACAGTCTGGTGACTGTATGTCACAGGAGAGGTAGGCGATTTTAGTCCTAACCTGTATCAAGGTAGTAGTACACAGTGGGTCACTGTTCAGTTCCCAGAAGATTAGGATTTTAGTCCCTAACCTGTATTGAAGTAGTAAGTTCACACAGTTTGGTGACTGTAATGGTCACAGGAGATTATGATATTTTAGTCCACTAACTCATGTATTTTAAGGTAGTAAGTTAGCAGGTTAGAGGAATAAAATCATAATCTCCTGTGACCAGATTTCAGTCAACAGACTGGTGTGTACTTTACTACACTTTTACAGGTTAGGGACTAAATTCTAATCTTTTCTGTGATCTGAACAGTGACCAGATGTTGTACTTACCTACCTTGATACAGGATTTGGATAAAATCGATCTATGCCTTGTGACCATTACAGTCAACCAGACTGTTGTAATTACTACCTTGATACAGGTTAGGACTAAAATCCTAATCTCCTGTGACCATTACAGTACCGAATGTTGTAAATTATTACCTTGATACAGGTTAGGGACTAAATCCTAATTCTTGTGATATTTACAGTCACCAGACTGTTGTACTAACGACCTTATACAGGTTAGGGACGGAAAATTCTAACTCTCCTGTGAAAATTACATCCACCAGACTTGTTGTACTTACTACATGAAAGGTTAGGGACAAAAATACCGAATCTCCTGTGACCCATTACAGTCACCAGACTGTTGTACTTACTATCTTAATTACAGGTTAGGGACTAAAATCCGAATCTCCTGTGACCACTCAGTCACCAAGGACTGTTGTACTTACTCCTTAATACAACTTAGGACTTAAAATCCTATCTCCTGTGATCTGAACAGTCACCTGACTGTGGACTTACTTCCTTGATACAGGTTAGGGACTCTAAATCCTAATCTCCTGTGATCTGAACTGTCTCCAGACTGTTGTACTTTACCTTGATACAGGTTAGGACTAAAATCTAATCTCCTGTGACCCATTACAGTCACCAGACTGTTGTTTTACTACCTTAATACGGTTAGAGACTAAATTCGGAATCTCCTGTACACCATTACAGTCACAGACTGTTGTACTTACTACCTTATTACAGGTTAGGGACTAAAATCCATAATTCCTGTGACCATTACAGTCACCAGACTGTTGTACTTACTAACTTATTACAGGTTATGGAAAAAATCCTTAATCTTCCCGTGATCTGAACAGTACCAGGGCTGTTTACTTACTACCCTTTATACAGGTTAGGGACTAAAATCTATCTCCCGTGACAAAAACAGTACCAGACTGTTGTAAATTACTACCTTATTTCAGGTTAGGGACTAAAATCCTAATCTCCTAAACCCTTACAGTCACCAACTTTTTATTACTACCTTGATACGGGATTAGGGACAAAATCCTTTAACTCCTGTACCATTACAGGGAACTCAGACGTTGTACTTACTACATTTACAGTTGGGGACTAAATCCCAATCCCTGTGACTAACAGTCACCAGACTGTTGTACCTACTACCTTGATACAGGTTAGGACTAAAACTTAACTCTCCTGTGACCTTAAAAGTCACCAGAAATGTTGTACTTATTACCTTAAAACAGGTTAGGGACTAAAATCCTATCTCCGTTAACATTTTCAGTCACCAGACTTTGTACTTACTTCTTAATAAGGTTAGGGACTAAAAATCCTACTCTCCTGTGACCCTTACAGTCACCAAAACTGTTGTACTTTTCTACCCTTTATACAGGTTAGGGACTAAAATCCTAATCTCCCGTGACCAACAGTCACCAACTGTTGTACTTACCATTTACAGTTTGGGAAATAAAATCATACCTTGACATTTCAGTTCACAGACTGTTGTAAATTACACCCTTAAACAGGTTTAGGGACTAAAATCCTATTCTGTGACCATTACAGTCACCAAATGTTGTTTCTTACTACCTTAACAGGTTAGGGATAAAATCCTAATTCCTTGACCATTACATCACTTTGACTGTTGTACTTACTACCCTTATACAGTTAGGACTAAAATCCTAATCTCCTTGTACCATTAAGTCACCAATGTTGTACTTACTACCTTATACAGGTTAGGACTAAAATCCTAATCTCCTGTGATATCAGTCACCAATTTGTACTTTTCACCAACAGTTGGACTAAAATTTCCCAATCTCCGTGACTAAACCCGTCCACCTACTGTTGTACTTACTACCTTATACAGGTTGGACTAAAAATCCTAACTCCTGTGACCATTACAGTCACCAGACTGTTGTAAATTACTACCTTTAAAACAGGTTAGGACTAAAATCCCAATCTCCTGTGACCATTACAGTCACCAGACTGTTGTACTTACTACCTTATACAGGTTAGGGACTAAAATCCTTTCTCCTGTGACCATTACAGTACCACGTTGTACTTACTACCTTATACAGTTGGGACTAAAACCTAATTCTGTATCAACAGTACCAGACTGTTGCTAAAAACCTTATACAGGTTAGGGAACTAAAATCCCAATCTCCTGTGCCATTACAGTCACCAACTGTTGTACTTTTACCTTATACAGTTAGGGACTAAAATCCTAATCTTGTACTTACATCACCAGACTGTTTACTTACTACCTTGATACGGTTAGGACAAATCCTAACTCCTGTGCTACATACCAACTGTGTACTTACTACCTTTACAGGTTGGGACAAAATTATCTCCTGTGACAACAGTACCAACTGTTGTATTTCTACCTTGATACAGTAGGGACAAATCTATCTCCTGTGACCATTTCATCACCAGACTGTTTACTTAACCTTATACAGGTTAGGACTAAAACCTATCCCTGTACCATTACAGCACCAACGTGTACTACTACCTTATACAGTTAGGACAAAATCTATCTCCTGTGACATTACACACAGAATGTTGTACTTTCACCTTGATAAGGTAGGGACAAAATCCAATCTCTGTACCCTTACAGACCAATGTTGTACTTACTACTTATACGGTTGGACTAATCCTATCTCCTGGATTTTAAATAAACTGTGCATCCTTTTAAAAGGTAGGACTAAAATCTATCTCCTGTCCATTACAGTCACCAGACTGTTGTACTTATACCTTATACAGTAGGGACAAAATCTATCTCTGTCATTACATCACCAACTGTTACTTACTACCTAAACAGGTTAGGGACAAAATCTATCTCTGTGAATTACATACCAGACTGTTGTACTTAACCTGAACGTTGGGACAAAATCCTAACCTGTGTTACATCACCGATGTTGTACCTACCTTATACAGGTAGGACAAATCCATCTCCTTGACCAACATCACCAGACTGTTGTATTACTACCTAATACAGGTTAGGACTAAAATCCTATCTCCGTGCTTACAGTCACAGACGTTGTACTACACCTTTACAGGTTAGGGTAAAATCTATCTCCTGTACCATTACAGCCCACTGTTTATTATTCTATACAGTTAGGACTAAAACCATCTCCTTGACCCTACAGTACAGACTGTTTCTTACTCCTATACATTGGACTAAAATCCTAATCTCCGTGATTAAGCACCAGACTGTTGTACTCTACCTATACAGTAGGGACAAATCTTCTCCTGGACATTAGTCACAGACTGTTGTACTTATACCTTATAAGTAGGAAAAATCTATTCCTTACCATTACACACCAACTGTTGTATACACTGAAGTTAGGGACAAAATCTATCTCCTGTGACCATTACATACAGACTGTTGTACTTTCTACTATACAGGTTAGGACTAAAATCTAATCTCCTGTGACCCTTTCGTCCAACTGTGTACTTACACCTTATAAGTGGGACTAAAATCCTAACTCCTGTGACTACAGTCACCAGATGTGTACTACTACTTGATACAGGTTAGGACTAAATCTACTCTGTGACCATTAAGTCACAGACGTTTTACTATACTTAATACAGGTTAGGACAAAATCATCTTGTCCATAATCACAACTGTTGTACTACTACCCTTAACAGTTAGGACAAAATCCTAATCCCTGTGAATTTTACATCCCAGATGTTGTATTACTACTTATAAGGTAGGGACTAAAATAATTCCTGTGACCATACTACCAGACGTTGACTTATCTTATCAGTTAGGACTAAAATCAATTCCTGTACTAATCACCAACGTTGTACTTACTACCTTGATACAGGTTAGGGACTAAAATCCTAATCTCCTGTGACCATAACAGTCACCAGACTGTTGTACTTACTACCTTATACAGGTTAGGGACTAAAATCCTAATCTCCTGTGACCATTACAGTCACCAGACTGTTGTACTACTACCTTGATACAGGTTAGGGACTAAAATCCTAATCTCCTGTGACCATTACAGTCCAGACTGTTGTACTTACTACCTTAATACAGGTTAGGACTAAAATCCTAATCTCCTGTGACCATTACAGTCACAGACTGTTGTACTTACTACCTTGATTACAGGTTAGGGACTAAAATCTAATCTCCTGTGACCATTACAGTCACCAGACTGTTGTACTTACTACCTTGATACAGGTTAGGGACTAAAATCCTAATCTCCTGTGACCATTACAGTCACCAACTGTTGTACTTTCTACCTTAATACAGGTTAGGGACGAAAATCCCACTCTCCTGTGACCATTACAGTCACAGACGTTGTACTTACTACCTTGACACAGGGTTTGGGGGCTAAAATCCTAATCTCCTGTGACCATTACAGTCACCAGACTGTTGTACTTACTATCCTTAATACAGGTTAGGGACTAAAATTTCCCAATCTCCTGTGACCACTACAGTCACCAGACTGTTGTACTTACTACCTTAATACAAGGGTTAGGACTAAAATCCTAATCTCCTGTGATCTTGAACAGTCCCAGACTGTTGTACTTACTACCTTGAAACAGGTTAGGGACTTAAAATCCTAAACTCATGTGACAACAGTCACCAGACTGTTTTTACTTACTACCCTTTAAAACAGGTTTGGGACTAAAAATCCGAATCTCCTGTGACCATTTCAGTCACCAGACTGTTGTACTTACTACCTTAATACAAGTAGGGACTAAAATCCTAATCTCCGTATCTGAACAGTCACCAGACTGTGGGACTTACTACCTTGATACGGTTAGGGACTAAAATCCTAATCTCCTGTGACCATTACATTCACCCGACTGTTGTACTTACTACCTTAAAACAGGTTAGGGACTAAAATCCTAATCTCCTGTGACCATTACAGTCACCAGACTGTTTGTACTTACTACCTTGATACAGGTTAGGGACTAAAATCCTAATCTCCTGTGACCATTACAGTCACCAGACTGTTGTACTTACTACCTTATACAGGTTAGGGACGAAAATACCTACTCTCCTGTGACCATTACAGTCACCAGACTGTGTGACTTACTACTTGACACAGGTTAGGGACTAAAATCTTAATCTCCTGTGACCTTACAGTCACCAACTGTTTCTTACTACTAACAATTTAGGAAATCAAACAACCTTAATACAGGTTAGGACAAATCCTATCTCTGACCATTACAGTCACCAACTGTTTACTACTACTTAAAAGTTAGGATAAATCCTAATCTCCTTCCGAAAGTACCAGACTGTTGACTTACTACCTTATACAGGTTAGGACTAAAATCCTAATCTCTGTGACTACAGTCACAGACTGTTGTACTTCTACCTTAACAGGTAGGGACTAATCTATTCTTGGGCAACAGTCACCAAGTTGTATTACACCTTATCAGGTTAGGGACTAAATCCTATCTCCTTTACCATCAGTCACCAGACTGTTGTACTTCTACCTTATAAGTTGGGACTAAAATCCAAACTCCGTGACTTAACCACCAGACTGTTTTACTTATACCTTATACAGGTTAGGGATAAAACCTTCTCCTACCATTACAGTACAACTGTTTTACTTACTACCTTATACGTTAGGGCTAAAATCCTAATTCCTGTGACCATTACAGTCACCAGATGTTGACTACTACTATACAGTTGGGCTAAAATCCTTTCCTGTGACCTACAGTACAACTTGTACTTATACTTAACGGTGGATAAATCCTAATCTCCTTGATTACAGTCACCAGACTGTTTTACTACTACTTATACAGTTAGGGACTAAATCTATCCTGTGCTACAGTCACAGACTGTTGTACTTATACCTTATCAGTAGGGACTAAAATCCTTCTCCTTACAACATACAACTGTTGTACTACTCCTTATACAGTTAGGGACAAAATCCTACTCCTGTGACCATTACATCCAACTGTTGTACTTACTACTTAACAGGTTGGACTAAAATCTAATCTCCGTAATTACAGTAAGATGTTGTACTTACTACCCTTATACAGGTTAGGACTAAATCCTAATCTCCTTGACCATTACAGTACCAGCTGTGTACTTACACCTATACAGTTGGGACTAAATCTAATCTCTGGACCAACAGTCACCAGACTGTTGTACTTACCCTTATACAGTTAGGACTAAAATCCTTTCTGTACCTAAGTCACCAGACTGTTGTACTTACTACCTGATACGTTTTGGACTAAAATCCTATCTCTGTACCATTCATACCGGGGCGTTGTACTACTACTTAATACAGTTGGGACTAAAACTAATCTCCTTTCTACGTCACAGACTGTTGTACTACTACTTGATACAGTTAGGGACTAAAATCTATCTCTGTGCCATTACGTACCAGACGTTTATATACCTTATACAGGTAGGGACAAAACCTAACTCCTGTCTTACAGTCACCAACGTTGTTATACTACCTAACGTAGGGACAAATCTATCCCTGTGCCATACAGTCACAGACTGTTGTACTTACTACCTAACAGGTTGGACTAAAATCCTACCCGTGAATTACAGTCACCAACTGTTGTACTTATACTTATCAGTTAGGGCAAATCCATCTCCGTGATTACTCACCAACGTTTCTTACTACTTATTTCAATAGGATAAATCCTAACTCTGTACTATAAACTTTCCCCCCCCCCCCCCCCCCCCCCCCCCCCCCCCCCCCCCCCCCCCCCCCCCCCCCCCCCCCCCCCCCCCCCCCCCCCCCCCCCCCCCCCCCCCCCCCCCCCCCCCCCCCCCCCCCCCCCCCCCCCCTTTTTTTTTTTTTTTTTTTTTTTTTTTTTTTTTTTTTTTTTTTTTTTTTTTTTTTTTTTTTTTTTTTTTTTTTTTTTTTTTTTTTTTTTTTTTTTTTTTTTTTTTTTTTTTTTTTTTTTTTTTTTTTTTTTTTTTTTTTTTTTTTTTTTTTTTTTTTTTTTTTTTTTTTTTTTTTTTTTTTTTGTGACCATTACAGTCACCAATGTTTTTACTACCTTAATTAGGGACAAAAATCCTTCTCACCTTGACAAACTTCCCCTTTTTCACCAAACAGGTTTTAACTAAAATCCTTAAATTCCTTACCATTCAGTCCCCTGTTTTTATTCACCTTGAATTAATTGGGGTAAACAATCTTGTATTTAACAAACTTTGTACACTACCTTAAACGGTATAACAAATCTACCCTTTTTAACCAAAAGGTTGTCTTGAGGGGTTTGGGGAAAATTCCATCCCTTGTACCCAAAACCCTGTTTACTTATACCTTAAATGGTTACTAAAAACTTTCCGGACCATACCTCACCACTGTTGTACTTACTACTTTAAAGTTGGAAACAAATTCTATCCTTACCTTAACATCACCAGTTGTATTACTACCTAATCGATTTAACAGTCCAACTGTTTACTATAGATCTATTCCGGTAAGAAAAAACCTAACTTTCTTACTCCTTTACAGTAACAAAACTGTTGTACTTTACCTTAGTACCAAGGTTGGACTAAACTAACTTATAGACATTACATCTCCTGTTATCATTATACCTAACGTTGACTAAATCCTAAATACTTTGGGAAACATATCCCAGACGTTGATACACTTTTATTACTACCTTAATAATTAGGGACTAAAATCCTAATCTCCTGTGACCTTCACGTCACCAGACTGTTTACTTACTACCTTGATATGGTTAGGGACTAAAAATCCTATCTCTCGTACCATTGTACTTACTACCTATACGGTTAGGACTAAATCCTAATCTCCTTACATTAAGTTACCAGACTAAATTTTTTACTCCTTGAACAGGAAAAAAATCCTAACTTTTTACATTAAGTCACCACTGTTTATTACTACTTGATAAGGTTAGGACTAAAATCCTAATTCCTGTGACCAACAGTCAGACTTTGTACTTAACCTTAATACAGGTTGGGACTAAAATCCTACTCTTCCAACTACAAGATCACCAGACTGTTGTACTTACTACCTTAATACAGGATAGGACTAAAATCCTAATCTCCTTGATTGAAGCACCAGACTGTGTACTACCTTTAAAAATAGGGACACAATTCTAACCTGGACCATTTCAGCCCCAGACTGTTGTACTTCTACCTTATACAGGTTAGGACTAAATCCTAATCTCTCCTTAATACAGTCACCAGACTGTTGTACTTACTACCTTAATACAGGTTAGGGACTAAAATCCTAATCTCCTGTGACTTACAGTCACCAACTGTTGTACGTACCCTTATACTTAACTAATTATCTTGGACTAAAATCCTGTGGTTTACTCTACCGTATCACGTAGGACTAAAATCCAAACTCCGTGACCATTCAGTCACCAGAATTATCTTAACCCATACAGTTTAGGACAAACTAATCTCCAACCATTAACACAGACTTGTACTTACAAACCCTTAATACATGGCTAATCCTACTCTCCTGTATCATTACATCACCTTAATATTACTTAAGTAGGAGAAAACCAATTTGACTGAATCGTCCCTGACTTACTTATACCGAACGTTAACTAATCACTACCTGACAGCACAACTTGTACTTACTACCTTATACGTGAAAATCTTAAAACAGAAATTGTACTTAACATCATTAGTAAAACCTGTGTTAACATAAACGTTAACTATTATCTTGATAATCCAACTGTCTAACTACTACTAATTTAAATATTACTCGTAATGGGTCTCTTTTAAAAAAAATTACTCTCTGACAAATTTGTAATACATGGGGACATCCTAATCTCTTCTGACACAACTTTATCCTTACGGTTAGGGACTAACACTCCCACAGACTCTACCTTAAACAGTGAAAACCTAATCGTCTAGTCCACTTTCTTTATGTATAAATTCCTGTAACATACAGACTGTTGTACTTATACCTTAGTAGGACTAAATCTATTCTGACTACGTCACAATGTTTACTACAAGTTAGGAAATCCTATCTCCTGTGAATACATACCGATTGTACTTACTACCTGATACAGTGGACTAAAATCTCTGCCATTACGTACGACGTGTATATACCTTTACAGGTTGGGACTAAAATCTTCCCTAACCCAATGTTCATTGTATAAACTCTCTGACAGAATTGTATTAACTAACTGTAAAACCATCCCGACTAAACTGTACTATACCTGTACTTAAGACAATCTTCTACCTTAATACAGTTACTAACTTATCTTGGAACCAACTAAACAGCCAATTTATTCTACTTAACAGGGTTACAAACTAATCTCCTGTGACCATTACAGTCACCAGACTGTTGTACTTATACCTTAATACAGTTAGGGACTAAATCCTAATCTCCTGTGATCTAAAGTCACCAGACTGTGTACTTACTACCTTATACAGGTTAGGACTAAAATCCTAATCTCCTGTGACCATTTAAGTCACCAGACGTTGTACTTACTACCTTAATACAGGTTAGGAATAAAATCCTAATCTCCTGTGACCATTACAGTCACCAGACTGTTGTACTTACTACCTTGATACAGGTTAGGGACTAAAATCCTATCTCCTGTGACCATTACAGTCACCAGACTGTTGTACTACTACTTATACGTTAGGGACAAATCCTACTCTCCTGTACCATTACAGTCACCAACTGTTGTACTTACTACCTAACAGGTTAGGGACTAAAATCCTAATCTCCTGTGACCATTACAGTCACCAGACGTTGTACTACACCTTAATACAGGTTGGGACTAAATCCTAATCTCCGTGAACTTACAGTCACCAGACTGTTGTACTTACTACCTTAATACAGGTTAGGGACTAAAATCTAATCTCCGTGACTAACAGTCACCAACTTGTACTTACTACCTTGATACAGGTTAGGGACTAAAATCCAAACTCCGTGACTTACAGTCACCAGACTGTTGTACTTACTACCTGATACAGTAGGGACTAAAATCCTATTCCTGTGACCATTACAGTCACAGACTGTTGTACTTACTACCTTAATACAGGTTAGGGACTAAATCCTAATCTCCTGTGACATTACAGTCACCAGACTGTTGTACTTACTACCTTAATACAGGTAGGGACTAAAATCCTAATCTCCTTGCCATTACAGTCACCAGACGTTTACTTACTACTTGATACAGGTTAGGACTAAAATCCTACTCCTGTGACTTACAGTACCAACTGTTGTACTACTACCTTGATACAGGTTAGGGACTAAAATCCTAATCTCCTGTGACCATTACAGTCACCAGACTGTGTATTACTACCTTAATACAGGTTGGGACTAAAATCCTAATCTCCGTGACTACAGTCACCAGACTGTTGTACTTACTACCTTATACAGGTTAGGGACTAAAATCCTAATCTCCTGTGACTAACAGTCACCAGACTGTGTACTTACTACCTGATCAGGTTAGGACTAAAATCCTAATCTCCTGTGACATTACAGTCACCAGACTGTTGTACTTACACCTTAATACAGGTTAGGACTAAAATCCAATCTCCTGTAACCATTACAGTCACCAACTGTTGTACTTACTACCTTAATACAGGTTAGGGACTAAAATCCTAATCTCCTGTGACCATTACATCACCGACTGTGTACTTATACCTTAATACAGGTTAGGGACAAAATCCTAATCTCCGTACAACAGTCACCAGACTGTTTACTTACTACCTTATACAGGTTAGGGACTAAAATCCTATCTCCTGTGATCCTTAACAGTACCAACTGTTGTACTTACTACCTTGATACAGTTAGGGACTAAAACCTATCTCCTGTGACCATTACAGTCACCAGACTGTTGTATTAATACCTTGATACAGTTAGGGACTAAATCCTATCTCCTGTGACCATTACAGTCACCAGACTGTTGTAATTACTACCTTGATACAGGTTAGGGACTAAAACCATCCCTTGACCATTACAGTCCCAACTGTTGTACTACTACCTTGAACAGGTTAGGGACTAAAATCCTAATCTCCTGTGACCATTACAGTCACCAGACTGTTGTACTTACTACCTGATACAGGTTAAGGGACTAAAAAAAAATTTCCCCAAAACTCCTTGAACCCCCAAAAGGGCACCAACTGTTTTACCTTTACTACCTTAAAAAACAGGTTTGGGACAAAAAAAACCCCAAAAAAACTCCTGTGATCTGAACCCCGGCCCCCAGACTGTTTTACTTAAATTCCTTGATACAGGGTTTGGGGGCTAAAATCCTAAAAAAACCTGTGACCTTTAAAAGTCACAAAAACTGTTTTTTAAATTACTACCCTTTAAAAACAGGTTAGGGACTTTAAAAAAAACCTAAACCCCTTGAAAAACCCTTACAGTCACCATACGTTGTTTTCTTACTACCTTAAATTTCAGGGTTTGGGGGCAAAAAAAAAACCCAATCTCCCTTTGGGCCATTTCCCCGCACCAAAAATGTTGTACATTTTTTTAATAAATTTCCCGTATTAAATCCCCCTTTTTTTTTCTTTCTTTATTTTTGTATTTTTTTTTTTTTTGTTTTTTCTTACTAAACCCTTTAAACAGGTTAGGGGGCTAAAAAATCCTAAAAAAAACCCCCCTTTAAACCCTTACAGTCACCAGACTGTTGCTTTTTACTACCAAATACATTTGGGACTAAAAAACCCCCAATTTTCCCCATTACAACACCACCAGTTTTTTTACTAACCCTTTAAAACAGGTTAGGGACTAAAATCCTAATCTCCTGTGACCAATACCCAAACAAAGTAACAAGGGCAAAACCTAAACCCCCTTTACCTAATTTCCAAAATTTTTTTAAATACCTTTAAAAAAAGGTTTGGGGGCTAAAATCCTAATCTCCCTTTTTAACCATTTTTTTCCAACTGTTTTTCCATTTTTTTAATTTCCCCTTAAAATTTTTCCCCTTTTTACTTACTACCTTTAAACCGGTTTGGGGAACCCAAAACCTAATCTTTTGTGACCTTTAAAAAGTTTTACCAGAAATGTTTTTTTTTTACTTACTACCTTGATACGGTTTTTGGGACTAAAATCCAATATCCCTGTGACCTTAAACAGTACCAGAAATGTTGTACTTAAATACCTTTATTAAAAGGTTAGGGACTAAAATCCCTTCCCCCCCAAACCCCCCCTTTTTACCCCTTTCCCTTGGTAAAACCAATTTCCGGGGACCAAAAGTAAAACTTTTTGTTTTTCTTTGGTCTTGGTTTTTTTTTTAGTTACCTTAATACCCTTTTCTTGATACGGTTTTTGGGACTAAAAACCTAATTCCTCCGTGACCATTTACGCCCAAAACCCAAGAAAGGAGGTTAAAACCAACCCCGTTTGTTAGATTTTTTACTTACTACCTTTAAAACCCGGTTGGGGCTAAAAAAAAAATTGTCCCCAAAATAGGAAAAAACTCCCTGTAACCTTAACAGTTTAACCCGATGTTGTACCTTTCTAACCTTGATTTCAGGTTTGGGACTAAAAAACCCTTTTCTTCCCCCGTGAACCCCTTAAAAGGGCACCCAAATGGGTTTTAAATTATTTCCTTAAAAAACAGGTTAAGGGGGACTAAAAACCTAAACTCCCGTAACCTTAAAAGTCACCAGAAATTTTTGACTTTTCTACCCCTTAAAAAGGTTAGGGGGCTAAAATCCCTTTAAACCCCCTGTGAATTAAAAGGGCCCCAAACTTTTTTTTTTAAATTACTACCTTGGGTACAGGTTAGGGGGCTAAAAATCCTAAAAAATCCTGTACCAATTTCAGTCACCAGACTTTTTGTATTTTCTACCTTTTAAAACGGGTTGGGGGCTTAAAAAAACCTAAAATTCCCCCTGTGACCATTACCCGTCACCAGACTGTTGTACTTAAAAATTTCCTAAAAAAGGGTTTGGGGAAAAAAAAACCTAAAACCCCCTGTGACCATTACCCGTCACCAGAAAAATTTTTTTTCTTAATTTCCTTAAAAACAGGTTAAAAGGGGGAAAAAATTCCCCACTCTCCTGTGACCATTACCCTCCCCCAACCCGGTTTTTCCCCCTTTACCCCGGTTCAAAAAAATTCCTGTTTTATACCGGTTTTACTTTCATTGAACAAAGGGGGTTTGGGGGCTAAAAAAAACCAAAAATCCCCTTTACCCCCCTTTTTTTTCCCCAACTGTTGTACTTACTAACCCTTTAATAAAAAGGGTTTGGGGAAAAAAAATCCTAAAACTCCTTTTTAACCCAAAAGTCCCCCAGACTTTTTGTTTTCTTTTTACCCCCTTTATACAGGGTTTGGGACCAAAAAAATTTCCCACCTCCTGTGAAACCCTTTCAAAAATCAAAAAACCAAAAACGGAAAAAACTACCGAAAAAGGAAACAAAAAATTCCTGGGCCTTTGTTAAATGTTTACTTACTTTCCCTTTACAGGGTTTGGGACTAAAATTCCCCCAAAACTCCTTTACCCCCTTTTCCCCTCCCCCAAAGGGGACTTACTAACCCCTTAAAAATAAAGATTAATTTGGGGGAATTAAAAAGGGACTAAAAAAAATTTGGGGAAAAACCCAATCTCCTTTGACCATTAAAAAAGTCACCCGACTGTTTTTCTTTTTTAAACCCTTGGGAAAAATTTTGGGGGGACAAAAAACCTAATCTCCTGTGACCATTTCAGTTTACCAACGTTGTAACTTAAATACCCTTAAAACAGGGTTTTGGGGACTAAAATCCCAATCTTCCCCCCTTTTAAAAACCAATTTCATTCCCCCAACTGTTGTTCTTCTTCCCTTTTTTTGGTTTAAAAACCCTTCCCCCTTGAATTAAAAGGGAAGAGGATTAACCTTAAAATTAGGGGCAAAATTCCCCTCCCCTGTGACCATTAAAAGTCACCAAAAATTTTTTTACTTCTAATACCTTAAAAAAACAGGTTTGGGGGCTAAAATCCCAATTTTCCCGTAACCATTAAAATTTTACCAGAAATGTTTTTAACTTAAAATACCTTTAAAAAACAGGTTTTGGGACCCAAAATCCCCAAAAACTCCTTTTTGATCCCGAAACCGGTACAGGAACAGGGTTTGTCGGGGGAAAAACAATTCCCCTTTTTCCCCAAACCCGACTTTTTTTTACTTTCTACCTTTAAACAGGGTTTGGGACAAAATTCCCACTCTCCTGTTACCATTTCAACCCCAAAAAAAATACCCCAAAACAAAACCAAAGGACCAACAAAAACGGGGAAAAAAAGCCTTGGAGGGGAAAATCCAAAAAACAAAACCAAACAAAAAATACAAAAAAAAACCTAACCCCAATTAAAAGGCCCCCAGACTGTTGTAAAATTTTCAACCCCTTAAAAACAGGGTTTGGGGAAAAAGGGGGGGGGGGAAAGGGGGAAGGGGGGGCTTTAAAAAAATTAATAAAATCCCCAAACCCCCTGTCCCCTTAAAATTCCCCCCAACTGTTTTTAACCTTACTACCTTTTTTACAGGTTTGGGACTAAAATCCTAATTTTCCTGTAACTTAAAAGCAAACCCGACTGTTGTACTTACTACCTTAAAACAGGGGTTTGGGGCTAAAATCCTAATCTCCCCGTGGGCCTTAAAGTCCCCTAGACTGTTGATTAACTACCTTAATACAGGTTAGGGACTAAAATCCTTTAAACTTTTTTGACCTTAAAAGTCACCAGCTGTTTACTTACTACCTTGAAACAGGGTTTGGGACTAAAAAACCTAATCCCCCTTTGACCTTACATACCCGAAATGTTTTTAAATTTTACCTTGATACAAAGGGTTTGGGACCCAAAATCCAATCTCCTTTGACCATTACGTCACCAGACTGTTTTTAATTACTACCTTTTAAAACAGTTAGGGACTAAAATCCTAATCTCCTTTACCATTACAGTCACCAACTGTTTTAAATTACTACCCTTAAACAGGGTTTTGGGACTAAAAAATCCCAATCCCTGGGCCTTAAAAAGTCACCCAAATGTTTTGTCTTACTTTCCTTAAAACGGTTTTTGGGAATAAAATCCTAATTTTCCGTTATCTGAACATTACCAAACTGTTGTACTTACTACCTTTATACCGGTTAAGGGGCTTAAAAAACCCCACTCCCTGTGACCATTAAAAGTCCCAACTGTTTTACTTACTACCATAATACAGGGGGTTTGGGGGCTAAAACCTAATCTCCTGGAAACCCTTACAGTCACCAAAAAAGTTGTACTTACTAAACCCTTAATTTCGGTTGGGACTAAAATCCTTTTCCCCTTTGACCTTACAGCACCCGACTTTTTGTACTTTCTACCTTGATACAGGGTTTAGGACTAAAATCCCCATCTCCTGTGACCCTTCAGTCACCAACGTTGACTTAAAAAACCCTTGATACGGTTTTGGGGCTTAAAAAACCTAATCTCCCGTACCATTACAGTACCAAATGTTGTTCTTACTAAAACCCTTTTACAGGTTTAAAGGGGGCTAAAATCCTAATCCCCTGAAACCCTTACGTCCCCGACTGTTTTTACTTACACCTTAAAACAGGTTGGGGGTAAAATCCCATCCCCGTGATTTAACCCCTCACCCGCCCCGTTTTAAAATTTCAAACCTTTATAAAAGGGGGAGGGGCTTTAAAACCTAATCTCCTGTGACCTTAAAAGTCACCAGACTGTTGTAAATTACTAAAAGAATTTAAGGGGTTTTGGACAAAAAAAACCCACTCTCCCCGGGGACCATTACAGTCACCAGACGTTGTTTCTTACTACCCTTTAAAACAGGGGAAAGGGCTAAAATCCCTTTTAAACTCCCTTTTAACCTTAACAGTCCAACCCGACTGTTTTTACTTACAAACCCTTAAAACAGGTTTGGGGGCTAAAAATCCAATCTCCGTTTATCCTGAACAGTCACCAGACTGTTGGGACTTACTAACCCTTTATACAGGGTTTGGGACCAAAAACCAACCCCCCTGGACCTTAAAAGCCCCCAGACTGTTTTTTACTTTTCTACCTTAATACAGGTTTTTGGACTAAAATCCTAATCCCTGTAAACCCTTTCGTCACCAGACTGTTGTACTTTCACCCCTTAAAACAGGTTTTTGGGGCTAAATCCTAATTTTTTTTGACCATTTTCATCCCCAGACTGGGGTACTTACTACTTAAAACGTTAAAGGGGGTAAAATCCTAATCTTTTTTTTAAACTAAAAGCACCCCAAAAGTTTTAAAATTACTACCTTAAAACAGTTAAAGGGGCCCCAAAATCCTAACTCCTGGGGAATAAACAGTACCCAAATTTTTTACTTACTACCCCTTGAAACCGGTTGGGGCTAAAATCCCCAAAAATCCCGTGAACCCTTACATCACCAAGGACTTTTTGGGAATTCCACCTTAAAACAGGGTTTGGGGGCTAAAATTTCCCAACTCCCCTTGACCTTACAGTCACCAGACTGTTGTAAAAAACTTACATTTAAACATTTTTTGGGACTAAAATTTTCCCAATCCCTGTGACCTTAAAAAGTCACCAGACTGTTTCCCTTTCTAAACCCTTTATACAGGTTTTGGGACTTTTAAAAACCTTTCTCTCCTGTGACCATTACAGTCCCCCCAAACGGGGTTTTTACTTTTTACCCTTTAAAACAGGTTAGGGCTAAAATCCTAATCCCTGTAAACCCTTAAAGTCCCAGACTGTTTTTAACTATACCTTTAAAAAAGGTTTGGGACTAAAAACCTAACCCTTTTTTTCCCCTGTGACCCATTAAAAAGTCAAACCAAGGGAATTTTTAAAGGGACTTACTTTCCTTAAAACAGGTTTGGGAATAAAATCCTAATCTCCTTTTTACCAAATTTCCGTCACCAGACCGTTGTACTTACTACCTTTAATTTCAGGGAAGGGGCGAAAATCCTTACCTCCCCTTTAACCCTTTTAAAGTCACCAACTGTTGTACTTACTACCTTTTACCCAGGTTTGGGACTAAAATTTCCAAAACTCCTGTGCCCCTTACAAATCCCAGACCCGGTTTTACTTACTATTAATACAGGGTTTGGGGCTAAAACCTAATCTCCTTGACCACTAAAAGTCACCAGACTGTTTACTTTAAATACCTTAAAAAGGTTAGGGACTAAAATCCTAATCTCCTGTGATCTGAAAAGTCCCCCAGACTTTTTACTTTCACCTTTATACAGGTTAGGGATAAAAACCTAAACCCCCCTTGATCTAAAATCACCAGACTGTTTACCCTTTCTAAACCCTTAAAACAGGATGGACTAAAATCCAACTCCTTTGACCATTAAAAGTCACCAACCCGTTGTACTTTTCTACCTTAATACAGGGTTTGGGACTAAAAACCTAAACTCCTTTGACCAAAAAAAATGTCACCAGAAAAGGTTGTACTTACTACCCTTTTTTAAAAGGGGTTTGGGACTAAAATCCTAATCTCCTTTGACCCTTAATAAACCCGACTGTTGGGACTTTTCTACCTTAATTTCAGGTTGGGACTAAAATTTCCTTTAAACTCCTGTGACCTAAAAAGTCACCAGACTTTTTTTGTACCTTTTCACCTTATCAGGGTTAAAGGGACTAAAATCCTTTCTCTCCTGTGACCATTACAGTCACCAGACTGTTGTAAATTATTTCCTTAAACAGGTTTTGGGGACAAAATCCCTTTTAAACTCCCGGGGAAACCCTTTTCCTCACCAACGTTGTACTTTCTACCTTAATACAGGTTGGGACTAAAATCCAATCCCCTGTTTAACCCTTCACACAAAACTGTTGTAAATTTTTTAAATTGATACAGGTTTTGGGGCTAAAATCCTAATCTCCTGTGACCTTAAAAGTCACCAGACGTTTACTTACACCTTGAACAAATTAGGGAACTAAAATCCTAATCCCTGTGACCCCTTTCATTTACCCCCGACGGGTTTTACTTACTACCTTTAAAACAGGTTTTGGGACGAAAATCCCAATCTCCCTTTAAACCTTACAGCACCAGACTGTTGTACTTACCACCTTTTAAACAGGTTAGGGACTAAAAACCTTTAAACTCCTGTGACCCCTTTCAGTCAAGACTGTTGTCCTTTCACCCTTTAAAACAGGTTAGGGACTAAAAAACCAAAACTTTTTACCAAAATCACCAACTGTTTACTTTCTAAACCTTTAAAAAAGGTTTTGGGACTAAAAATTTCCCAATCCCTGTGATCTGAAAAAGGGGACCAGACTGTTGTACTTACTTTCCTTGATTTCAGGTTAGGGACTAAAAAACCAATCTCCTGTACCTTAACACACCAGACTTTTTGTTTTTACTACCCTTAAAACAGGTTAGGGAAATAAAATCCAATCTCCGTGACCATTACAGGGCCCCCAACGTTGTTTTCTAACTACCCTTTAAAACAGGGTTTGGGAATAAAATCCTAATCTCCTTGACCATTACGTCACCAGACTGTTGGGACTTTACTCCCCTTAAACAGGTTTTGGGACTAAAATCCCAATCTCCTGTGACCAATTCCCGTCACCAGAATGTTTTACTTTCCAAAAAATTTTAAAAAGGGGTTTTGGGGGCTAAAAAACCACTCTTTGGGGACCATTACAGTACCATACTGTTGTACTTACTACCTTGATACAAAAGGTTTTTTTGGGACCCAAAAATCCTAAAAACCTTCCCGTGACCATTACAGTCACCAGACTTTGTTCTTTTACCTTTAAAACAGGTTGGGGGCTAAAATCCCAAACTCCCTTTACCTTAACATTTCCCCGGAAAATTGAACCCTTTCACCTAAAACAGGTTAGGGACTAAAATCCTAATCCCCCTGTACCTTTTAACAGCCACCAGACGTTTTACTTACTACCTTGATAAAAGGTTAGGAACTAAATCCTAATCTCCCTGTGAAATTAAAAGTCACCAAACTGTGTACTTACTACCTTGAAAACAGGGTTTGGGACTAAAATCCTTCCTTTCCCGTGACCATTTTCAGTCACCAACTGGTTGTAATTACTACCTTAAAACAGGGTTTTGGGGCAAAATCCTAATCTCCTTGGGCCATTACAGTCACCAGACTGGGTTTTAAATTACTACCTTTTAAACAGGTTAGGGACTATAAATCCAATCTCCTGGACCAATTTCAGTCAAGACTGTTTTTACTTTCTACCCTTAAAAAAGGTTAGGGACTAAAAACCTAATCTCCTTGACCATTTCAGTCACCAACGTTTTCTTACTACCTTTAAAACAGGTTAGGGGGCTAAAAACCTAATCTCCCGTGATCTGAAATCACCAGACTGTTTTAAATTTCTACCTGATAATTTAGGGGCCTTTAAAAACCTAATCCCCTGTGAAACTTTAGTCACCAACTGTTGTACTTACCCACCTTAAAACAGGTTAAAGGGGCAAAATCCCACTCTCCTGTTTACCTTTTCAGTCCCCCCAACTGTTGTACTTTTCTACCCTTAAAACAAAGGGTTTTGGGACAAAAACCTAATCCCCCTTTGACCATTACAGTCACCCAAAGTTGTACTTAAAAACTTGAAACAGGTTAGGGGCTAAAATCCTAATCTCCCGGACCATTTCAGTTACCAGACGTTGAAATTACTACCTTTTATACAGGTTAGGGACAAAAACCAAAAATCCTTGACCATTACAGTCCCAACAAGGTTGTACTTTCTACCTTTATACAGGGTTTTGTGGGCTAAAATCCAAAACCCTTGGGCCATTTTCAGTCAAACCCGACTGGGTTTTACTTACTACCTTTTAAAACAGGTTGGGGACAAAATTCCCATTTTCCCGTACCTTAAAAGTCACCAAACTGTTGTACTTACTACCTTATAAAAGGTTTTTGGGGACTAAAAACCTAACTCCTGTGATTTTAAAGCCCCCAGACTGTTTGTACTTACTACCTATCAGGGTTTTTGGGCTAAAAAACCCAAATCTCCTTTGACCATTACAGTCACCAGAAATGTTTTTAAAATTACTACCTTAATACAGGGGTTGGACAAAAAACCAATTTTCCTTTAACCCCTACAGTCACCAAAATGTTTACTTACTACCTTGATTACAGGTTAAACAAAAATCCTAATCTCCTTGACCATTAAAATTTTACCCAAATGTTGTAAAATTTCTTTCCTTTGATACAGGGTTTGGGACTAAAATCCCAAAAATCCTGTGACCATTACAGTCACCAAAAGTTGTAAAATTTCTTCCCCAATACTTTTGGGACAAAAACCTTTTCTCCCGTACCATTACAGTCCCAGACTGTTGTACTTTAAAAACCTTAAACAGGGGGGGACAAAATTCCCAATCCCTTGGGCCATTCATCACCCCGAAATGTTGTACTTACACCTTTAAACAGGGTTTGGGGCTAAAATCCTAATCTCCCCGTGACCATTTCAGTCCCAACTGTTTTTAAATTACTAACCCTTTAAAAACCCGTTAGGGACTAAAATCCCAATCTCCTGTGAATTTAAAAACACCAGACTGTTGTACTTACTACCTTAAAACAAATTAGGGGCTAAAAACCTAATCTCCTGTGATCTAACATCACCAGACTGGGTTTTTTTACCATTTAAAATTAAAACCCTTTTTTACAGGGTTTGGGACTAAAATCCAAACTAAAAACCCAAGTTTTTACCAATTAAAGGTTCAAACCCAGGGCCCTTTTGTACTTACTACCTTTAAAACAGGTTAGGGACTAAAATCCTAATCTCCTGTAAACCCTTTAAAACCCCCAAAAATGTTGTACTTAAATACCTTAAATACAGGTTTGGGAAATAAAATCCCAATCTCCTTTTTACCCTTTAAAAGTCACCAGACTGTTTACTTTCTACCTTGTACAGGGTTTAGGGACTAAAATCCAATCTCCCCGTGACCATTCCCCGTCACCAACGTTTTTCTTTCCCGAAGGTCTACCTCCTTAAACCCCCCAAGTTTAAAGACCCTTGGATAAAAAACCCAAACCTTGGAAACAATTTTCTTTGGGACTAAAAACCTAATCTCCTGTGACCATTTTCAGTCACCAGACTGTTTTACTTACTACCTTAATACAAATTGGGGGCAAAAAACCTAAAACCCCTTTATCTTTTTCAGTCAAACCCAAAGTTGTACTTACTACCTTGATACAGGTTTAGGACTAAAATCCTAATCCCCCTGTATCTGAACAGTCCCAGACTTGTACTTTCTACCTTGAAACAGGGTTTGGGACTAAAATCCTACCTTCCCCGTACCATTAAAAGCCCCCAACTGTTTTTACTTCCCAAACCCTTTAAAAAAGGTTAAGACTAAAAACCAAAACTCCTTAACCATTACAGTCACCAACTGTTGTACTTACACCCCTTTAAACAGGTTTAGGGACTAAAATCCTAATCTCCCCGTGACCATTACAGTCCCCCCAGACTGTTTACTTACTACCTTAATACAGGTTGGGACTAAAAAACCAAAACTTCTGTGATCTGAACAGTCCCCCAAGACTGTTCAAATTCCTTTCCTTGGGTACAGGTTAGGGGCTAAAATCCCAATCTCCGTGAAAATTTAACAGTGAAACCCGAAATGTTGTACTAAAAACCTTGATACAGGTTAGGGACTAAAATCCTACTCTCCTGTACCATTAAAAGTCACCAGACTTTGTAATTACTACCCTTTGATACAGGGTTTTGGGAAATAAAATCCTAATCCCTTGGGCCCCTTACAGTCACCAGACTGTTGAAATTACTAACCCTTATACAGGGTTAAAACTAAAACCCCACTCCCCCGGGGACCAAATTTCAGTCACCAGAC
>JARQOC010000007.1:2285512-2588563 GCA_033576535.1 Allobates femoralis
AAGTACAACAGTCTGGTGACTGTAATGGTCACAGGAGATTAGGATTTTAGTCCCTAACCTGTATCAAGGTAGTAAGTACAACAGTCGGTAGACTGTAATGGTCACAGGAGATTTAGGATTTTAGTCCCTAACCTGTATAAGGTAGTAAGTACAACAGTCTGGTGACTGTAATGGTCACAGGAGATTAGGATTTTAGTCCCTAACCTGTATCAAGGTAGTAAGTACAACAGTTGGTGACTGTTAATGGTCTACAGGGAGATTTAGGATTTTAGTCCCTAACCTGTATTAAGGTAGTAAGTACAACAGTCTGGTGACTGTAATGGTCACAGGAGAGTTAGGATTTTTAGTCCCTAACCTGTATCAAGGTAGTAAGTACAACAGTCTGGTGACTGTAATGGTACAGGAGATTAGGATTTTAGTCCCTAACCTGTATCAAGGTAGTAAGTACAACAGTCTGGTGACTGTAATGGTCACAGGAGAGTAGGATTTTAGTCCCTAACCTGTATCAAGGTAGTAAGTACAACAGTCTGGTGACTGTAATGGTCACAGGAGATTAGGATTTTAGTCCCTAACCTGTATCAAGGTAGTAAGTACAACAGTCTGGTGACTGTATGTCACAGGAGATTAGGATTTTAGTCCCTAACCTGTATCAAGGTAGTAAGTACAACAGTCTGGTGACTGTATTGGTCACAGGAGATTAGGATTTTAGTCCCTAACCTGTATAAGGTAGTAAGTACAACAGTCTGGTGACTGTAATGGTCACAGGAGATTAGGATTTTAGTCCCTAACCTGTATTAAGGTAGTAAGTACAACAGTCTGGTGACTGTAATGGTCACAGGAGATTAGGATTTTAGTCCCTAACCTGTATCAAGGTAGTAAGTACAACAGTCTGGTGACTGTAATGGTCACAGGAGATTAGGATTTTAGTCCCTAACCTGTATAAGGTAGTAAGTACAACAGTCTGGTGACTGTAATGGTCACAGGAGATTAGGATTTTAGTCCCTAACCTGTATCAAGGTAGTAAGTACAACAGTCTGGTGACTGTAATGGTCACAGGAGATTAGGATTTTAGTCCTAACCTGTATCAAGGTAGTAAGTACAACAGTCTGGTGACTGTAATGGTCACAGGAGATTAGGATTTTAGTCCCTAACCTGTATCAAGGTAGTAAGTACAACAGTCTGGTGACTGTAATGGTCACAGGAGATTAGGATTTTAGTCCCTAACCTGTATCAAGGTAGTAAGTACAACAGTCTGGTGACTGTAATGGTCACAGGAGATTAGGATTTTAGTCCCAACCTGTATAAGGTAGTAAGTACAACAGTCTGGTGACTGTAATGGTCACAGGAGATTAGGATTTTAGTCCCTAACCTGTATCAAGGTAGTAAGTACAACAGTCTGGTGACTGTAATGGTCACAGGAGAGTAGGATTTTAGTCCCTAACCTGTATCAAGGTAGTAAGTACAACAGTCTGGTGACTGTAATGGTCACAGGAGATTAGGATTTTAGTCCCTAACCTGTATCAAGGTAGTAAGTACAACAGTCTGGTGACTGTTAATGGTCACAGGAGATTAGGATTTTAGTCCCTAACCTGTATTAAGGTAGTAAGTACAACAGTCTGGTGACTGTAATGGTCACAGGAGATTAGGATTTTAGTCCCTAACCTGTATCAAGGTAGTAAGTACAACAGTCTGGTGACTGTAATGGTCACAGGAGATTAGGATTTTAGTCCCTAACCTGTATCAAGGTAGTAAGTACAACAGTCTGGTGACTGTAATGGTCACAGGAGATTAGGATTTTAGTCCCTAACCTGTATCAAGGTAGTAAGTACAACAGTCTGGTGACTGTAATGGTCACAGGAGATTAGGATTTTAGTCCCTAACCTGTATAAGGTAGTAAGTACAACAGTCTGGTGACTGTAATGGTCACAGGAGATTAGGATTTTAGTCCCTAACCTGTATCAAGGTAGTAAGTACAACAGTCTGGTGACTGTAATGGTCACAGGAGAGTAGGATTTTAGTCCCTAACCTGTATCAAGGTAGTAAGTACAACAGTCTGGTGACTGTAATGGTCACAGGAGATTAGGATTTTAGTCCCTAACCTGTATCAAGGTAGTAAGTACAACAGTCTGGTGACTGTAATGGTCACAGGAGATTAGGATTTTAGTCCCTAACCTGTATAAGGTAGTAAGTACAACAGTCTGGTGACTGTAATGGTCACAGGAGATTAGGATTTTAGTCCCTAACCTGTATTAAGGTAGTAAGTACAACAGTCTGGTGACTGTAATGGTCACAGGAGATTAGGATTTTAGTCCTAACCTGTATTAAGGTAGTAAGTACAACAGTCTGGTGACTGTAATGGTCACAGGAGAGTAGGATTTTAGTCCCTAACCTGTATAAGGTAGTAAGTACAACAGTCTGGTGACTGTAATGGTCACAGGAGATTAGGATTTTAGTCCCTAACCTGTATAAGGTAGTAAGTACAACAGTCTGGTGACTGTAATGGTCACAGGAGATTAGGATTTTAGTCCCTAACCTGTATAAGGTAGTAAGTACAACAGTCTGGTGACTGTAATGGTCACAGGAGATTAGGATTTTAGTCCCTAACCTGTATCTAAGGTAGTAAGTACAACAGTCTGGTGACTGTAATGGTCACAGGAGATTAGGATTTTAGTCCCTAACCTGTATCAAGGTAGTAAGTACAACAGTCTGGTGACTGTAATGGTCACAGGAGATTAGGATTTTAGTCCCTAACCTGTATCAAGGTAGTAAGTACAACAGTCTGGTGACTGTAATGGTCACAGGAGATTAGGATTTTAGTCCCTAACCTGTATCAAGGTAGTAAGTACAACAGTCTGGTGACTGTAATGGTCACAGAGATTAGGATTTTAGTCCCTAACCTGTATCAAGGTAGTAAGTACAACAGTCTGGTGACTGTAATGGTCACAGGAGATTAGGATTTTAGTCCCTAACCTGTATTAAGGTAGTAAGTACAACAGTCTGGTGACTGTAATGGTCACAGGAGATTAGGATTTTAGTCCCTAACCTGTATTCAAGGTAGTAAGTACAACAGTCTGGTGACTGTAATGGTCACAGGAGATTAGGATTTTAGTCCCTAACCTGTATAAGGTAGTAAGTACAACAGTCTGGTGACTGTAATGGTCACAGGAGAGTTAGGATTTTAGTCCCTAACCTGTATAAGGTAGTAAGTACAACAGTCTGGTGACTGTAATGGTCACAGGAGATTAGGATTTTAGTCCCTAACCTGTATCAAGGTAGTAAGTACAACAGTCTGGTGACTGTAATGGTCACAGGAGATTAGGATTTTAGTCCCTAACCTGTATCAAGGTAGTAAGTACAACAGTCTGGTGACTGTAATGGTCACAGGAGATGTAGGATTTTAGTCCCTAACCTGTATAAGGTAGTAAGTACAACAGTCTGGTGACTGTATGTCACAGGAGATTAGGATTTTAGTCCCTAACCTGTATTAAGGTAGTAAGTACAACAGTCTGGTGACTGTAATGGTCACAGGAGATTAGGATTTTAGTCCCTAACCTGTATCAAGGTAGTAAGTACAACAGTCTGGTGACTGTAATGGTCACAGGAGATTAGGATTTTAGTCCTAACCTGTATCAAGGTAGTAAGTACAACAGTCTGGTGACTGTAATGTCACAGGAGATTAGGATTTTAGTCCCTAACCTGTATCAAGGTAGTAAGTACAACAGTCTGGTGACTGTAATGGTCACAGGAAGTTAGGATTTTAGTCCCTAACCTGTATAAGGTAGTAAGTACAGGTCACAGGAGAGTAGGATTTTAGTCCCTAACCTGTATTCAAGGTAGTAAGTACAACAGTCTGGTGACTGTAATGGTCACAGGAGATTAGGATTTTAGTCCCTAACCTGTATAAGGTAGTAAGTACAACAGTCTGGTGACTGTAATGGTCACAGGAGAGTTAGGATTTTATCGTCCCTAACCTGTATCAAGGTAGTAAGTACAACAGTCTGGTGACTGTAATGGTCAGGAGATTAGGATTTTAGTCCCTAACCTGTATCAAGGTAGTAAGTACAACAGTCATGGTGACTGTAATGGTCACAGGAGATTAGGATTTTAGTCCCTAACCTGTATCAAGGTAGTAAGTACAACAGTCTGGTGACTGTAATGGTCACAGGAGATTAGGATTTAGTCCCTAACCTGTATAAGGTAGTAAGTACAACAGTCTGGTGACTGTAATGTCACAGGAGATTAGGATTTTAGTCCCTAACCTGTATTAGGTAGTAAGTACAACAGTCTGGTGACTGTAATGTCACAGGAGATTAGGATTTTAGTCCTAACCTGTATTAAGGTAGTAGTACAACAGTCTGGTGACTGTTAGATCACAGGAGATTAGGATTTTAGTCCCTAACCTGTATCAAGGTAGTAAGTACAACAGTCTGGTGACTGTTGTCACAGGAGATTAGGATTTTAGTCCCTAACCTGTATTAAGGTAGTAAGTACAACAGTCTGGTGACTGTAATGGTCAAGGAGATTAGGATTTTAGTCCCTAACCTGTATTAAGTAGTAAGTACAACAGTCTGTGACTGTAATGGTCACAGGAGATTAGGATTTTAGTCCCTAACCTGTTTAAGTAGTAAGTACAACAGTCTGGTGACTGTAATGGTCACAGAGATAGGATTTTGTCCCTAACCTGTATAAGGTAGTAAGTACAACAGTCTGGTGACTGTAATGGTCACAGGAGATAGGATTTAGTCCTAACCTGTATAAGGTAGTAAGTACAACAGTCTGGTGACTGTAATGGTCACAGGAGATTAGGATTTTAGTCCCTAACCTGTATCAAGGTAGTAAGTACAACAGTCTGGTGACTGTAATGGTCACAGGAGATAGGATTTTAGTCCCTAACCTGTATCAAGGTAGTAAGTACAACAGTCTGTGACTGTAATGGTCACAGGAGATTAGGATTTTAGTCCCTAACCTGTATTAAGGTAGTAAGTAAACAGTCTGGTGACTGTAATGGTCACAGGAGATAGGATTTTAGTCCCTAACCTGTATCAAGGTAGTAAGTACAACAGTCTGGTGACTGTAATGTCACAGGAGATTAGGATTTTAGTCCCTAACCTGTATTAAGGTAGTAAGTACAACAGTCTGGTGACTGTAATGGTCACAGGAGATTAGGATTTTAGTCCCTAACCTGTATTAAGGTAGTAAGTACAACAGTCTGGTGACTGTTCAGATCACAGGAGATTAGGATTTTAGTCCCTAACCTGTATTAAAGGTAGTAAGTACAACAGTCTGGTGACTGTAATGGTCACAGGAGATTAGGATTTTAGTCCCTAACCTGTATCAAGGTAGTAAGTACAACAGTCTGGTGACTGTATAGTCACAAGGAGATTAGGATTTTAGTCCCTAACCTGTATTAAGGTAGTAAGTACAACAGTCTGGTGACTGTAATGGTCACAGGAGATTAGGATTTTAGTCCCTAACCTGTTTTCAAGGTAGTAAGTACAACATGTCTGGTGACTGTAATGGTCACAGGAGATTAGGATTTTAGTCCCTAACCTGTATCAAGGTAGTAAGTACAAACAGTCTGGTGACTGTAATGGTCACAGGAGATTAGGATTTTAGTCCCTAACCTGTATTAAGGTAGTAAGTACAACAGTCTGGTGACTGTAATGGTCACAGGAGATTAGGATTTTAGTCCCTAACCTGTATCAAGGTAGTAAGTACAACAGTCTGGTGACTGAATGGTCACAGGAGATTAGGATTTTAGTCCCTAACCTGTATCAAGGTAGTAAGTACAACAGTCTGGTGACTGTAATGGTCACAGGAGATTAGGATTTTAGTCCTAACCTGTATAAAGGTAGTAAGTACAACAGTCTGGTGACTGTAATGGTCACAGGAGATTAGGATTTTAGTCCCTAACCTGTATCAAGGTAGTAAGTACAACAGTCTGGTGACTGTAATGGTCACAGGAGATTAGGATTTTAGTCCCTAACCTGTATCAAGGTAGTAAGTACAACAGTCTGGTGACTGTAATGGTCACAGGAGATTAGGATTTTAGTCCCTAACCTGTATAAGGTAGTAAGTACAACAGTCTGGTGACTGTAATGGTCACAGGAGATTAGGATTTTAGTCCTAACCTGTATCAAGGTAGTAAGTACAACAGTCTGGTGACTGTAATGGTCACAGGAGAGTAGGATTTTAGTCCTAACCTGTATTAAGGTAGTAAGTACAACAGTCTGGTGACTGTAATGGTCACAGGAGATTAGGATTTTAGTCCCTAACCTGTATCAAGGTAGTAAGTACAACAGTCTGGTGACTGTAATGGTCACAGGAGATTAGGATTTTAGTCCCTAACCTGTATTAAGGTAGTAAGTACAACAGTCTGGTGACTGTAATGGTCACAGGAGATTAGGATTTTAGTCCCTAACCTGTATCAAGGTAGTAAGTACAACAGTCTGGTGACTTTTAATGGTCACAGGAGATTAGGATTTTAGTCCCTAACCTGTATTAAGGTAGTAAGTACAACAGTCTGGTGACTGTAATGGTCACAGGAGAGTTAGGATTTTAGTCCCTAACCTGTATCAAGGTAGTAAGTACAACAGTCTGGTGACTGTCAATGGTCACAGGAGATTAGGATTTTAGTCCCTAACCTGTATCAAGGTAGTAAGTACACACAGTCTGGTGACTGTAATGGTCACAGGAGATTAGGATTTTAGTCCTAACCTGTATCAAGGTAGTAAGTACAACAGTCTGGTGACTGTAATGGTCACAGGAGATTAGGATTTTAGTCCCTAACCTGTATTCAAGGTAGTAAGTACAACAGTCTGTCTGGTGACTGTAATGGTACAGAGAGATTAGGATTTTAGTCCCTAACCTGTATCAAGGTAGTAAGTACAACAGTCTGGTGACTGTAATGGTCACAGGAGATTAGGATTTTAGTCCTAACCTGTATCAAGGTAGTAAGTACAACAGTCTGGTGACTGTAATGGTCACAGGAGAGTAGGATTTTAGTCCCTAACCTGTATCAAGGTAGTAAGTACAACAGTCTGGTGACTGTAATGTCACAGGAGATTAGGATTTTAGTCCTAACCTGTATCAAGGTAGTAAGTACAACAGTCTGGTGACTGTAATGTCACAGGAGATTAGGATTTTAGTCCCTAACCTGTATTAAGGTAGTAAGTACAACAGTCTGGTGACTGTAATGGTCACAGGAGATTAGGATTTTAGTCCCTAACCTGTATCAAGGTAGTAAGTACAACAGTCTGGTGACTGTAATGGTCACAGGAGATTAGGATTTTAGTCCCTAACCTGTATCAAGGTAGTAAGTACAACAGTCTGGTGACTGTAATGGTCACAGGAGATTAGGATTTTAGTCCCTAACCTGTATTAAGGTAGTAAGTACAACAGTCTGGTGACTGTAATGGTCACAGGAGATAGGATTTTAGTCCCTAACCTGTATCAAGGTAGTAAGTACAACAGTCTGGTGACTGTTAGATCACAGGAGATTAGGATTTTAGTCCCTAACCTGTATCAAGGTAGTAAGTACAACAGTCTGGTGACTGTAATGGTCACAGGAGATTAGGATTTTAGTCCCTAACCTGTATAAGGTAGTAAGTACAACAGTCTGGTGACTGTAATGGTCACAGGAGATTAGGATTTTAGTCCCTAACCTGTATCAAGGTAGTAAGTACAACAGTCTGGTGACTGTAATGGTCACAGGAAGATTAGGATTTTAGTCCCTAACCTGTATTAAGGTAGTAAGTACAACAGTCTGGTGACTGTAATGGTCACAGGAGATTAGGATTTTAGTCCCTAACCTGTATCAAGGTAGTAAGTACAACAGTCTGGTGACTGTAATGGTCACAGGAGATTAGGATTTTAGTCCTAACCTGTATCTAAGGTAGTAAGTACAACAGTCTGGTGACTGTAATGGTCACAGGAGATTAGGATTTTAGTCCCTAACCTGTATTAAGGTAGTAAGTACAACAGTCTGGTGACTGTAATGGTCACAGGAGATTAGGATTTTAGTCCCTAACCTGTATTAAGGTAGTAAGTACAACAGTCTGGTGACTGTAATGGTCACAGGAGATTAGGATTTTAGTCCCTAACCTGTATCAAGGTAGTAAGTACAACAGTCTGGTGACTGTAATGGTCACAGGAGAGTAGGATTTTAGTCCTAACCTGTATCAAGGTAGTAAGTACAACAGTCTGGTGACTGTAATGGTCACAGGAGAGTAGGATTTTAGTCCCTAACCTGTATCAAGGTAGTAAGTACAACAGTCTGGTGACTGTTCAGTCACAGGAGATTAGGATTTTAGTCCCTAACCTGTTATAGGTAGTAAGTACAACAGTCTGGTGACTGTATGGTCACAGGAGATTAGGATTTTAGTCCCTAACCTGTATCAAGGTAGTAAGTACAACAGTCTGGTGACTGTAATAGGTCACAGGAGATTAGGATTTTAGTCCCTAAACCTGTATCTAAGGTAGTAAGTACAACAGTCTGGTGACTGTAATGGTCACAGGAGAGTAGGATTTTAGTCCCTAACCTGTATTAAGGTAGTAAGTACAACAGTCTGGTGACTGTAATGGTCACAGGAGATTAGGATTTAGTCCCTAAACCTGTATCAAGGTAGTAAGTACAACAGTCTGGTGACTGTAATGGTCACAGGAGATTAGGATTTTAGTCCCTAACCTGTATCAAGGTAGTAAGTACAACAGTCTGGTGACTGTAATGGTCACAGGAGATTAGGATTTTAGTCCCTAACCTGTATCAAGGTAGTAAGTACAACAGTCTGGTGACTGTAATGGTCACAGGAGATTAGGATTTTAGTCCCTAACCTGTATCAAGGTAGTAAGTACAACAGTCTGGTGACTGTAATGGTCACAGGAGATAGGATTTTAGTCCCTAACCTGTATCAAGGTAGTAAGTACAACAGTCTGGTGACTGTAATGGTCACAGGAGATTAGGATTTTAGTCCCTAACCTGTATCAAGGTAGTAAGTACAACAGTCTGGTGACTGTAATGGTCACAGGAGATTAGGATTTTAGTCCCTAACCTGTATCAAGGTAGTAAGTACAACAGTCTGGTGACTGTAATGGTCACAGGAGATTAGGATTTTAGTCCCTAACCTGTATTAAGGTAGTAAGTACAACAGTCTGGTGACTGTAATGGTCACAGGAGATTAGGATTTTAGTCCCTAACCTGTATAAGGTAGTAAGTACAACAGTCTGGTGACTGTAATGGTCACAGGAGATAGGATTTTAGTCCCTAACCTGTATTAAGGTAGTAAGTACAACAGTCTGGTGACTGTAATGGTCACAGGAGATTAGGATTTTAGTCCCTAACCTGTATCAAGGTAGTAAGTACAACAGTCTGGTGACTGTAATGGTCACAGGAGATTAGGATTTTAGTCCTAACCTGTATCAAGGTAGTAAGTACAACAGTCTGGTGACTGTAATGGTCACAGGAGAGTAGGATTTTAGTCCCTAACCTGTATCAAGGTAGTAAGTACAACAGTCTGGTGACTGTAATGGTCACACTGTAAGGTACGGATTAGGATTTTAGTCCCTAACCTGTATCAAGGTAGTAAGTACAACAGTCTGGTGACTGTAATGGTCACAGGAGATTAGGATTTTAGTCCCTAACCTGTATCAAGGTAGTAAGTACAACAGTCTGGTGACTGTAATGGTCACAGGAGAGTAGGATTTTAGTCCCTAACCTGTATCAAGGTAGTAAGTACAACAGTCTGGTGACTGTAATGGTCACAGGAGATTAGGATTTTAGTCCCTAACCTGTATCAAGGTAGTAAGTACAACAGTCTGGTGACTGTAATGGTCACAGGAGATTAGGATTTTAGTCCCTAACCTGTATTCAAGGTAGTAAGTACAACAGTCTGGTGACTGTAATGGTCACAGGAGATTAGGATTTTAGTCCCTAACCTGTATCAAGGTAGTAAGTACAACAGTCTGGTGACTGTAATCGGTCAACAGGAGATTAGGATTTTAGTCCCTAACCTGTATTAAGGTAGTAAGTACAACAGTCTGGTGACTGTAATGGTCACAGGAGATTAGGATTTTAGTCCCTAACCTGTATTAAGGTAGTAAGTACAACAGTCTGGTGACTGTAATGGTCACAGGAGATTAGGATTTTAGTCCCTAACCTGTATCAAGGTAGTAAGTACAACAGTCTTGTGACTGTAATGGTCACAGGAGAGTAGGATTTTAGTCCCTAACCTGTATTAAGGTAGTAAGTACAACAGTCTGGTGACTGTAATGGTTACAGGAGATTAGGATTTTAGTCCCTAACCTGTATTAAGGTAATAAGTACAACAGTCTGGTGACTGTAATGGTCACAGGAGAGTAAGATTTTAGTCCCTAACCTGTATCAAGGTAGTAGGTACAACAGTCTGGTGACTGTTCAGATCACAGGAGATTAGGATTTTAGTCCCCAACCTGTATTAAGGTAGTAAGTACAACAGTCTGGTTACTGTAATGGTCACAGGAGATTAGGATTTTAGTCCCTAACCCGTATCAAGGTAGTAAGTACAACAGTCTGGTGACTGTAATGGTCACAGGAGAGAAGGATTTTAGTCCCTAACCTGTATCAAGGTAGTAAGTACAACAGTCTGGTGACTGTAATGGTCACAGGAGATTAGGATTTTAGTCCCTAACCTGTATCAAGGTAGTAAGTACAACAGTCTGGTGACTGTAATGGTCACAGGAGATTAGGATTTTAGTCCCTAACCTGTATCAAGGTAGTAAGTACAACAGTCTGGTGACTGTTCAGATCACAGGAGATTAGGATTTTAGTCCCTAACCTGTATCAAGGTAGTAAGTATAACAGTCTGGTGACTGTAATGGTCACAGGAGAGTAGGATTTTAGTCCCTCCCTAACCTGTATCAAGGTAGTAAGTACAACAGTCTGGTGACTGTAATGGTCACAGGAGATTAGGATTTTAGTCCCTAACCTGCATCAAGGTAGTAAGTACAACAGTCTGGTGACTGTAATGGTCACAGGAGAGTAGGATTTTAGTCCCTAACCTGTATCAAGGTAGTAAGTACAACAGTCTGGTGACTGTTCAGATCACAGGAGATTAGGATTTTAGTCCCTAACCTGTATCAAGGTAGTAAGTACAACAGTCTGGTGACTGTTCAGATCACAGGAGATTAGGATTTTAGTCCCTAACCTGTATCAAGGTAGTAAGTATAACAGTCTGGTGACTGTAATGGTCACAGGAGAGTAGGATTTTAGTCCCTCCCTAACCTGTATCAAGGTAGTAAGTACAACAGTCTGGTGACTGTAATGGTCACAGGAGATTAGGATTTTAGTCCCTAACCTGCATCAAGGTAGTAAGTACAACAGTCTGGTGACTGTAATGGTCACAGGAGAGTAGGATTTTAGTCCCTAACCTGTATCAAGGTAGTAAGTACAACAGTCTGGTGACTGTTCAGATCACAGGAGATTAGGATTTTAGTCCCTAACCTGTATCAAGGTAGTAAGTACAACAGTCTGGTGACTGTTCAGATCACGGGAGATTTGGATTTTTGTCCCTAACCTGTATCAAAGTAGTAAGTACAACAGTCTGGTGATTGTAATGGTCACAGGAGATTAGGATTTTAGTCCCTAACCTGTATCAAGGTAGTAAGTACAACAGTCTGGTGACTGTAATGGTCACAGGAGATTAGGATTTTAGTCCCTAACCTGTATTAAGGTAGTAAGTACAACAGTCTGGTGACTGTAATGGTCACAGGAGAGTAGGATTTTAGTCCCTAACCTGTATCAAGGTAGTAAGTACAACAGTCTGGTGACTGGTATGGTCACAGGAGAGAAGGATTTTAGTCAATAACCTATATCAAGCTAGTAAATACAACAGTCTGGTGACTGTTATGGTCACAGAAAAGCTTGGATTCCGATCAGTATCACTCTGCCTATATCCTCCTAGATTAGTCCTGAGAAGGACTGTTGTGGTCAGCAGCAGTTTGCAGCCCTGCTCCGGATCTACCTATGAGGGCCGCAAATCTGTCCCTAAGCAGCAGCAGACACTCTCCCTACACTCACTGTCTGGATGGCTGTGTGCAGAGCACAGCGCGGCCCGGTCTTATAAAGGCTCGGTTACGCTGTGCAGGCCGGCCAATCACTGCAATGCCACAACTAACAGGGCTGTGGCATTGCAGTGGTCTGCCAGCCAATCCCTGCATGTGGGCTGTCTCTCAAAAGAGCGCCAACATGCAGGGATGAGGACCACGAGCACAGCACGAGTATCGCGAGATTACTCGGTGCTCGCCGAGTAGCCCGAGTACAGTGATACTCGTGTGAGTACCGAGCAGCGCAGAGCATACTCGCTCATCACTAGTATCTACAAAACCGATTTTTTTTCCAGAAAACAGAAGAAAACTCTATATGAACTGTGGCAAGGTATGACACCAAGTGTAAATCACTTAAGAGTTTTTAGATGTTTTCATTCCAACAGAAAAACGTCCCAAACTTCAAAACAGGTCCATGGAAGGAATATTCGTTGGATATAGTGAAAATTGCAAAGGATACAGAATCCTAGATCCCAAAACAAACAGAGTCACGGTAACAGTGTGACATTCATTGAAGATTTAAATGAAGACACTATAATTTCACTTGAAATAAAAAATGAGGAAAACAGTAATGACATAACTGGAGCAATATCTGATGAGAAAGTAGTTGAAATTGATAAAGAACAAGACACTGAAAGTGAAGAAATACAACTACAAACAGACACAGAACCAAAACATTGAATGAGAGAAAGCAAAGGAAAACCACCAATACGCCTCTAATACAAGGCAAGCACAATTAACATTTATGAGCCTACCTCGTTGGAAGACATATCTAAACTCCCTAAAGAAGCTAATAAATGGATAGAAGCAACATAAACAGAAATGAAATCCATGCATAACTCAAAGACATGGACATTAACAGAATTATCAGAAGGAAGAAAAACCATAGGATGTGAATGGATTTTTAAAGTAAAATACCAAACAGATGGCACACTTGAAAGGTACCGAGCAAGACTCATAGCCAAAGGATATTCTCAAAAATATGGAGAAGACTATGATGAAAGGTTTGCACCAGTTGTCAAACATACTACAATAAGAACTTTGTTTACAGTTGCAGCAATGAAACAAATGGAGCTGATACATCTGGATGTAAAGACATGTGTTTTTGAATGGAAGTTTAACAGAAGATATTTACATGGAACAACCACCAGGATTCAAAGATGAAAGTAACCCAATCATGGTTTGCAAATTACAGAAAAGTACGGTATATATGGTTTGAAACAAGCAGCTAAAGTGTGGAACGATAAAATCACGGAAGTGCGCACGAAAAATTTCAAAGAAGCAAAGCTGATCCATTCCTATACACAAAAAGACTAATGAACAGATGGATCTATGTACTCAAATATGTTGACGACATTTTGATGTGTTTTGAAAAAGAAAGGGATAAAGAAGACTTTCTAAAAACCCTGAATCAAAATTTCGAGATCAAAAACTTGGGAAATGTGAAACAATACCTAGGAATACAGGTAGAAAGAGAAGGTGGAAGTTTTCTACTTAGTCAAAATCACATGATTCAAGACATAACAGAAAAATGTGGATTGAAGAATGCAAAACCAGCAAAATCTCCAATGGAAACAAATTATCTTAAAGAGATGAATAGTGAGAAAAACATGTTACCAAATAATGAAGAGTATAGAATTGCAATAGGAAACTTACTGTATCTAGCGACTGTTACAAGGCCAGACATCGCAGCAGCAGTAGGAATTCTGAGTAGAAAAGTATCCAAGCCAAAAAAAGCTGATTAGAATACCGTGAAGAGAATAATATGTTGTTTGAAAGGAACTTGTCACGTTAAACTGAAACTACCTACAAGTGATAAATGCATTTTAACAGGATACGTTGATGCAGATTGGGCTAAAGATCCAACTGACAGAAAATTTACCAGTGGTTATATTTTCTTTTTCTCAGGCGGACCAATAAGTTGGGCAAGCAAGAAACAGTCAATTGTAATGCTGTCTTCAACAGATGCAGAATATGTTGTGGCAGCACATGCAAATCAAGAAGTTCTGTGGTTAAGGGCTCGGACACACTCATCCGAGTTTGACTGACGAGTCTCTGAAAGGGCTGGAGCAGTGACCCTGAACGGCCTCTCCCTCTCTGGATGGGGAGTGTGGAGCTGCACAAAAACATAAGCAGCCGATAGCCTCGTCCTGACAGGGTGAAGCCGTTCAGGGTCACTGCTCCAGCCCTTTCAGAGACTCATCCGTCAAAATCGAATGTAACTTGGAGAGTGTGTCCCTGTCAAGACAATTGTTAACAGACTTAACACAACCACAGTTGGAACCAACAAAGTTGAATGAGGACAATCAAGGATGTCTTGTTCTTGCTCACATAGAAAGAGTTAATCCAAGAACCAAGCACATTGATGTGAAATATAATTTTTTTGAGAGATCATCAGGAACAAGGAATCTTGAAACTGGAATATTGTCCTACTGAAGAAATGACAGCAGACATTTTTATGAAGACCTTGAATGTTGAAAAACATCAGAGACTAATAAAGAAATTGCGTTTGATTGAATAAGTCCTTATTGTTGAGAAAGGGTGTTAACATATGCAACAGCTGTGGACTTAATCTAAGTAAAGAAGGATTTTATTCTGGTCTGACAGTTAATGGCGATATTGTGTAAAGTTCTATACTTGCTGTGTTGTGGGGAGGGAATCTCTATTGTACTTGCTTTTGTACTTTCGTTTTAGTGTTTCAGCAGTACGGAGGTATTGTACTCTTATCCTGTATCGAATGTTCTTATCAAAGAAGTAAACTTGTTATCCCATATCACTTGCTCAGAGACGTTTCTTCTGCATCGGTGGGGATTTAGAAGCTTTACTCTGCAACAATTCCCACCAAGGACAACATCTGCAAGGAGTTTTTACGTTCTCCCTATGTTTGTGTGGGTTTCCTCTGGACACTCTGGTTTCCTTTCACACTCCAAAGAGATACTAATAGGATATTTAGATTGTGAGCCCCAATGAGGACAGTATTGCAAATGTATGTAAAGTGCTATGGAATTATAGCGCTGGATAAATGAATAAATATTATTTTTATTAGAAATAAAACACAACACAATTAGTGACTCCATCTTTATTGAAGAAAACAACCTCCCCCCTCCAACGTAGTCCAAAGGAAAAGATCTTCTTCAGCAATGCAATCACTGCCAGAAGTGAAGTGAGAGAAGCGCTCACTTCCAGCAGTGTTAGCGGTGATGTCAGAGTCAGGGTTACCCCGATTCACACCGCCTTACTCTATGCCTTCTTGTCTGATGTTACTCAACACTGCTGGAAGTGAGCGCTTCTCTCATCTCACTTCTGGCAATGATTGTGGTGCCGTCATGCTGGGGTCATCGGAATTCATGCTTGACACAGATAACCTTTCCCATGGCCGGGTGCTCAGTCTGTGCCTGCTTGTCTCTACCAGCAGACATGTGTGTCAGCTGGTAGAGATGTAGCAGAGCTGAAGAAGCTCTCCTGTGAACTATGTTGGAGGGGAAGGTTGTTTTCTTCAATAAAGATGGAGTCACTAATTGTGTTGTGTATTATTTCTTATAACAATATTTTTCTCTGTGTTGAGTTTTTTTATATCTTTACTAGAAATTCATGGTGGCCATGTCTAATATTGGCTTGACACCATGAATTTTGGGCTCTGGGCCAGCTGATAATACAAAGCTTGCCCTAACTCCATTATTGCCCAGTGAGCCACCCAGCACCAGGGCCGCTGGAAGAGTCAGATGCAGTGCCAAAAGATCAAAAGGCTTCTATGAATGCGGCATTTTCTGCAATTCACAACAGGCGGGGGGGCAGAAAGCTTTGGCCATACTGCTGCTGCCGGTGCTCGGCAATCTCCGGCGGCTGGCAGCAGTTTTCGGGATGTGACAGCAGGGTTCACCCGCGGTCATAGCTTGAGTTATGACCTGAGGTGAACCCTGACTGTTGTAGTCATTTCTTAGCCTGATCTCCCTCTGCATAGACATGTGTGTCTATGCAGAGCGATCTAGCAGTGCTAAGATTGCGTTTATGGACTACGGTGGACGGAAGAGGATTTTTTTTTAATAAAGATGGAGTCACTAAATGTCTTTTTTGTTTTATTTCTTGTAAAAAAAAGTTTCTCTGTGTTGTATTTTTTTACAGAATTTACTAGAAATTCATGGGCGGTGCTGTCTACTATTGGCGTGACCGCCATGAATTTCGGGCTTAGGGCCAGCTGATTATACAAAGCTGGCCCCAACCCCTTTATTACCCAGTGAGCCAACGCACCAGGGCCCTGGATGAGCTGGGTTCAGCGCCAGAACATGGCGCTTCAATAAACGTGCCATCTCCTGGGGCAGCTGTGGGCTGCCATTTGCAACGGGGGGTGCCTTGAAGACTTGGGCCCTCCCTGCGCTGCAGATTCCAGCCCCCAGCTGCATAGCTGTACCTGGCTGGACATAGAAATCGCCCGGAGCCCCACACATTTTTTTTTATTTCATGAAATTTATTAAATAATAAAAAAAGGGGCTCCCTATATTGTTGTGTCTGGCCAGGTACAAATAGGCACCAGGAGGTTGGTGGCAGCCTGTCGCTGCCTGCTGTATCTGGCTGGATACAAAAAATACGGCGAAGCCCACGTCAAATTTTTTTCTGAAAAATCCAAAAAACAATATGAATGAAAGGGATTGCATCTTTATTAACCCCTCGACCATGGTCGAAGGGTTAATAAAGATGCAGTCCCTTTTTATAGGATTGTTTAATGGATTTTTCAGAAAAATTTTGACGTGGAATTCGCCGTCTTTTTGTATGCCAGCCGTTTACAGCAGGCGGCAACGGGCTGCCCCCAACCCCCAGGTGACTATTTGTACCCGCCTGGACACAGAAATATTGGGAAGCCCTTATTTTTTTATTATTTCACGAATTTCATGAGGGCTCTGTGTGATTTCTACGTCCAGCCAGGTACAGCTAGGCAGCTGGGAGCTGAAATCCGCATCGCAGAGAGCCCCAAGCCTTCTGGGCACCCCCCACTGCGAATGGCAACCCGCAGCCGCCCCAGAAGATGGTGCGTTCATTGATGACAATGCCATCCGATGTACATCTTGCCACATGTATGCAATCCTTGAACAGCCAGTCGAGGGTGCATACTGCTGTGTGAGATGTGAGTATGTTGTGCATTTGTAAGCCCAGATACTGGATCTAAATGAACACCTGGCAACGCTGAGATCCATAGACAATATGGAAAGGAGTCTGCTGCTCACTGAACAGCTACTCAATGGGATAGATGTGGGGGAGGATGGTAGTATGGAGCTGCAGGACCGTGAGGTAGCTAGCTGGGTGACACTTAGAAGGCGGGGTAGAGGGAAGGGTGCCAGGGAGGCTAGCCCTGATCTGGCACACCCCAATAAATTTGCTATGTTGGCAGATGAGGGGGGTGTGAGTTCAGGTACAGCTCTGCTGCAGCAGGGCATGACCTCTGAAAGCCAGAGGAGTGTCTGCTCCAGTAGGGGGGAAAACAGGAGAGAAAGGCAGGCCAGACAGGTGCTGGTAGTGGGGTACTCAATTATTAGGGGAATAGATAGGGCAAACTGTCACAAAGACAGGGATCGTCAAACAGTGTGCTGCCTACCTGGCGCTCGAGTCCGGCACATCGCTGATCAGGTTGACAGATTGCTGGGAGGGGCTGGTGAGGACCCAGCAGTCATGGTGCACATTGGCACAAATGACAAAGTTAGAGGTAGGTGGAAGGTCCTTAAAGATGATTTCAGGGAATTAGGCTGCAAGATTAAGGCAAGGACCTCCAAGGTAGTATTCTCTGAAATACTGCCTGTACCACGAGCCATACCAGAGAGGCAACGGGAGATTAGGGAGATAAATATGTGGCTCAGGAAATGGTGTAGGAAGGAAAGGTTTGGGTTCCTGGAGAACTGGGCCGACTTCTCTGTTGGCTACAGGTTCTATGCTAGCGACGGGCTGCACCTCAATGGGGAGGGTGCAGCTGTGCTGGGGGAGAAAATGGCTAGTAGGTTGGAAGAGTGTTTAAATTAGGGTTTGGGGGAGGGTATTCATTGTATAGGAGGGGAAGATAGTGTAAATAGTAACCTGGGCACAAGTAATAAAATTGGGGGTGGCTTGGGTGGTGGGGTTAGAACAGTCAATATAGTAGGAAGGAATAGAGGTAAAGAGAGATGCATAAAGTGCATATACACTAATGCCAGAAGCCTCACCAACAAAATGGAGGAATTAGAATTGATTTTGTTGGAAAATAATTATGACATGGTGGGGATATCGGAGACATGGCTGGTAGAGAGCCATGACTGGGCTCTTAATTTACAGGGCTATAGTCTGTTCAGAAATGACCATACAAATATGCGAGGAGTAGGTGTATGTTTATACATAAAAGCATCCTTAAAACCCATCCTGCGTGATAATATAAGTGAATCTAATGGAAATGTAGAGTCCCTGTGGGTGGAGATAAGGGGAGGGGGAAAAAAATAATAAATTACTGATAGGGTTTGTTATAAGTCCCCAACAATAATGGAAGTGGAGGAGAATATCCTCATAAAGCAAATAGATGAAGCAGCGACTCAGGGAGAATCATTATTATGGGGGACTTCAACTACCCTGAAATACATTGGGGATCAGAAACCTGCAGTTCCAGCAAAGGTAATAGGTTTATGAAAACTATGAGAGACAATTACCTTTCACAACTGGTTCAGGACCCAACAAGAAGGGGGGCACTGTTAGACTTAATATTAACCAACAGTCTGGACCGCATATCAAATATACGGGTTGGAGGTCACTTGGGTGATAGTGATCATAACATAATACGTTTTCAAGTATCCTTTACTAAGATGTGTAGTAGAGGGGCTACAAGGACACTAAACTTCAGGAAGGCAAATTTCCAACGGTTGAGAGATGATCTTAGTGCAATAAACTGTGAAGATGTCCTGAGACATAAAAGTACACAAAGCAAATGGGAGACGTTTATTCGCATCCTGAATAGGACCTGTGCACAATATATACCCTATGGGAATAAGCATGCTAGAAATAGGAGGAAACCACTATGGCTAAATAAAGCGGTAAGAGGTGCAATATGTGACAAAAAGAAAGCATTTAGGGAATTAAAGCAAGTAGGTAGTGATGAGGCATTAAACAAATACAGAAAATTAAATAACATTTGTAAAAAGCAAATCAAGGCAGCAAAGATTGAGACAGAGAGACTCATTGCCAGAGAAAGTAAAAATAATCCCAAAATATTTTTTAACTACATAAATAGTAAGAGTAGTAAATAGTAGTAAGTAGTAAAGAGAGTAAATAGTAAGTAAAACTAAAAAATGATGGTGTTGGCCCCTTTAAAAACTGTCTGGGTGAAATGGTGGATGAGGATGAGGAAAAAGCCAATATGCTAAATGACTTTTTTTTAACAGTATTTACACAAGAAAATCCAATGACAGACATTATGATCAGTGATAACAAAAGCTCTCAATTAACCCAGCTTAACCCAGCAGGAAGTATGGCATCGTCTAAAAATCACGAAAATTGACAAATCCCCAGGCCCGGATGGGATACCCCCAGAGTGCTGCAGGAATTAAGTACTGTCATAGATAGACCATTATTTTTAATATTTAAAGATTCCATAATAACAGGGTCTGTACCACAGGACTGGCGTATAGCAAATCTGGTGCCAATATTCAAAAAGGGAACAAAAACTAAACTTGGAAATTATAGGCCAGTAAGCTTAACCTCTACTGTGGGTAAAATCCTAGAGGGTTTTCTAAGAGATGCTATACTGGAGTATCTGAAGAAAAATAACCTCATGACCCAATATCAACATGGTTTTACGAGGGACCGTTCCTGTCAAACTAATCTGATAAGCTTCTATGAAGAAGTAAGTTCTGGACTGGACCAAAGAAATGCAGTGGATGTGGTGTATATGAACTTTTCAAAAGCTTTTGATACGGTGCCACACAAAAGGTTGATACATAAAATGAGAGCAATGAGGATAGGGGAAAATATGTGTAAGTGGGTTAAGAACTGGCTTAGTGATAGGAAACAAAGGGTGGTCATTAATGGAACACACTCAGAATGGGTCACAGTTAACAGTAGGGTACCACAGGGGTCAGTGTTGGGCCCGCTTCTTTTTAATATATATATTAATGACCTTGTAGGGGGCATACAGAGAAGAATCTCAATATTTGCAGATGACACTAAACTCTGCAGGGTAATCAATACAGAGGAGGACAATTTTATATTACAGGAGGATTTATGTAAACTAGAAGCTTGGGCTGATAAATGGCAAATGAGCTTTAATGGGGATAAATTTAAAGTCATGCACTTGGGCAGAGGAAACAAAAGGTATAATTGTGTACTTAATTGTAAAACACTGGGCAAAACTATCAATAAAAAAGACCTGGGTGTATGGTTAGATGACAAACTCACATTTAGTGGCCAGTGTCAGGCAGCTGCTGCAAAGGCAAATAAATTAATGGGATGCATTAAAAGAGGCATAGATGCTCATGAGGAGAACATAATTTTACCTCTATACAAGTCACTAGTGTGACCACACTTAGAATACTGTGTACAATTCTGGTCTCCGGTGTATAAGAAAGACATAGCTAAACTAGAGCGGGTCCAGAGAAGAGCGACAAAAGTCATTAGAGGACTGAGGGGTCCGCAATAAAGGTTATTAAACTTGGGGTTATTTAGCTTGGAAAAACGAAGGCTTAGGGGTGATCTAATAATAATGTATAAATATATGAGGGGATAGTACAGAGACCTTTTTAATGATCTTTTTACTCATAGGCTGAGACTGGGAAAAGAGGGCATCCTCTACGTCTGGAGGAAAGAAGGTTTAATCATAACCACAGACGCGGATTCTTTCCTGTAAGAGCAGTGAAACTATGGAACTCTCTGCCACATGATGTTGTAATGAGTGACTCACTACTAACATTTAGAAAGTCCGTTTAGCCCCGCCCCTCCTTTCTTGGAGAGAAAAAAAAAAACTCTGTTTAAATGCTGCTAAGAGGGAGAGAATGATTGGCAGCGGTGGGCAGATTAAACATGCAGGGGGTGTGAATCTGCCCTTGGCTGCAGCCCCTAGCCACCTCCTTAATGGCTGGAGCATGTAAGTTTTCTAAGTGTATTATCTCGGTGTACAGGGCTGCTCAAATGCTGGGTGACCCCTTGCCTGCATGCTGCAGACATGCTGCATCCAGTGCTGTAATTAGATCACCATGCCTGGTTTGGTGACAGGTCCTCTTTAAGAAGGGCCTGGATGCCTTTCTTGAAAACTATAATGGTACATTTACACGCGGCCACAGGAAGGTAGTAACAGGCAGGCATCGGACACAAATTATGCCTGTTGCCTTGAAAAGACCACGATGTGGCTGCGTGTAATTCAGGACTTTCCTTCCTGTGTCTTCCATGAAGGAAGGAAAGTCCTGAATTACACGCAGCCACATCGTGGTCTTTTCAAGGCAAAAGGTACAATTTGTGTCCGATGCCTGCCTGTTCCTACCTTCCTTTGGCCGCGTGTAAATGTATCATAATATTACCAGTTATATTTACTAAACTGTTTGATAGGGCGTTGATCCAGGGAACTAGTCTGATTGCCAAATTTGGAGTCAGGAAGGAATTTTTTTCCCCAATGTGGTGCTTAGTGCCACATGTTTTTTTTTTGCCTTCCTCTGGATCAACATGTTAGGCTATGGGTTGAACTAGATGGTCTTAAAGTCTTCCTTCAACCTTAAAAAACTATGTTACTATGAAGCGCCATGTTCTGGCGCTGAACCCAACTCTTCCAGGGCCCTGGTGCGGTGGATCACTGGGTAATAAAGGGGTTAGGGCCAGCTTTGTATCATCAGCTGGCCATAAGCCCGAAATTCATGGGTCTCGCCAATATTAGACATGCCCCCCATGAATTTCCATTAAATTGTTTAAATAAAAACACAACACCAAGAAAAAATATTTGTATTTGAAAAAAAAACAAAAACACACTTAGGGACTCCATCTTTATTTAAAAAAATACTCTTCCATCCGATGTAGTCCAATTCAGGGTTCTTCTTTAGCTCTGCTAAATCTCTGATAGAGAACCTCCACCAGAGATGTAGCAGAGCTGTGCACCCAGGGGCGGGAAAGTTCATGTGAGTTCATGCAAGCAAGCATGAACTCACATGAACTTGACAGCCCTGCTACTTCAATTGAACAGCTGACCTGAGTCAGTTGTTCATTTGAAAATCCCGGCGGGAAGGCGTACGACACAGAAAACTAGATCAAACCGGATTCCCCCGGATTGTACTGGTCCGATGCAATCCGGCACCCCATAACATGGGACTCTAAGGTGCCGTATTGCCCCGCACCGGGGCAATCCGGGAGAATCCGGTTTGAACTCGGAATAGTAGCGAGTAGTGGAGTTCCCGCGATAACTGACATCACCACAGGTCCTATCAGCAACAGGACCTTGCCGGAGGCATTGGTGGACCACCGGACAGGTGAGCATACTTTTTTTTTTATTTTTAACACTTTGTTTTACTTAATTTCACTTCCGCAATGTATGTATATACATTGCGGAAGTGAAACAGCCCCACATATCTTTGACAAAATAAACAGCTAAGTTTTTAAATCTACAAAAACATTATGTGAAACTCTGACGTATATTAAATGCTTATACTTATATTTTGTTTCATGTTAGGAATCTTCATATATATATGTTATAGAAATTATTATTGTTATGTTTGATAGTATATAATCACCTATAGTTGATATCTATTATATTATTTATTTTAATCACTATGGAGTATGTGTGAATAGTTATCTTTCAAGGCTAAGTTGTGTGAGACGGAGCTTGAGGCATGTGGGAGCGATCTTCCTTAAAAACTCCCTCGTCTATCTAGCATTGCTTTTCTCTCATGGGAAGATGCCCCCCACGCACAGGTGTTAAAAGTTTCTGTGGTTCTCAAGGTAGACAATGGGTTGTTTTAGAAAGTTATGCTTTGGGTGTCTTCTTTCAACTACTATACAATTGTCTAAGGGTTTTATGAGTGTGTCTGTCGCCGAAATTGCGCGCCAGACACAGGCCGCTCATTGGCGAATTCGAATTTCGAATTTCGCGCCTATTTGCTGCACGGCTACGCGCAGCTGTAGCTGGGATACAGTCTCTCCTCACAGCCCCCCTTTCCTCGTGCCCGCACTTCCTGCGGCCCCCCCCCTGGCACCCCCGCTCCTCCTGCCCCGATCCGCTCTTCCTGCCCCCCTAGCTCCCCGAGGCCCCTCCTCCCTCTGCCCTCCCCGCTCCCCGGTGCCCCCACTCCCCATTCCCCACCCCGCCTAGCGCCTCCATCCATCCTGCCCCCTCGCCGCCTCCATCCTGCCCCGCTCGCTCCATCCTGCCTCCCCCCCCACTTGCTCCATTCTGAGCCCCCTGCCACCATCTTGCCCCGCCGGCTCCATCCTGCCCCCTCCCCCATCCTGCTCCTCCGGCTCCATCCTGCTCCTCCGGCTCCATCCTGCCCCTCCAGCTCCATCCTGCCCCCACCCGGCTCCATCCTGCCCCCACCCGGCTCCATCCTGCTCCCCGGCTCCATCCTGCACCCCTGCATCCACCCTGCCTCACCAGATCAATCCTGCCCCCCTGCATCCATCTTGCCCCCCCGCATCCATCCTGCCCTCCCCGCATCCATCCTGCACCCTCCCCACCATCCTGCCCCCCCACCATCAGCCCGCCCCGCCGGCTCCATCCTACCCCACCACCACCATCCTGCTCCACTGGCTCCATCCTGCCCCGCCGGCTCCATCCTGCCCCGCTCACTCCCTCCTGCCCCCCCGCATCCATCCTACCCCGCCGGCATTCTTCCTGCCCCGCTCGCCACCATCCTGCTCCACTGGCTTCATCCTGCCCCTCCGTCTCTATTCTGCCCCACTCGCTCCATCCTGCCCCCGCTCGCTCCATCCTGCCCTGCCGGCTCCATCCTGCCCCGTTGGCTCCATCCGGCCCCCCCTCTTGCTCCATTCTGCCCCCCCCGCCACGATCCTGCCCCGCCGACTCCATCCTGCCCCCCTCCCCCCATCCTGCTCCTCTGGCTCCATCCTGCCCCCCCGACTCAATCCTGCACCCCCGACTCAATCCTGCCTTGCCAGCTCCATCCTGCCCCCCCGCTTCCATCCTGCCCCCCACATCCATCCTGCCCCCCCCGCATCCATCCTGCCCCCCATCCATCCTGTCCTGCCAGCTCCATCCTGCCTCCCCCGCATCCATCCTGCCCCCCCGCATCCATCCTGCACCCTACCCACCATCCTGCCACCCCTGCCATCAGCCTGCCCCGACGGCTCCATCCCACCCCCCACACCATCCTGCCCCGCCAGCTCCATCCTGCAACGCTCGCTCCATCCGGCCCCGCTTGCTCCATCCTACCCCGCTCGCTCCACCCTGCCCCGCTCGCTCCATCCTGCCCTGCTTGCTCCATCCTGCCCTGCTCGCTCCATCCTGCCCCGCCGGCGGAGGGTAAGTATCCTTATGGGAATTTTTTATTTTTATCACCATTGAGGAGTGGGGAGGTGAGGAGGAGTGGGGGAGAAAGGGAGCGCAGGGGCAGAAGGAGGGGGAGCCGTGGGGAGAGAGGGGAACAGGAAGAGCAAAGGGGGCAGGAGGAGCGCCTCCATCCATTCTGCCCCATTCATACTGCTGTGTGAGATGTGAGTACGTTGTGCATTTGGAAGCCCAGATACTGGATCTAAATGAACGATTGACAACGCTGAGATCCATAGACAATATGGAAAGGAGTCTGCTGCTCACTGAACAGCTGCTCAATGGGATAGATGTGGGGGAGGATGGTACTATGGAGCCTCAGGACCATGAGGTAGCTAGCTGGGTGACAGTTAGAAGGCGGGGTAGAGGGAAGGGTGCCAGGGAGGCTAGCCCTGATCTGGCACACCCCAATAAATTTGCTATGTTGGCAGATGAGGGGGGTGTGAGTTCAGGGATAGCACTGCTGCAGCAGGGCATGACCTCTGAAAGCCAGAGGAGTGTCAGCTCCAGTAAGGGGGAAAGCAGGAGAGTAGGGCAGGCCAGACAGGTGCTGGTAGTGGGGGACTCAATTATTAGGGGAATAGATAGGGCAATCTGTCACAAAGACAGGGATCGTCGAACAGTGTGCTGCCTACCTGGCGCTCGAGTCCGGCACATCGCTGATCGGGTTGACAGATTACTGGGAGGGGCTGGTGAGGACCCAGCGGTCATAGTGCACATTGGCACAAATGACAAAGTTAGAGGTAGGTGGAAGGTCCTTAAAGATGATTTCAGGGAATTAGGTTGCAAGCTTAAGGCAAGGACCTCCAAGGTAGTATTCTCTGAAATACTGCCTGTACCACGTGCCACACCAGAGAGACAACGGGAGATTAGGGAGATAAATAAGTGGCTCAGGAATTGGTGTAAGAAGGAGGGGTTTGGGTTCCTGGAGAACTGGGCCGACTTCTCTGTTGGCTACAGGTTCTATGCTAGGGACGGGCTGCACCTCAATGGGGAGGGTGCAGCTGTGCTGGGGGAGAAAATGGCTAGAAGGTTGGAGGAGTGTTTAAACTAGGGATTGGGGGGGAGGGTATTCATTGTATAGGAGGGGAAGATAGGGTAAACAGTAACCTGGGCACAAGTAATAAAATTGGGGGTGGCATGGGGGGTGGGGTTAGAACAGTCAATCTAGTAGGAAGGAATAGAGGTAAAGAGAGATGCATAAAGTGCATGTATACTAATGCCAGAAGCCTCACCAACAAAATGGAGGAATTAGAATTGATTTTGTTGGAAAATAATTATGACATGGTGGGGATTTCGGAGACTTGGCTGGACGAGAGCCATGACTGGGCTGTTAATTTACAGGGCTATTGTCTGTTCAGAAATGACCGTACAAATAGGCGAGGAGGAGGTGTATGTTTATACGTAAAATCATCCTTAAAACCCATCCTGCGTGATAATATAGGTGAATCTAATGGAAATGTAGAGTCTCTGTGGGTGGAGATAAGGGGAGGGGGAAAAAATAATAAATTACTGATAGGAGTTTGTTATAAGTCTCCAACAATAATGGAAGTGGAGGAGAATATCCTCATAAAGCAAATAGATGAAGCAGCGACTCAGGGAGAAGTCATTATTATGGGGGACTTCAACTACCCTGAAATACATTGGGGATCAGAAACCTGCAGTTCCAGCAAAGGTAATAAGTTTTTGAAAACTATAAGAGACAATTACCTTTCACAACTGGTTCAGGACCCAACAAGAAGGGGGGCACTGCTGGACCTAATATTAACCAACAGGCCGGACCGCATATCAAATATACGGGTTGGAGGTCACTTGGGTAATAGTGATCATAACTTAATAAGCTTTCAAGTATCCTTTACTAAGACGTGTACTAGAGGGGTCACAAGGACACTAAACTTCAGGAAGGCAAATTTCCAACGGTTGAGAGATGATCTTAGTGCAATAAACTGGGACGATGTCCTGAGACATAAAAGTACACAACACAAATGGAGAGTGTTTATTAGCATCCTGAATAGGACCTGTGCACAATATATACCCTATGGGAATAAGCATGCTAGAAATAGGAGGAAACCACTATGGCTAAATAAAGCGTAAGAAGTGCAATATGTGACAAAAAGAAAGCATTTAGGAATTAAAGCAAGTAGGTAGTGATAAAGCATTAAATAAATACAGAAAATTAAATAACATTTGTAAAAAGCAAATCAAGGCAGCAAAGATTGAGACAGAGAGACTCATTGCCAGAGAAAGTAAAAAGAATCCCAAAATATTTTTTAACTACATAAATAGTAAGAAACTAAAAAATGATGGCGTAGGCCCCTTTAAAAATAGTCTGGTGAAATGGTGGATGAGGATGAGGAAAAAGCAAATATGCTAAATGACTTTTTTTCAACAGTATTTACACAAGAAAATCCCATGACAGACAATATGATCAGTGATAACAAAAATTCTCAATTAAACGTCACCTGCTTAACCCAAGAGGAAGTACGGCATCGTCTAAAAATCACTAAAATTGACAAATCCCCGGGCCCAGATGGGATACACCCCAGAGTGCTGCAGGAATTAAGTACTGTCATAGATAGACCATTATTTTTAATATTTAAAGATTCCATAATAACAGGGTCTGTACCACAGGACTGGCGTATAGCAAATGTGGTGCCAATATTCAAAAAGGGGACAAAACTGAACTTGGAAATTATAGGCCAGTAAGCTTAACCTCTACTGTGGGTAAAATCCTAGAGGGTTTTCTAAGAGATGCTATACTGGAGTATCTGAAGAAAAATAACCTCATGACCCATTATCAACATGGTTTTACGAGGGACCGTTCCTGTCAAACTAATCTAATAAGCTTCTATGAAGAAGTAAGTTCTGGACTGGACCAAGGAAATGCAGTGGATGTGGTGTATATGGACTTTTCAAAAGCTTTTGATACGGTGCCACACAAAAGGTTGATACATAAAATGAGGGCAATGGGGATAGGGGAAAATATGTGTAAGTGGGTTAAGAACTGGCTTAGTGATAGGAAACAAAGGGTGGTTATTAATGGAACACACTCAGAATGGGTCACAGTTAACAGTGGGGTACCACAGGGGTCAGTGTTGGGCCCACTTCTATTTAATATATTTATTAATGACCTTGTAGGGTGCATACAGAGTAGAATCTCAATATTTGCAGATGACACTAAACTCTGCAGGGTAATCAATACAGAGGAGGACAATTTTATATTACAGGAGGATTTATGTAAACTAGAAGCTTGGGCTGCTAAATGGCAAATGCGCTTTAATGGGGATAAATGTAAAGTCATGCACTTGGGCAGAGGAAACAAAAGGTATAATTATGTGCTTAATTGTAAAACACTGGGCAAAACTGTCACTGAAAAAGACCTGGGTGTATGGGTAGATGACAAACTCACATTTAGTGGCCAGTGTCAGGCAGCTGCTGCAAAGGCAAATAAAATAATGGGATGTATTAAAAGAGGCATAGATGCTCATGAGGAGAACATCATTTTACCTCTATACAAGTCACTAGTGCGACCACACTTAGAATACTGTGTACAATTCTGGTCTCCGGTGTATAAGAAAGACATAGCTGAACTAGAGAGGGTCCAGAGAAGAGCGACAAAAGTCATTAGAGGACTAAGGGTCTGCAATACCAAGACAGGTTATTAAACTTGGGGTTATTTAGCTTGGAAAAACGAAGGCATAGGGGTGATCTTATAATAATGTATAAATATATAGGGGGCAGTACAGAGACCTTTCTAATGATCTCTTTACTCTTAGGCCTGAGACTGGGACAAGGGGGCATCCTCTACGTCTGGAGGGAAGAAGGTTTAATCATAATCACAGACGCGGATTCTTTACTGTAAGAGCAGTGAGACTATGGAACTCTCTGCCACATGATGTTGTAATGAGTGAGTCACTACTAACATTTAAGAAGGGCCTGGATGCCTTTCTTGAAAACTATAACATTACCAGTTATATATAACTAGATTCTTTGATAGGGCGTTGATCCAGGGAATTAGTCTGATTGCCATATCTGGAGTCAGGAAGGAATTTTTTCCCCCAATGTGGAGATTAGTGTTGCCACATGGGTTTTTTTTTGCCTTCCTCTGGATCAACATGTTAGGCTATGGGTTGAACTAGATGGACTTAAAGTCTTCCTTCAACCTTAAAAACTATGTTACTATGTTACTATGTTACTATGTTACTATGTTACTATGTATCCATCATGCCCCCCCGCCGGCTCCATCCCGCTATGCTCACTCCATCCTGCCCCCCCCACTTGCTCCATTCTGCCCCCCCCGCCACCATCCTGCCCCGCCAGCTCCATCCTGCCCCCCCCTGGCTCCATACTGCCCCCCCCCCCTGGCTCCATCCTGCCCCCCCCTGGCTCCATCCTGCCCCCCCTGGCTCCATCCTGCCCCCCCGCATCCATCCTGCCCTGCCGGTTCCATCCTGCCCCTGCCATCTATCCTGTTTCCCCCGCATCCATCTTGCCCTGCCAGCTCCATCCTGCCTCCCCCACATTCATCCTGTCCCGCCGGCTCCATCCTGCCCCCCCGCATCCATCCTGCCCCTCCGCATCCATCCTGCCCCCCCTACATCCATCCTGTCCCCTCCTTGCATCCATCCTGCCCCACCCGCTTCCATCCTGCCCCGCCGGCTCCATCCTGCCCCCCCGCATGCACCCTGCCCCCCCGCATCCATCCTGCACCCTCCCGGCCATCCTGCTTCCCCCGCCATCAGCCTGCCCCGCCGGCTCCATCCTACCCCCCCACCACCATCCTGCTCTGCTGGCTCCATCCTGCCCCGCCGACTCCATCCTGCCCGCCTCACTCCATCCTGCCCCCCCCATCCATCCTACCCCGCCGGCTCTATCCTGCCCCGCTCGCCACCATCCTGCCCCACCGGCTCCATCCTGCCCCGCTCGCTCCATCCTGCCCCGCTGGCTCTATCCTGCCCCCCCGCATCAATCCTGCCTTGCCAGCTCCATCCTGCCCCCCCCGCATCCATCCTGCACCCTCCCCACCATCCTGCCCCCCCCGCCATCAGCCAGCCCCGCCGGCTGAATCCTACCACCATCCTGCTCTGCTGGCTCCATCCTGCCCTGCTCACTCCATCCTGCCCCCCCTCATCCATCCTACCCTGCCGGCATTCATCCTGCCCTGCTCACCACCATCCTGCTCCACTCGCCACCATCCTGCCCCGCCGGCTCCATACGGCCCCGCTGGCTACATTCTGCCCCGCTCACTCCATCCTGCCCTGCTCGCTCCATCCTGCCCCACTCGCTCCATCCTGCCCCGCTCGCTCCATCCTGCCCCCCCCCCCCGCCACCATCCTGCCCCACCGGCGGAGGGTAAGTATCCTTATGGGATTTTTTTATTTTATCACCATTGAGGAGCGGGGGGTTCTGGGGGAGTGGGGGCGACGGGGAGCGGGGAGGCAGAGGGGGGGGGGCCACAGGGAGAGAGGGGGGCAGAAAGAGCGGAGGGGGCAGAAGGAGTGCCTCCATCCATCCTGCCCCCCGTATCCATCCTGCCACCCCCGCCGTCTCCATCCTGCCCCGCTCGCTCCATCCTGCCCCCACCCCACTTGCTCCATTCTGCCCCCCCACCACCATCCTGCCCCCCCCCGGCTCCATTCTACCCCCTCCCCCTGTCCTGCTCCTCTGGCTCCATCCTGCCCCCCCGGCTCCATCCTGCCTCCCCCAGCTCCATCCTGCACCCCCGCATCCATCTTGCCTCGCCAGCTCCATCCTGCCCCCCCGCATCCATCCTGCCCCCCGTATCCATCCTGCCCCCCGCCGGCTCCATCCTGCCCCGCTTGCTCCATTCTGCCCTCCCCGCCACCATCCTGCCCCGCCGGCTCCATCCTGCCCCCTGCCCCTGTCCTGCTCCTCCGGCTCCATACTGCCCTCCGCATCCTTCCTGCCCCCCCCGCATCGAACCTGCCCCCCCGTATCCATCCTGCACCCTCCCCACCATCCTGCCCCCCCCGCCATCCGCCTGCCCCTCCGGCTCCATCCTACCCCCCACCATCATCCTGCTCCGCTGGCTCCATCCTGCCCCGCCGGCTCCATCCTGCCCCGCTCAATCCATCCTGCACCCCCTCATCCATCCTACCCCGCTCGCCACCATCCTGGCCCGTCACTACCATCCTGCTCCCCAGGCTCCATCCTGCCCCCCTCGCCTCCATCCTGCACGCCGCCTCCATCCTGTCCCCCCATCCTGCCCCCCAGCCACCATCCTGCTCCTCCACCTCTATCCTGCTCCTCCGCCTCAATCCTGCCCCCCTCGCCTCGATCCTGCCCCCCCACCTCCATCCTGCTCCTCTCACTCCATCCTGACCCTCTCACTGCATCCTGCCCCACTCGCTCCATCCTGCCCCGCTCGCTCCATCCTGCCCACCACTGTTCTTGCTCCCCCGCGTCCATCCTGCCCCGCTGGCTCCATCCTGCCCCGCCGGCTCCATCCTGCCCCGCCGGCTCCATCCTGCCTCCCCGCCTCCATCCTGCTCCTCCGGCTCCATCCTGCTCCTCTCGCTCCATGCTGACCCTCTCGCTCCATCCTGACCCTTTCGCTCCATCCTGCCCCGCTCGCTCTATCCTGCCCACCACTGTTCTTGCTCCCCCGCCTCCATCCTGCCCCGCCGGCTCCATTCTTCCCCGCTCGCTCCATCCTGCCCCGCTCGCTCCATCCTGCCCCCCCTGCTTCCATCCTGCCCCCCCGCCACCATCTTGTCCCCCCGCCACCATCCTGCTCCCCAGGCTCCATCCAGCCCCCCTCGCCTCCATCCTGCCCGCCGCCACCATCCTGTCCCCCCATCCTGCCCCCCGGCCACCATCCTGCTCCTCCACCTCTATCCTGCTCCCCCGCCTTGATCCTGCCCCCCTCGCCTCGATCCTGCCTCCCCACCTCCATCCTGCTCCTCTGGCTCCATCCTGCTCCTCTCACTCCATCCTGACCCTCTCACTCCATCCTGACCTTTTCGCTCCAAACTGCCCAGCTCACTCCATCCTGCCCCGCTCGCTCCATCCTGCCCCGCTCGCTCCATCCTGCCCACCACTGTTCTTGCTCCCCTGCCTCCATCCTGCCCCGCCGGCTCCATCCTGCCCCGCCGGCTGCATCCTGCCCCCATCGCTCCATCCTGCCCCGCTTGCTCCATCCTGCCCACCACTGTTCTTGCTCCCCGCCTCCATCCTGCCCCCGCGCCTTTATCCTGCCCCGCCGGCTCCATCTTGCCCCGCCAGCTCCATCCTGCCCCGCTCGCTCTATTCTGCCCCCCTTCCGGCTCCATCCTGCCCCCCTTCCCGTTCCATCCTGCCCCCCTTCCCGCTCCATCCTGCCCCGCTCGCTCAATCCTGCCCCACCCGACACAATCCTGCCCCGCTCGCTCTATCCTGCCCCCTGCCACCATCCTGCCCCCCAGCCACCATCCTGCTCCTCCACCTCCATCCTGCTCCTCCGCCTCCATCCTGCCCCCCTCGCCTCCATCCTGCCTTCCCGCCTCCATCCTGCTCCTCTCGCTCCATCTTGACCCTCTCGCTCCATCCTGCCCACCTCTGTTCTTGCTCACCCGCCTCCATCCTGCCCCGCCGGCTCCATCCTGCCATGCCAGCTCCATCCTGCCCCGCCGGCTCCATCCTGCCCCAATTGTTCCATCCTGCCCCACTCGCTCCATCCTGCCCACCACTGTTCTTGCTCCCCCGCCTCCATCCTGCCCCCCCTCGTCTTTATCCTGCCCCGCCGGCTCCATCCTGCCCCGCCAGCTCCATCCTGCCCCACCCCCACCATCCTGCCCCCCCTGCCACCATCCTGCTCCTCCAGCTCCATCCTGCCCCCCCCACCACCATCCTGCTCCTCCGGCTCCATCCTGCCCTGCTCACTCCATCCTGCCCCGCTCGCTCCATCCTGCCCCCCGCCTCCATTCTGCCCCCCTTCCCGCTCCATCCTGCCCCCCTTCCCGCTCCATCCTGCCCCGCTCGCTCCATCCTGCCCCACCCAACACAATCCTGCCCCCTCCCCCCATCACTATCCTGCCCCCCTTCTCTATCCTGCCCCCCTGGCAGTTAGCGATCATATAACCGATCAGTTGATCAGTTTCCCAGGCAACAACAGGTCCTAAAGGTCTGTCGGACCTAGAAGACGGAGGTGGAGCGAGGCGGCGGACAGGTGAGTATCCTCACTGAGGATTTTTTTATCTTTACTTTTACTGTGGAGGAGCGGGGGGCCGCGGAGAGCACAGTATCGCCATATACCATAATGCTGCTATACATGTGCTATAATGTACGCCATATACCATAGCGCTGCTGTACATGTACTGTAATGAACCGCCCTATACTATAGTGCTGCTATGCATGTACTGTAATGTACCGCCATATACCATAGCGCTGCTATACATGTACTGTAATGTACCGCCATATACTATAGTGCTGCTATACATGTACTGTAATGTACCGCCATATACTATAGTACTGCTATACATGTACTGTTATGTACCGCCATATACCATAGCGCTGCTATACATGTACTGTAATGTACCGCCCTATGTCAACTACATACATATTCTAGAATACCCGATGCGTTAGAATCGGGCCACCATCTAGTACATATATATGTATATATATATATATATGTATATGTATATATGTGTATATGTATGTATGAATAAACTTCTATATTTGCTGTTATAATTAGTAAGTAGGATAGTGATTATTCTATCAGTGTGTATGTTTTATATATATGTATATCTGTTACATTAGATATTATTTAGATATATGTGTTGTGAGGCACCGACCGGGTCGGGCCCCTGCGACCGGTATGTGCCTCCCTGGGTGCATCATCCATATTGACAGGTCGCACTCCATCCCGGGTTTTGTGCTGGTTCTGCTTTACTGGCTTGGGTCTGATAAAAGGAAGCTAGACCACGGGGTGTGGTCTCTAGTGAGGGAGTGAACACAACTCCCTGAGCTTCTGAGAGAGAAACATCCCTGAGCCAGGCCTGAGACATTGTGGCTGGTTTTGACGGGGTAAGTCCTTTTGGGTGAAGCTGAGAAGCGGCCCCTGAAGTAAGGGGAATCCGGAATAGTGCACCGGACTATTGTTGTCTACATGTTTTGGCCAAATAAACCCGTGTGCCGTGACCAGTGGTGCTGGATCCCGTGTCTTTGCCTCCCTGACGCCGCTACACCTCACATGCCGGCCCGGTGAGGTGTAGCATTCATTCCTGGTGAAGCCCGCGCTACTGTTGCCCTTCATTCCGGAACTGCTGGTGAAAGTGACTTTTCTAGAGGCTAATGAGCGGCTGCTAAGTGAGAGGAGCAGCAGTCATTATAGCTGCCAGTCTATTGCGGGGTGCCCGGCAGCGCATGTCCAGGATCCAAGCGGCTAAATTCCAGTACAAGCCCACCACCAGCATGGAGGAGGTACTCAAACACCTGGTTCAGGCTCAGCAGCAGCAGTTCCAAGCACTGCAGCAGCAGGAACAAAGACACCAGGAACAGATGGCCCTGTTGACCGAGGCTGTTCGTGCCAGACCGTGGGAACCGCCCCAAGGCCCAGGTGATGACGGCAGCGTCTGGAAAGCGGTAAGACAAGCGCTGCAAAAGATGACCCCGGGGGATGATGTGGAGGCATTCCTGGCCGTGTTTGAGCGGGTGGCTGAACGGGAGAGACTGCCGGTCGCCCAGTGGGCCGAGGTGCTGGCGCCCTATTTGACTGGTGATCCCCAAAAGGCATACATAGACCTGTGTACCGAGGATGCCCTGGACTATGGAGCCCTGAAGGGGGAGATATTGGCCCGTATCGGGGTCAATACATATGTGAGGGCCCAACGGGTGAGCCAATGGGCCTACGAGGAAGGCAAACCCGTGCGCTCACAGGCCTATGATTTGTTGCACCTGGTTAAAAAATGGCTGCAGCCTGAAGCCCTGAGTCCGGCTCAGATGGTAGAGCGGGTGGTGGTGGATCGCTTCGTGCGTACGCTGCCCGTCCCCATGCAAAAGTGGGTGGGACACAGTGACCCGGGTTCCCTAGACCAGTTGGTGAACGTGGTGGAGTGCCATGTGGCCACACAGGAACTGATCCGGGACACTGGGACACTGCGGGCTAACCGCAAGGCCGCGCCCACCACACCAGAAAGCAGGGACCCCAATCCGGACCCCGGGTGAGCGAGCACCCGGCTCAGGCCAAGAACGGCCCTCCCCCTGCAGCAAAGCGGCGTACCGGACCGCCGCAGTTCAGCCCCTGGTATAACGGAGGTCAACCCCGATGTAGGAGGTGTCAGGAGGTGGGACATATTATGGCGCAGTGTCCCCTCAACGGGGAACCCATGGACTGTGACTACTCCCGGAGGCGGTCCATGTTCACCCACCTCGTCGGAAAAGGGCGCTCGGACCCCAGGGACACTGGGAATGTACTGTGCCGCGTTCGGCTTAATGGTCATGAAGTGACGGCTCTCCTGGACTCGGGGAGCAACGTGACCCTCGTGTGTGCCTCCTTGGTCTCCAGGACCAAACCCACCGACCGAAAGGTCAGGGTGATGAGTGTCCATGGGGATCATCGCAGGTATCCGACGAAGCGTGTCACGTTTGCTACCTCAGCCAGGAGGGTTCAACATGTCGTGGGCGTGGTAAAGGATCTCCCTTATGATGTTGTGCTGGGGAGGGATATGCCCTTGTTCCGGGTATTGTGGAACGAGTATATGGCCCCCCAGATGAAGGACAGACAGGGCCCAGAGCCCGAGAATCCCGCCGCCGGGATACCCGGAGGACTTAATGTGACTGACTCCCAGGTGCAGAGCCCAGTGCGCCGACTCGCCGTCCGGAGCAGTGCAGCAGTGCCGCGGGCAAACCCCGTGTTGCTCGTGGGGCCCCAGGCCTCTGTCATTGGTACCCGTCCGGGGCTCGTGGGTGCCGGGGTTCCGAACGGGTTGGTTGCTCGTGGGGTCTGGCACCGCTGGCATCCCCGGGTGCCCCTGCTTGGCTCCGCCGGTTCTCCGCGCCGTGACGCGGTCTGCACGCAGGGCCCAGGGTTATGGCCTTGTGTTCAGCCCCATACACTTGAACATAGGGGGGGGGGTGTGAGGCACCGACCGGGTCGGGCCCCTGCGACCGGTATGTGCCTCCCTGGGTGCATCCTCCATATTGACAGGTCGCACTCCATCCCGGGTTTTGTGCTGGTTCTGCTTTACTGGCTTGGGTCTGATAAAAGGAAGCTAGACCATGGGGTGTGGTCTCTAGTGAGGGAGTGAACACAACTCCCTGAGCTTCTGAGAGAGAAACATCCCTGAGCCAGGCCTGAGACATTGTGGCTGGTTTTGATGGGGTAAGTCCTTTTGGGTGAAGCTGAGAAGCGGCCCCTGAAGTAAGGGGAATCCGGAATAGTGCACCGGACTATTGTTGTCTATGTGTTTTGGCCAAATAAACCCGTGTGCCGTGACCAGTGGTGCTGGATCCCGTGTCTTTGCCTCCCTGATGTCGCTACACCTCACAGTGTATATCCACACTTTATATTATGAAGACCTTGATACATATGCTATTAGATATCTGGACTTGTGCGTCATTATATGTCTTGAAAGAACTAATTGAAACTGGTTATATTAATGGACTTTGAACTGTTTGCAAGAAGAAGACAAAGGATTCTACATGACAACCCCTTGATAACCTGCCAAATGAGGAGGATACTTGGGAGGAAACACTTAACCCCATAGGACAATATAATGAGACTTATCTATACAAGGGCCAGAGACTCCTGTGATTGCTCAATGTTTTTGGGTGACACCTTAATGGGATTTTCCTTTGTACTAAATATGTGTTGTGATGTACTAATAAACATATTCCTTATGCGCCACTTTCAAGAGAAGTTCAGTATCTGACTCTGTGTCCGATATCAAAGCTTCAAAGCATGATTCTTGAATAAGTTAATTTGGCAAGGGATAAGCAAAGAGTCGGGGTCCCTTGAATCTCGCTTCTACATTTGGTGCTCCAACGTGGGGCACCTCAAATGACAAGCCACACCGGGGCAGACCGAATAAAGGTGTCCGGCTGCGGATCATGGATGACTGGATGGGCCTGATCACCCCTTTACACGGTAAGTCTACTTGTGATTACACTGTAATTGCGGACTTACTTGTGTTTCCAGTTGTTCATAGATTGGCAGAGGGCACTAGTCGATCTGCTTTGGTAATCCTTCAGTGGTGGCAGGCGTGTTCTTGCTGGTGCCATCGAACCCATTTATATTCTAATCCACTGTAACCTTTGCTTATCCCAATATGTTTGTGTTTGAGACTGATTCAGTGGATGAGCTGTTGTGTGTGACTTATGGCAGAACAATCTCCAGGTTGTAGTCTTGTATTATATTTCCCGGCTTATCGTTGTAGGGCATAGGTGAGATATTACCTCCCGACTTTAAGTTGTAGGGCGACGTCTGCAAAATCCCGACTATGAGGTCCGTAGGGCATTTCCCGTTCTTCAGGGTAGTAGGGCGACGTGTAAGTTTGTGTGTTGCAGTCTTGTATTGTTTTCTCTACAATTAGGGGACAATATAGGAGCGAGGCTGATCAGCTCGTATCTGCTTGTTTATTTTTGTTTTTACAGAAATTATTCTGTTTTATTGGGTCGAGCCGACTGACCATTTGCTTTGTCCAGTCCGTCTGTGTTTTACCATTCTTCCCGTCAGAAGTAAGTTCTTGACAGTGTTCCGAAATCAAGTTAAGGGGTATCAGAGAATAGCAGGAGTCATTAAATGTATGTAGCTACGAGAGTGAGCCAGTTGATGAAACTTGTGAAAACTGCCTGGGAGAGAAGGGTTTCTTTGTTTTGTGTTTTATCAAGACACCTGCGTGACCTTGTCACAAAAGAGTGTGTGAATTGTGCGCGGAACTCTTCTCTTCCCCCTCCCCTCTGTTTGTGTTGGGAGGGGTAGGAGTGAGGTCTGCGCCAGTAAACATATTTTACATGTTGGAAAGAGAATCACCCAGCTTTCTATAAGATCCTGAGTGGAAGGCAGGATTTTTTTTCATTTTTGGAATAAGTTTTTCTTTTTTTATCTTTCGCTTATTACCTCTCCCTGTACTTGTTTTAAGGGGAGGAAGAGAAGGGGGAGTGAGTCTCCTCGAATAAAGACAGAGCTGATATTACCCATCTTTCTATGGAATCCTGAATGGAAAGAAAGGATTTTTCATATTTGTGGCTGTGGATATTGAGGACAATAACTGTTTAATGTGTATTTTGTTTGGAATCTAATAATATTGTTTAATATTTGACACTATGATAACTATTTGGGATAGTTTTTGTATATTTCTGTCTGAGGTTTTACAGAGGTAGACTCTTACTGATTTAAATAAGTAAATGGTGTTAGTACAATAAATAATTGTTTTTAGAAGAGGCATAGAGAACAGATGATAATACTTAGTATATGTGTGTTAAATTTTCAGATTCTAATCCCATTGTTTTCTAAAAGTTGCTGTGCATTTACTGTCCACCGCCCTGTTATGGCAATGGCTCCAGGTGGAGGATGGACTTGTTTTAGGTTCGGGCAGAAACACCGCCCATGGTGTTCCCCTTCCATCTTTGGAATGCATGACACAAAGGAAGTCAGACCCACAGGTACTTCCTGTGGCAGCCATCTTACACCACCCGAAAGGTCTGTTAACAATGAGACTACACCACAGTTAGTTCCACTACCAGTTTATATATCTAGTTATGATTATACAAGGGCAATACTACACACACCTTTACTCCGATGTGTTTTGATTCGCTCATGTGAGGGGGAAATAGAGATATCTATGACAGATTTTTCACTGTTTTTTTGTTAAGTATGTTGACAGTGATAATTTGTTTATATAGTATAAATATATTCCACAGTGTTGACCCAGCTATCAATATAATTAGTAGAGAATAGTAATAATGGATTGTTGAATGAGAATTTTCTGAATTTGAAACTAATACAAATTCTTGAGTGTTTTGTTTTGTTTTAAAAGATGCTGTATAGGCGGGAGACGATTCCATATTGGACACCAGTAGGATCCTCGCATGAGGTAATCAAAGTGAATTACTGCTCCACAAGTCAGAGGCGGGGCAATGAGTTCTGACTTCTGTATTCTGTGAGTGAGTGGAGCGATGTCAGGTGCAACTCTTATAATGACAGTAAGCTTATTAAATGCAGAATTGGTAAATCAGTCACGATGAAGTAGTCATAATGTTACCAGTCTAGGGTGGTGTGACCAAGCTAAAAACACACTAATGGTGACTACCTGGAGGATAGAGGGCAACTGAAGGACGGGCAAACTGAAGGGACAGTAGGCAGCAGCGGGAGGTTAATCCATTCCAGTCTTGTTAAGTCTGGCTGACCTGACAACCCTTTCAGTATCAGACTGCACGAACAGAACTAAGAAGGTACCCAGGGGCAAATGGGAGTTGTGCTGGAGGACGGGGAAAGGACAAGCCATGACGAGCCTCGTTAACAAAAGTCAAAAGTCTCTGCTGGGACCCACTTACACCTCAACAGGTCATAAGTGTTATCAGACGAATACCTCCTGGATCGCTCCTGGTTTCAGGTAAGTCATGTGTACAATCCTGCATTATTCTTGCACACAACACAACTTGGAAAGGTAGGAGTTTAAAGCAGCAGCCGCTCCACCCATTTCAGGGATTGCAAATAGTGTGCAGAAGAGGAGAAGAGGAGGAAAAGTAGTAATATGTCCTAGTAGGTGTGTATCTCTCTCTCCTATACAAAATAGTATAAGATGTCAGAAACACCTTGGTTAAAATGTTCTGAAGCAGAGTAAGTAGGTAAATGAATAAATATATATATGTAAATAATAATATGGTAGTTGTATAATAAATAATTGGACGTTTTCTCAGATATCCAGTTACCTTTTTGACCTGTTTTTCAGGAAAGCAGGGAGACCACTGATGAGAAGTATACAGTAATTTTATTGTTTAATATTATACCTGTCTGATTCTTCCTTGTATTATATATATTGTTTTTATTTGTTCTTTGACAGGTTTGCTGTGACCTGCTTCTATTACAGACTATTGACTGTGTATCTGGTGACCCTTATATATATATATGTAAGATCAGGGATAGGTTAGGAATAGGTAGGGCGAGTCGACGTGAAGGGGGGGTGCCACAGGCGTTTCAAGAGGGTGCCGACCTCCGCTGGGTAGGTAGGTTTCCAGCTTTTAGGATATTACTAGGGTACTATTAGGAGTGGGCATATCAATTATCAAAATAGTGTAAATCTCATGTTTTTGTTTCTATGAACTATTTTGGGTGACAATTTATTTTGATATTTTAATCAATAGAAAATGATTTTTGATTGCATATAAGATCCTTATATAGAAGTTATTTGAAGTGAACCAAAATTATATGATTTTAGAATTAGTGATCTATTTTTCAGAAACCAATGAATGTAATATTTCCTTGCTACATTGCATTTTTTCTCTCTTAGGGATGATTGTTTTTATTTATAGGTAATTCAAGAACTGATATATCCTTTTCTTAAAAGGTAATGTGTATATGTAATATAAGATGATGAGATGTTCAAGGGGGGTGACAGGGACTTTTCAGATTCTATGAAAATTTTGAGATTTTGTTCTTTGCATTGTACTATTTTACTATGTCATTGATAGTCATACAAATGGTACAAATTTTTATGAGATTATGGTTGAAAATGTTTTCAGGGCAATAGATTCCCCAAGATAGGCTTTTTCTTATGTTTTGACACAAAATACTTGTCTAACATGTATTTTTGAGTTTTCTCTCCCCTTCAATATGCAGCTACTGTGGACCGAAGTCGCTCCCCACAGCCTGGAGGTTGAGTGATGGTCAGAAGAAACGTCAGAAATTCTGCTGATGACTGAGACATCTGAAAAGCTCAAATGGCAGCCCAACTAGATCCAGGATCTACACTACAAGGCAGACGAGCCCAGGAGAACCACCGAATGATACGGACGTATACTGTGCCTTATCCTTGAATGCTGAGAAATGGGGGCTCACCGAGGGCTATGTCCCAAAAGAAAGAGTGGAGAACAAGTTATTATTTTCTGGTTCAATATCTCAGACCCTGTAGTTAGTTATAAATTTGACGTGTGTATATGTGTCACCACCGCTGACATAGACTATAGGTGTCATTGTGAGTCCTGGAACATCATGAGATAGAACATTGGGAAAGACTGGACCTACGAAACTACTGTAGCCTGAGAGAAGACAGTCAATAAAAGTAGAAGCCTCCTTACTATGACTCTGACTTACAGAATGACTCTGTTACAGCCAAAAATACATGACCAAACACTGCACCATAGGGTTCTGTCCTATTTGTGAGTCTGACAACTGTTTCCCCCATACTTAACGATAGAAAACATTTTTACTACAGACGCTGGCCTATATGTGATGGATATAAACATCCCAGGGGACACTGACTGCATAGGACACCTTTATTTTACGGATGTCAGGGACTGACTTATTTTAGATAAGACTAGTGATGAGCGAGTACTAAAATGCTCGGGTGCTCGAAGCACGGGCCGAGCATCCCGAGATACTCGTGTACTCGGCCCGAGTATCGAGCCCAATGTTATCCTATGGGAGACCCGAGTATTTTTATGAAATGACTGCCGGCAGCATGTAGAAACCCTAAAAATCTCACAAAAGTCTCAGAAGAGTGCTCAAATGACATGGCAACACCATGGGGAAGACCCCTGGAAGCATTTCTCACTCAAAAGTCACAGCTGTGAACAATCTTGTCCGACTTTCACGCCAATTTTACGGAGTCACCAGAAAACCTTCCAAAATGACACCAAAATGAATATTTAGGGTGGAAATGTTAAGGGCACATACCCAATAGTGAGATACAGCTGGTGTATGTTACTTTTTGTGATTACATGAAAGATTTTACGTGAAAACATTGTGCGGCACTCCGATGACCCTGAGAAGTGACGTACATGAAGCTCTGTCTTGACATAATGTGCCCATTTTGAAGAACTGGGTCTATTGTAGTATTTTCCTTTGCCAGGGCAGTCCAAAATTGGGAGGTTCACCAATGCTCCTGGATAGAAACGTGCAGGAGGGCCTGTAAACCTGAAGTGGGTGTATTGTACTATAGCCCTTTGGCAGGGCAGCCAAAAATTGGGAGGCTCCACATTGTCCCAGGATAGAGACGTGCAGGAGGGCCTGTAAACCTGAAGTGGGTGTATTGTAGTATAGCCCTTTGGCAGGGCAGCCAAAAATTGGGAGGCTCCACATTGTCCCAGGATAGAGACGTGCAGGAGGGCCTGTAAACCTGAAGTGGGTGTATTGTAGTATAGCCCTTTGGCAGGGCAGCCAAAAATTGGGAGGCTCCACATTGTCCCAGGATAGAGACGTGCAGGAGGGCCTGTAAACCTGAAGTGCCCAATGTAAGGAAGTGGGTGTATTGTAGTATAGCCCTTTCACAGGGCAGCCAAAAATTGGGAGGCTCCACATTGTCCTGGGATTGAGACGTGCAGGAGGGCCTCAAAACATTTTTCCCATTGAAAAGGAGCGGGTATCCTGTCGTTGGTCTTCCCGAGTCTGGCAGTTTTTTAAGTTGGCTCCAGTTGACTCTAAAAAGGCCATTTGCAACACCTGCCATGCCAGCATCAGCAGGGGTACCAAAGCTAGCAGCCTGACCACCACCAGCATGATCAGGCACATGTCAGCCAAGCACCCGACTTTGTGACAGATAAGGACACTGTAGAGCATGTAGCAGCCAGACTGAAAGCAACTTTTGAATCTGCTGTTGATGCCCGGGCTAAGATGAGGTTCTTTGCATGCCACCAGAAACCTAAACAGAGTGCCAGAGACTTTGCCTTGAACCTGCAGGAAGCACTCAAAGCCCTTAAGCTGGCAGAACCTGCTTTAGCCCCGGGAGCTGATAAAATGCTATTTGACCAATTCATAGAGGGCCTCCATTCCCCTTCCCATCGAGGACAGTTAAGCATGGTACTGCTGCAGAACCCTGACATGACATTTACTGAGCTGAAAGATAGAGCTATCCGTCTGCAGCAGCTGGAAGAGCCAAGGGAATTAACATCTGTGCTTGACACTGCAGCAGCACCTCAGCAGGCGGCAGCTATGTCAGCGACTGCTGCTGAGGCTGGGGAATATATCTCAAATGCATCCATCAACCAAAAGCTGGATGCCCTGACAGACACCGTGATCTCCATGGCCAAGGTCATCAAGGAACTGCGAGAGTCAAAACCTGCACCCAAGATCGAGTTGGCGACCAGCAGAGAGGATGTTCCATGGATGAGGCCCAGAAGATACCCAGCAGCAAGAGGACGACCCAGCGATCGCTACCAGCCAGATGGACAGCCCATTTGTCGCCATTGCCAGAAATCAGGCCATTTTGCTCGAGAGTGTCCTTTAAACGACGATTCCCTGGGCAGGCGGGCCGCTCCCCAGGAATGAACGATCAAGGCCTCTCAGCCTGGTATGACAAATTCGTGGGAGGAAAGCCGGTGAACCCTATTGTGGTGGATGGCATCCCCTTTAGTGCCCTGCTGGATACCGGATCCCAAATAACATCCATCCCACATGTTCTATACAAAAGGTACTGGGCTAATTCAGACATTACTAATGCGCCAGATGACTTTAATTTTGATATATGGGCTGGTAATGGATTGGTAATACCAAAGGTTGGATTTAGAGAGATGAATATTCAGGTTGGGAAGGTAGAATTGCAGAACCAGGGTATTATAATCGTAGATGTCAACCGGCGAGACCGTGAACCCGTGATGCTGGTAGGAATGAATGTCATTGAGAAATGTTTTTCTGAAGTGTTAAGTGTTTTGCAGCAAATCGCCGAGACTGCCGGAACTGGACAACAGAGGCTTCTGCACAAAGAGATCAAAGCCCTGATGTTGAAGCAGCAGGTAGAAATCTCCGGAGGTGAGATCGGCAGTGTAAGAGTAAGTGACCCAATACCCATTGTAATTCCTCCCAAAACTGAAATGTTGGTATGGTGCAGAGCCGCAATAGGCATTAAAGGGCAAGACTATCAGGCCCTGGTAGAACCCGTGTACTCAGACAGTAGACCGACCATACTCACTGCTAGAGGAGTGGTTGACGTACACAGGGGAAGAGTGCCATTACGCCTATTGAACTGCGGAGAAGATGAGGTCACGTTACCAAAGTATGCTACCATGGCTAAGTGGTACACGGTTGATAACAACAACATCACCACCGCCGAGCCCTTGAACCCGTCATGTCAGGCGGATGACAATGGCTCAGAGGAGAAGCTGGAGGATTGGTGCCAAAAGTTGCATGTAGGTACCAGTTCTACACCTCCCCGTCACAAGCATGGAGTATACCGGGTAGTGAAGGAATATGAGCAGATATTCAGCAAACACCCGTTAGACTTTGGGCAGATTAAAGGGGTAGAGCACACTATACCCACAGGTAACCATCAACCTATAAAAGAGAGGTATAGACCCTTACCACCAGCTCACTACCAAACCACCAAAGACATGCTCAGAGAAATGAAATCTGCAGGGGTAATAAGAGACAGTTGTAGCCCCTGGGCAGCACCTCTAGTGTTAGTTAAAAAGAAGGATGGGACCATGAGAATGTGCGTAGATTACCGGCAGATTAACCGCATCACACATAAGGACGCATACCCATTACCTAGGATGGAGGAGTCATTAGCTGCATTAAAATCTGCTAACTACTTTTCCACCCTTGATCTGACTAGTGGGTACTGGCAGGTTCCTGTGGCCGAGGCCGACAGGGAGAAGACAGCGTTTACTACGCCGATGGGCCTCTGTGAGTTTAATTGTATGCCGTTGGACTCTGCAACGCACCCGGGACCTTCCAACGTCTGATGGAGAGCTGCCTCGGGCACAAGAACTTTGAAACTGTCCTCCTGTACCTAGATGACGTCATAGTCTACTCGAAGACGTACGAGCAACATCTACAAGACCTGGCAGAAGTGTTCGAAGCTTTATCGAAATATGGCATGAAAATCAAGCCATCCAAGTGTCACCTTCTTAAACCAAAAGTACAGTACCTGGGACATGTCGTGAGTTCAGAGGGAGTAGCACCGGATCCTGATAAAGTCACAGCAATAAGGGATTGGCCAAGACCTATGAACGTAAAAGAAGTGAGGCAATTCCTGGGCCTGGTAGGCTATTATAGAAGATTTATCCGAGGATTCACGAAGCTAGTGGCTCCCCTGCAAGACATTCTGGTAGGACGATCAAAGAAGACTTCAAACTGTAATTCCCTGACATGGTGGGATGAGGAAAGAGAAGATTCCTTCAATAAGCTAAAAAGTGCGCTGACGGGAGAAGAGATCCTGGCATACCCTGATTACCATCAACCATTCATTCTTTACACGGATGCCAGCAATGTGGGACTGGGAGCAGTATTATCACAGATGCAAGGAGGCAAAGAAAGAGTTATTGCCTTTGCAAGCAGGAAGCTCCGGCCTACAGAAAAAAATCGCGAGAACTACAGCTCCTTCAAGTTAGAGCTACTGGCAGTAGTTTGGGCTGTAACCGAACGCTTTAAACATTACTTGGCAGGTGCAGAATTTACCATCTACACGGATAACAACCCGTTGACTCGCCTGGACACAGCAAAATTAGGTGCTCTGGAGCAGCGATGGATAGCCCGGCTATCTAACTACAACTTTGTCATCAAATATCGGGCAGGCCGCAAGAACGGGAATGCAGACGCCTTATCCCGAATGCCGCATCTGAAGGACGTGGAAGAGGAACCGGAAGAGTTGGAAGAGATTGAACTACCGGCCTTTCATCGTTCAAGGGTAGAAGATTATCGACCCGGCATCTACCAAAGGAAACAGGAAGTAAATCTTAACCCGTTAAGACACTACGAATGGGCCGAAACCCAAGATAACGATCCAGCCGTGAAGCTAGTGAAAGAACTGCTTACGCAACAACATGCACACCCTGATCAGAATGCCCCAGCTGAAGCTATACAGCTATGGAAAGATAGAGGCAAGTTGTTCCTGCATCAAGGGAAGCTCTGTAGAACGCATACCAATCCCCAGATGCATGAACTGGTCTGGCAGATAATCGTGCCCAAGCGAGCCACTCAAATGGTCTTAGAAGCTTATCATGACAACGCAGGTCATTTCGGATGGAAGAAGTTAGAAGCAATCCTGAGAGACAGATTCTATTGGGTTGGCATGAGAAGATCCATTGAACTATGGTGCAGAAGATGTGCCGCATGCAACCTCAGAAGGAAAGATCTACAGAAAGCTCCACTTCAACCAATAGTAACCAAGCAACCACTTGAGCTAGTCGCATTAGACTACGTCAAGTTGTCACCAAGCCGGTCAGGCTATGTCTATGCCTTAACCATCGTGGACCATTACTCACGCTTCTTAGTGGTGGTACCCATCAAAGACTTGACAGCGAAGACGTCAGCAAAAGCATTCCAGACGCATTTCTGTAGACCACATGGTTACCCAGAACAAGTCCTTGCAGACCAAGGTCCAGCTTTTGAATCAGAATTATTCAAAGAATTCTGCAATATGTACGGTTGTAAGAAGATCCACACAACAACGTATCATCCCCAAACAAATGGTTTATGCGAGAAAATGAATCATATCGTAATCGAACTGTTAAAGACCTTACCAGAGTCAGAAAGAAATCAGTGGCCAGATAAATTACCTGATTTGGTAGACTTATACAACCATGTCCCCGTGAGTTCTACAAACTGCACTCCAGCATACCTTATGCGTGCAAGACCCGGTAAATTACCGATTGATCTAGACATGGGAATTGAAAAACCAGATACAGAAGTAGAAGAAACAGATTGGGATACCAAACGTCAGAAGCAGTATCAACAGGTGCAAGAATGTGTAGAGAGAAACCTACAACAAACAAGAGCAAGACAAGAGAAGACCATTAACAAATATGCTCAAGCAATGCCATTAAAAGAAGGTGATCAAGTTCTCAAGAGAAAGAGACGTACAAACAAATTGGATAATCAGTGGGAAACCGTCCCATACACAGTCTTACCATCTAACCTAGACAATGTTAAAACCTGTTTGATAAGCAAAGATGAAGGAAGAACTTCACAAGTCGTATCTCGTGATCAGCTAAAATTGTGTCCTGAAACCCTGAAGACACCTGAAGTCATAGAACCCGTACAGGTCCAACCTATCCAAGAAAAAGAAGAAGTATTCCACACGGTACTAGGAGATTTTCCCAAAACATGGCCAAATTACCATGGAGCAGTTGTCGTATCAATGATTGCATTCCCTTCAATGGTGGACCCAAAACCAGAACCTGTGTTACCAGAACCTGTGTTACCAGAACCTGTGTTACCTGAAGAAGACCCAAGACTTGAAGAACTGGAAGAACTGGAAGTAGAATCTGAAGAGGAAGAACAAATTCCTGGTCCCAGTGAGCTTGCCAGTCCTGCAGTCAGACCTCCATCTGCCATAACACCAAGCACCCCAAATAGGTACACGTCTACTCACACTTTCAGACTAACTCCACCAACATTGCGCAGATCAGAGCGTAGTACGCAAGGTCAGTTACCAGCTAGGTACAAAGAGTAAAATGCAGAATTAAATATGTAATGTAAATATGTTTGTTTAAATGTAAAGTAAACGTAAATTGAGCCAGTAGACTGTGTCCAAGAGGGTGGAGGAACTGGATTGAACCCCATGTACATTAAGTTAGGGAAAGAAAGTGCCTGGGGGTGGTGTAGCGAATTCAGGCCTCCTAAGCAGAAACGCCAGTGGACAAATGTATATAGTTATTGCAACGTTAAAAAGCCCAGTACCTACAGAGACTATCCTGTATGAACTTTGAACTTTTCTTATTTACTTATGGACCATATATACCACGGACTGGTTGTGGTAAGAACTCTCTTGTATATATTCATCAGCCCGGAGGCATTAGACTAAACCTCCGGAGAGACTGCTTTTTGACTTTCGAACTCTTTTTCACATTTTAGTGATGTTTGTACTTTTTCATTTTTAAGTCCATGTCAATATTAATTGTGTTTAATTGTTGTTTACTTGTTTTTCTACAGTCCCGGAGTACTGTATTTAACTAAGGGGGAATGTGGCACCCCATGGGTTAATGTGCCACAATAACATCACATGGGTTCTCTCCCCCACTACACACTGACAAACACTACCACCTCTGGGCAAGAGGGGGAGCACCACCTGCTTCCTTATATACTCTTGCTCATGAGGGAGAGCTCAGTTCAGCTTGGAGCAGGGCTGTGAAGAGGACACAGAGCAGAGTTAGCTCAGTGCAGACCTAGCAAGGGTCAGAGGAACAGGAGAACGAAAGACAGAGGAACACATCTGGGAGCTGGAGTGATACCTTCACTTGCCCCAGAAGAACGCACAGAGACGGACACCGGATCCGGTACTGTGTCTGGCACCCACAGCACAGTGAATCCAGGAACAGTGGGATCTCTAGATGCCCCCTAGTACCAGAGTGAAGCAACACGGAGGGGTCAGCACAGCATAGAGGACTCAAGTTGCCTAGCCAAGTGGTACCAGCAGAATACAGAGAGACGTGAGGAATCCCAGCAGCTCAGCTAATAGCAGCAGCCAGGACACACACACAGAGTGCAGCATAAGGACGCTGACGACCCCGGACAGGGTTGGGAGAGAGCTTAGCCCCATTACAGACTCCGTGGACTATAACCTGCAACAACATCTGCAGTAAAGCTTTGGAAAACAGCAGAACTGTGAGTCTGTGTATTGATTGCAACCTTTGCTCCAGATTCAGCACAGAGAGCTTCCCCCTGCTACAAGCCTGTCAGCTCTGCAGCATCAGGAGAAGAAGAGAATTGCATCAGTGTCTACCAAACGTGAGTGTGTGTCCTTTAACCCTTCTCCACCATCTATAACCCCAATAGACTTTAACCCTTACTGCCCCGGGGGATACAGTTCCCCCCACTGGAACTATACCATCTTCGCTGCCCTCACATCACCCCCGGAGGTTCTGCAGTAGCGGCGGCCCCCATTACTGGCCGCACCAAGTGGGTGGCGTCACCCGTGACAAATCCCCTTGTAAATATTCCCCTTTATTTGCCGAGCCAGGGACACGGTCCGGACCAAGCCACCTGTGACATCCCCAGTACCGTCCGGTCCGGTACCGAGTACCCCAGTCCCGTGGGGCCCGACATAAGTGCATTGCACCCACACGAGCCTGCACCATACCCTACACAATAGACTTAACCATCACTGCCCCAGGGAACTCAGTTCTGCCCACGGAGAACTATTCCATCCTAGCTGCCATTACATCGTCCCCGAAGGTTCTGCGGCAGCGGTGGCTCCATTACTGGCTACACACTGTGGGTGGCGTCACGACTGACATTATTCCCTGTAAATATTCCCTTTTCACTGTCTGGCCAGGGACACGGTCCGGACCAGGACCACCCATGACATCCCCAGTAGCAGACCCGGTCCGGTACCGAGTATCCCATCCCATAGTGGGCTCGACATAAAGCCTGGTGTCATGAACAGGATGTACCGGTCCAAAAGAATTGGACCCCGTGCCTAAATAAGTGTTCTGGACTTTCCCGCCAAAATCTGAGCTTAATGGCGGCCATAGAAACTTAACGCCATGTGCAGAGGAGGCGTGCCCAGACCCCCCATTGTGGGCCGGCCCGGTCCAAGGCGCGAATAGAAGGACCCGCCCTGGCTCCCATTAACTCCTGGAGAGCCAGCCATCAATCTCAAAGAAGAGCCTCCGCCCATAGACCCACCTACCAATGGGAAGCTGGCGGGAGATGAACAGGAAATCGTCATCAGGAAGAGGCTGGAGGGACGACCGGAAGAGAAGCAGTGGCCATTGCGAGACACGAGGACGGAAGCAGAGGACACTGCACACGAGAGATCCTAAGTGATCCCGGAGGGCCCACAGAACGTATTGGTGGAGGAACCCGGCCAGGGAGAGAGCGACGGTGATCGTGATAGCATGGCAGAAGGCGGTAAAGAGCGTCCAGAGATCTGAGACACCCGGCGAGGTGTGCTGCGGCTGCTACCCTTGCAGATGACACAGCCCAAGAAAAGCACAGGACCCAGATTCAAATTAATATTGATCACCAACAGACTTACCAGACTTTAACCACGCAACCCGGCTGGGTTGGCGCTACCCGTGATCGCGTAGTGAGCGAAGAGAGATGCCGCACCGCGACCCTTGTGGATCTGTCTGTTCCCAGAGCTGCACTGCGCTCTGTTACAAAAGAAGCCGACCCACTAGGAGCCCTGGAAGAACAATGGTTGTCCCTGCCGGAGCCCCTGATACCACCACCTACCACGACCGAGGTGAGAGGGGAGCAGCTCCGCTGCTGGTGGGAGAGGGGCGAGGGCTGCGAAGACCTGATGGGTTTTCTGGGAGATTCAAGCGGTAAAGTGGGACCAGCAGAGAAAATAACACGGGAAGAATACATCAGACGATGTGTAAGAAAATGGGAAAAAGAGGAAATAGAAAGACAAGTTCAAAACCAAGTCATGATAGCTCGCGCCAAGGAGGCTAAGAATGCAGCAAGGAGGGATAAAGAAGTGCAGAGATCCCCAAGGCATGAAGGACAGATTGTTAAAATCATTGAGGAGAGGAGCTTTGCATTTGCCCGTGAACCAGGCACACAGCGAGATATTTTCATTAATAAGAGAGAGGTAGAGGAGTAGCTACCATCAGAACACCCGGACAGACAAGTAACGATCGGTGAATGGGTGTCATACCACGTAGTACAGGGAGAACGCGGCCCATATGGTGTTAAGGTTAAGAGGCTTAAACGCAACAGAGGAGGATGAGATCCCTGCATTAAAAGGTCCAGAACCCATCGCTTATCCAGCTTTGTCAAAATACACGGATACAGCAACTAACACGGATCCTGTAACCATTATTGAGACTGCTACATTGAAGTCCATGGTGGATGCTGAGACTCAGACTCCAGAGAGCTACCTGCTTATAACTGCTTTACAAGACCTGGAGATGTATCCCAGATAGAGGACATCGCAGACGCTACCCTGTAAGCAAGAGAAGGAATGAAGACCCGGATCCTGGCAGAAGAAGACTTGTAAGTGTGAATGAGGTGTAATCCTTGCTGTCCCCATCCCAATCCTGAATGAATGTTAGCTTCCCTTGTTTAATGATGGGAGTGATGGTGTGCCACGGTCCGCGCTGCTCCTGGATTCAAATAACTCACCAAAGAGCCCAACAATCTTTCATCCTCTTTATTCCAACGCGTTTCAACGCCACAACCCGGCGTCTTCCTCAGGGATATCCTGAGGAAGACGCCGGGTTGTGGCGTTGAAACGCGTTGGAATAAAGAGGATGAAAGATTGTTGGGCTCTTTGGTGAGTTATTTGAATCCAGGAGCAGCGCGGACCGTGGCACACCATCACTCCCATCATTACTCTTGGAATATACCACGATCCAGTGGTAGGTGGAGGTCCTGCAGCAGCTTGGAACATTGATTCCTAAACGCAGTTAAACCAGTTGTGGGGACCACAACTGGACCAGGTGAGCGGCCACACAGCACCACCGTTTACATACTAGTGTCACTAGTGATAGGGCACTATTGCGCCTCTCGCCCCCTCCCTTTATATTTTGCAGCTTCATTTGTTTGTCTTATATGTTTTAATGAACAATTGATATCACGGACGATGAGGTGATATAAACTTTGAATTGTATATAGTTGAGCACCTAGTGTGCTCCCCTTTGGTTTTAAGACCAGCAGTGCACTTAAGAGACTGTGCATTGTACTTTGAAGTGACGTGTAAAGTGCTTGTGTGCAGTATGGAAGCACTTGTGCCCTTGAGAACTGTTTGAACTCCTTTTGAACTGCTCGAGACTTTCTGAACTTTGAAACCCTTTTGCTCTTTTTGAAGTTTTTGCATGTTTGAGAAAACCAGAACTTTTTATACTTTTGATAGAAAGTAATGCCTTTTATGTGTTTTAATAGCAAAAGAAAAGTGAATGCGTTGTAGCATTAGACCGTTTAAAAGAACTCGTACCTCCCGGACGGGAAGAAATCAAGAATGCTTACTGTTAATGTTGTTATAAAATAAAAATGTTTTCAGGGGGATCCATGCATGGTACACATCCCCTATGCATGTCACACGTCCCCTATGCATGTCACACGTCCCCTATGCATGTCACACGTCCCCAATGCATTGCACATGTCCCCTATGCGTGGCAAATGTCCCCTATGCGTGGCACACATCCCCTATGCGTGGCACACATCCCCTATGCATGGCACACATCCCCTATGCGTGGCACACATCCCCTATGCGTGGCACACATCCCCTATGCATGGCACAAGTCCCCTATGCAGGGCAAATGTCCCCTATGCGTGGCACACGTCCCCTATGCGTGGCACAGCAGAGAGTAACATCATCTCTGCATGCGATCACAGCAGCAGCCGGGAGACCGGAGAGACACAGGGAGATCAGCGCTAGAGGAGGAGCCAGGAGGTAAGTATAGAGTTTATTATTTTACTATGGCAGCAGCATGGGGGCATATCTAACATAGGGGGGCATGTGCCATCACAGGGGGGCGCAGGACCATATAATATGTGCCGCTCCCCCAGCCCATCACCGTGGTGCACTTTCAGCACCATGGGGATGGAGAGCGGCTATGCATATTATTTGAGCGGGAGCACGAGATCTCCCTCCTGCAGCCTCCACCAGGTCACATCTTCCAGTACACCGTAACCGCGGCTGAGCTCCGGTCAGCGGCTCGCCAGCTGGGAGATGACTGGCTGACCCCAGTCATCTCTCGGCTGGCTCGCGCGTGCTGTAGCCACCGTCGGCCGGTCCCGTGTATCCTGGCGACAGCGGCGCTAATGTCACCGGGCTGCAAATTGGCTCGAAATTCGAACGTTGAATTTGCGCGCCTATATTCATAGTCTGCCTCGGCCTCTGTCTGGCGCGTGATTTCTGTAAACGACAGACGCCTTAGACAATTATATAGTAGATTAATTATCTCATATGCTGGAATCAACCTTCTTGTGTGGGTCAGAAAAGAAAGCAGAGATTCGGAATAATATTTGATTTGGATATTGTGAGGCAGCGCCGGGATTGCAAGTCAGGAAAAACGTTGAGCCCGGTAATAGTTCAAACAGTACCCGGTTTTATTGCTGATACACACAGCGATGGCACAAGCTGCCGGAATCCGGGTCGCAGCCGGGTACACAGGATACAGTCCACACACAAAGTAACCCGGTTCCTTCAGGTCATGAGCTTTCCGATATAGGTCGCCCCGAGCTCCCAGCCCTGCCGGGCTAGACCGTGTTATTATAGCACACGGCCCCCTGGTACTCTTGACCTCTCCAGTCTATATCTGCTGCTGCTGTTTCAGCTTAGGCAAAAAGCTGTCCACAGGGAACCCCGCCCTGCCTCCTAACCAGGCTTTTAACTCCGTGTCTCCTTCCGGGGCCCTGCAAGACCCGGAGCGGAGGGAGCGGACTATCCCTCTCTCTCACACTCTATACCGGGTTCAATATGTGACAGTGCGCATTCTGGGGGAGACATAGCACCCCTCGCATATGATCCCCCACACTGTCTCACAATATATATATGCATTCATTTGGGTAGGACATTATACACAGACATAAAGAACTTGAAAGACATAATATATTCTTTCTATTGTCTGGAGTCACATGTTGCATGGGTAATACCAGTAAGTACACATTATTTTACACTGGCAAGGCATCAATTAATGACACCTGATTTGCACAAGTATTTAGTTGCGATATTTTGGACTTAGTGCATACCTTCCATTTGTGTCAACGTTAATGTTTGCTTTATCTCTCATAATGAAAAAGAATATACAGATCTAACAATAAAACCTAGTTTGAATGACGCTATAAAACATAGGTGTCATATCTAGAAAAATACTTGCCAAAAAATATTATTGTCCTCTATAATATATAATTACTAACATTTTATTTCACTAAGATGCACAATAAATGCAACTCTAACGATTAAAATATTATTTTTTTTTTCTGCATCTATGAATTGATGGCAAATTGATTACTCGTGAAAATGTGAAAATTAATGACACTTTTAGGAGTTCTGCCAATCACATTTACATTTTTTTTTATAAAACATCTCAATGAAATTGATACCTGGACGCATACATATGCATGAAGCCACTTTAAATAGCCTTCCCTCTCCTCTGTCAGACGCTGTTTATAGAGTTAGTTGGCTCTTGGTCATTGAGCTGAGAAGACGTCTTGCTGCTGTGCTGAAGCCTCTCCTGGAGTTCTATTGCCGTGGGAGAAGCTGTGATCCCCAACCCGTGGGTGGAAGTAGGGGCTCTCAGCCTAGGGCTAATTAGGAGCTTAGGGTAAAGGGTAGCGGCTTGGAACTCCTCACCATCAGAGGTACGTCCGAGTTCAGGGACCCCAGCATCAGGGTCAGATTAGGCTCTCCTGACCCCCTTTGCCCATAATACGATCAAGTTACCAGATTCCCTCACCTCCCAAGCGTGACATTATAAATGGCACATAGCCGTTTTTTTTTTTTGTGCCAATATGTCTCAGACATCCTCTGCAGATGCCTTCTCACAACTGATGCAATCCATCTCAGCTGAGGTCACTGGTCTGCGAACGCAGGTGGTGCAGCAGCTGCAGCAGGTTGTGGGGTATCTGGCCTCGGCTCATGCCCAGGCCATACCTGAACTCAAGATATCCCTTCCAGATAGGTTTTCTGGGGGAGAGATACATTTGTGGTGTTGAAAGAAACCTGTAAACTTTATTTCAGGCTTTGTCCTCATTCATCTGGGAGCAAGGAACAGTGGGTGGGGATTATAATCTCCCTTCTTAAGGGAGATCCCCAGACCTGGGTCTTCTCCCTCCCGACTGACTCACCATCGATGAGGTCGGTGGACGTGTTTTTGCTGCTCTGGCTCAGGTGTACAGGGGAACCAGATAGGGTGACTCTTGCTGAATCAAACCTCCATAAACTCAAGCAGGGGCCACGAGCAGTGGAGGAGTCCTGCTTGGAGTTTAGGAGGTGGGCGACTGACAACCTGTGGACCAACCCTGCCCTCAGGAGTAAGTTCTGTTTGTGTTTGTCAGCCAGACTGCAAGACACCCTGGTTCAGTACGCCGCACCTGAGTCATTGGAGGCTGCGATGTCCCTGGCCATCAGGGTAGACAGATGTCTGAGGGAGAGACCAAGACCAACTTTGCTCCCTGTGGCTATTTCTGTTGAGGAGGCTTCATGCGATGAACCTATGCAGTTAGTCATGTAAAATCCCCTGTGGTTGCAGTGCATCAAGTGGGCGGAGCTTGTTTTTAATGAGGTCAAGCTGATCATTTTATCAAGGTTTGTCCTCATCGCTCCGGGACAAGTACGCAGTCTCAAACACAGCCTCCCTCGGGTTGTTCAGAAGCAGATGTTTTTCTAAGTCTCCATTCACACTGTCTGCCAAAGTGCTGGTAGATGGAAAAACTGAGACTGTACCGGTGCTAGTTGATAGCGGAGCCGGAGTCGTTCTTATGGATTCTCGCTTTGCGCAGACTCATGGCTTCATTTGTAGCACCTTAGCGAGATCCATTTCCGTCTCCACCATTAACTCAGTTACGCTCAGCCAGAAGGTGATATCCCAAGTTGTACAAAATGTGAACTTGAGAATAGGAACTCATCACCAGGAGTTCCTATCTTGTTACATCTTGGAGAATTTACCAAACCCCATTGTCTTGGGTCTCCCTTGGCTAAGAAAACACAACTCGGTAATTGACTGGCGGGCTCGGGAGGCTGTTCGCTGGGGTACTGACTGTGAGGGTACTTGCTGGTATACTTCCATCTCTGCCATGCTGGTGGCATCTGCACCAACATCTTCACTCAAGGAGGCTGGGAGTTTACCTGGGGGTGGGGGTGGAGTGCACACCACACTCTCGACTCCTGGTGCCTCTGGGCGTCATCCTAGGAAGAAGGGCAGGAGAAGGGTTGTTGTTTCTACTGTGGATCCCAAGGGAGTCCTGGGGTCCTGAGAGATGCGCCTGGTACATGCTTACCTAAGACTGCACCCTATGTCTGTGCCCGCATGTGAGGAAGTAAACGTACAGGTCCAGACCTGAGTGTGAATGAGTATGTGTGGGTGTTGTCCAAGCATGTCAGGTGGAGGCGTGCTACTGTGGCTCCGAGTTCCGGGTTTGTAGGACCTTTTCAGATATCGGCCATTTGCAATCCTGTGCTGTACTGACTTGATCTACCCCCAGGGTTGGCAACCCGTAACGTCTTTCATATCTCGCCGCTTAGGGATGAGGACTTTTTTCGGATGTATCTGTTGTCTAGCCTGGAGTCTCTCTTAAAGGAGGGGGTACTGTCAAGTGCTTAGTTTGTGCTGACATTGCCGGATGCTGCTGTATGTATTGTTTTCCTTTAAGGTCTGCAGGAGGTATTGGTGTGAAGGTCTTGCGTCCTGTGTTGTGCTCTAGAGCTGCACTTACTATTATGTTTAGCTGTTGGTTGAGTGGTTGAAGTTTAACTCAACGGGAATCCCCTCCCCTTGGCTTTAAATAGCCTTCCCTCTCCTCTGTCAGACACCGTTTATAGAGTTAGTTGGCTCTTGGTCATTGAGCTGAGAAGACGTTTTGCTGTTGTGCTGAAGCCTCTCCTGGAGTTCTATTGCCATGGGAGAAGCTGTGATCCTCGACCTGTGGGTGGAGGTAGGGGCCCTCAGCCTAGGGCTAATCAGGAGCTTAGAGTAAAGGGTTGCGGCTCGGATCTCCTCACCATCAGAGGTACCTCTGTAATCAGCTAAGCCAGGGACCCCAGTATCAGGGTCAGATTAGGCTCTCCTGAACCCTTTTGCCTATCACACTATTAAGTTACCTGATTTCCTCATCTCCCAAGCCTGACAAATAACCTTTCATGCTCGTTTTTACATCATACATACCACTGTGTCTCTTCTAGAATATAACCTCCACTAAGACAATAGTTCCTATATTGCCAGGATCCTACCTGCCCAAACAAGCAGATTTTATTGTACATAGAGGCATTTCAGGTTAGGGCCCCAAAGATGATATGCACCTTGTCGCAGTTATCGGGTTTATTTGCATCGGACAATACACTTGCCAAGCATCTCTTTTAATTCCTAGTGTTCTAGTGTGCAGAAGAATAATCTTCTATAGTTATGCTTTTTTTTTTACTGCTAGCACCTTGTTCACACATATTAGGTGTGCCCGCCAGTCTTTTTGTAATTTATATGTATAACAAGTGGTAATGAGGATATTTATCCCCATTCCATAATCACTATGTCAAGCATTCAAACATGACTTGAATGTCTGACTGCAGGGCACCACAGATGCACTGCTCCACTAAGAACATCTGCATACCATGCAGCATCCCAAATGTGTTATTTTTGCTAGAGGAAGACCTTCCAGTTCCCAACAATAACTAAACCCTGGCATAGCAATTCATTACTTTTTTAATTGAACTTTTATGTACATCAATATAGAACTCAGATTTTTTCATCAAATATCAGTCTAGCTATAATTATACTATATTACATTAAGAGTATTTGTCATTTTAATTATTTACTTTTTAGTATCAAATTCTAACTTTAATAAATACCAATGTAATATGGGTGCTGTGAATGTACAGGGTGGGCCATCTATATGGATATACCTAAATAAAATGGGAATGGTTGGTGATATCAACTTCCTGTTTGTGGCACATTAGTATATGAGAGGGGGAAAACTTTTCCAGATGGGTGGTGACCATGGTGGCCATTTTCAAGTCGGCCATTTTGGAACCAACTTTTTTTTTTTCAATGGGAAGAGGGTCAAGTGACATATCAAACTTATTGAGAATTTCCACCCGGGCAATTGGGTCATTTATATGGATACACCTAAATAACATGGGAATTAATGGTTATATCAACTTGAAATAACTCATGAAAAATAAAGTTATGTTAAAACCAAGCTCACCATTGTTTTTCTTATGAAATACTCAATAGGTTTGATGTGTCACATGAAAAAAGTAAAGGACTTTCCATCACTTTAACAGTCTGTGTGCTGCTGATCCCTGTGGAACTTTTGTTATCTTTATATACAGTGTATATTGTTATTTTTGTGTTGGAGACTTATAGTCTGTGTTAAACTAAAGATTTTTGAGTTCACTCCTTGTTTTCTGGACTGCTTGTGAAACAGGTGTTTTGATATTGCCCTACAGACACTGGTGAACAAGCCGCAGGTCTCTGGCCTGAAGATTTGAGGTATGGAAATGCAAGACACTACATATGCAAGACACTACACACACTGTGGTAGAACAGGGCTGGCCAAGTGCAGATCTCAAGGGCCGCAAACAGTTCATGTTTTCAGGATCTCCTTAGCATTGCACAAGGTGCTGAAATCATCATACTTGCAGGTCATAAAATTAGCACATGTGCAATGCTAAGGAAATTCTGAAAACTTGCACTGTTTCCAGACCTTGAGGACTGTAGTTGGCCACCCCTGCTTTAGACATCTCTGTGGAAGTAGACAGGGGGCAAGAGGAATCCTCGAGCCCTTTCACCACAATTGCGTCTCTCCCTGAACCCTCTTAGGCCCTGTGCCCACGGTGCAATGTTTGATGGAACACCATCCCAGCTGTGAACACACAGGGGTTACAGCATCATGTTGTGGGTTTGTTTTGCTGCAATAGGAACTAGTGCACTTCACTAAATAGATGGCATCATGAGGAAAGAAGATTATGTGGCAATACTGAAGCAACATCTCAAGGCATCAGCCAGGAAGTTAAAGCATGGGTGAAAATAGGTCTTTCAAATGGACATACTGCCAAACTGGTTACAAAGTGGCTTAAGCATAACAAAGTCAATGTTTGTAGTGGCCATCACAAAGCCCTGATCTGAATCCTATGAAAATATATGGGCAAAGCTGAAAGGTAGGTACGAGCAAGGTGATCTACAAACATGGCACAGTTACACCAGTCCTGTCAGGAGGAATGGCCCAAAATCCTACCAACTATTGTGAGAAGCTTGTGGAAGGATATCCAAAACATTTGACCCAAGTCATACAGTTTAAGAGCAATGGTACCAAATACTAATGAAATGTACAGTATATAAACTTGTGACTTTGCAGAAAGTAATGAAAAATGCCTTAAAGGGAACCTGACCCCTAAAAATCAGCCCCCAGCCTATTAATACCTGTCCCTGCACCATCATTATGCTATTATACCTATCCCTTTGTGTAAAAATTGTGTGCTTTGAATGTTTATAAAAGTGTGTTATATACCTCTAGATCTGCGACTTCTGAGCTCTTGAGAAGTCACACAGGGCGTTCCCTGTGGCTTCTTTCCCCTGCCTGTAGTTTAAAACATTCTCTCTCATTATTCTGGCATTTGGCAAATATCAATAAACTAGCTGTGAGCCCGATGCAAATGCATCGGGATTCTAGAACGTGCATTAATTTGATTATAGTAGTTATAGCTGTTAGCCTGATGCAAATGCATCGGGTGTCTAGAATATGTTTATTGTTTTTTTAAACATTTTTAAATAATAATCCAATTATTCCAATGACATCTTTACACTAACTACATATATTTGTATTGTTGATATCATTTAAGGAAAATTGAATGTCCTTATAATGTACCCTACGACGTATTACAAAGATATAGACATGTTTGTTATTGATATCAATAATAGTAACAGCTCACTGAATAGTTAAGGACATCGAATGTGCATACATAATACCAATAGCATGAATACCAATACCATCATCAATACCATCATCAATACCATCATCAATACCATCATCCATACCATCATCCATACCATCATCAATAGCATCATCAATAGCAATAATATTAGCAATAGCATTATTATCAGCAGTAATAGCAGTATTAATAGCATTATTAGCAGTATTATGAGCATTAATAACAGTATTAATAGCAGTATTACTAGCATTAAGAGCAGTATTAATAGCATTAAGAGCAGTATTAATAGGAGTAATAGCATTATGAATAGCATTAATAGCATTAGTATGTGCATTAATGGCATTAATAATAGCATTAATAGCATAAATAATAACATTAATAGCATAAATAATAGCATTCATAGCATTAGTATTAGCATTAATAGCATTAAAAATAGCATTAATAGCAATATTATTTGCATTAATAGCATTATTATTACCATTAATAGCATATTATTAGCATTAACAGCATTATTATTAGCATTAATAGCATTATTAGCATTATTAATAGCATAATAGCATGAATATTAGCCTTAATAGCATTATTAAGAGCATTAATAGGATTATTATTATCATTATTAGCATTAATATTAGCATTAATAGCATAATTATTAGCATTAATAGCATTATTAATAGCATTAATAGCATTAATAATACAATTATTAGCATTAATAATACAATTAATAGCACTAATATTAGCATTATTAGCATTAATAGCATTATTAATAGCATTAATAGCATGAATATTAGCCTTAATAGCATTAATAATAGCATTATTATTATCATTATTAGCATTAATATTACCATAAATAGCATAATTATTAGCATTAATAGCATTATTAGCAGTAATAGCATTATTAATAGCAGTATTAGCATTAATAATAGCATTAATAGCATTATTAATAGCATTAAAAGCATGATTATTAGCTTTAATAGTATTAATAATATGATTAATAGCATTATTATTAGCATTATTAGCATTAATAGCATAATTAGTAGCATTTATAGAATTTATATTAGCAGTAATAGCATTAATAGCATTAATAGCATTAATATTAGCATTAATAGCATAATTAATAGCATTAATAGCATTATTAATAGCATTAATAGCATTATTAATTGCAAGAATAGCATTATTAATAGCATTAATAGCATAATTAATAGCATGAATAGCATAAGTAATAGCATTAATAGCATAAATAATAGCATTATAAAATTAATAGCAATATTTTTACATTAAGCATAGCATTAATAGCATTATTAGCCTTAATAGCATTAATATTAGCATTAATAGCATTAACATTATATTAGCATTAACAGCTTATATTAGCATAATAGCATTATTAATAGCATTATTAGCATTAATAACATTATTAATAGCATTAATAACATTATTGGTAGCATTAATAGAAGTATTAATAGCATTATTAGCAGTATTATTAGCATTAATAGCATTATTAATAGCATTAATAGCATGAATATTAGCCTTAATAGCTATAATAATAGCATTATTATTATCATTATTAGCAATAATATTACCATAAATAGCATAATTATTAGCATTAATAGCATTATTATTAGCACTAATAGCATTATTAATAGCAGTATTATCATTAATAATAGCATTAATAGCATTATTAATAGCATTAAAAGCATGATTATTAGCTTTAATAGTATTAATAATATGATTAATAGCATTATTATTAGCATTATTAGCATTAATAGCATAATTAGTAGCATTTATAGAATTTATATTAGCAGTAATAGCATTATTAGCATTAATGGCATTAATATTAGCATTAATAGCATTAATAGCATAATTAATAGCATTCATAGCATTATTAATAGGATTAATAGCATTATTAATTGCAAGAATAGCATTATTTAATAGCATTAATAGCATAATTATAGCATTAATAGCATAAATAATAGCATTATTAAAATAATAGCAATATTATTAGCATTAATTAGCATTAAGAATAGCATTAATAGCATGATTATTAGCCTTAATAGCATTAATAGGCTAAATAGCATTGATAATTATTAGCATATAAGCATTAATATTTAGCATTAATAGCATAATTATTAGTATTAATAGCATTAATAATAGCATTAATAATTTATTAGCATTAATAGCAATATTATTTGCATTATAACATTATTATATTACCATTAATAGCATAATTATTAACATTAATCATATTATTATCATTAAAATAGCATTAATAGCAATATTATTTACATTAATAACATTATTATTACCATTAATAGCATAATTATTACAATTAATAGCATAAATAATTATAGCATTAATAGCATAATTATAGCATATAATAGCATTAATAATAGCATTAATAGCAATATTATTTGCATTAATAATAGCATTATTATTACCATTAATAGCATAATTATTAGCATTAATAGCATAATTATTAGTATTAATAGCATTCATAATAGCATTAATAGCATAATTATATAATAAAGCATAATATTATTGCATTAATAGCAATAATTATTTGGCATTAATAGCATAATAGCATTAATAGCATAATTATTAGCATTAATTAATAGCATTAATAGCAACATTATTTGCATTAATAGCATTATATTACCATTAATAGCATAATTATTAGCATTAACTAGCATTATTATTAGCATAATAGCATTAAAAGCATTATTAATAGCATTAATAGCATGAATATTAGCCTTAATAGCATTATTAAAGCATTAATAGGATTTAATTAGCAATTATTAGCATTAATTAGCATAATATTCATAATATTATTAGCATTAATAGCATTATTATTACCATTAATAGCATAATTATTAGCATTAATAGCAAAATTAGCATTAATAGCATAATTATTAGCATTAATAGCATTAATAATAGCATTAATAATGCAATATTATTACATTAATACATTATTATTACCATTAATAGCATAATTATTCCATTAATAGCATAAATTATAGCATTAATAGCATAATAATTGGCATTAATAGCATTAATAATGCATTAATAGCAATATTATTTGATTAATGCATTATTATTACCATTAATAGCATAATTATTAGCATTAATAGCATAATTATTAGCATTAATAGCATTAATAATAGCATTAAAGCAACATATATTTGCATTAATAGCATTATTATTACCATTAATAGCATAATTATTAGCATTAATAGCATAAATATTAGCATTAATAGCATAATTATTAGCATTAATAGCAATATTATTTGCATTAATAGCATAATTATTAGCATAATAGCATAATTTATTAGCATAATAGCATAAATTAGCATTAATAGCATAATTATTAGCATTAATAGCAATATTATTGCATTAATAGCATAATTATTAGCATTAATAGCATAATTATTAGCATTAATAGCATTAATAAAAGCATTAATAGCAATATATTTGCATTAATGCATAATTATTAGCATTAATAGCATTAATAATAGCATTAATAGCATATTATTTGCATTAATAGCATTATTATTACCATTAATAGCATAATTATTAGCATTAATAGCATAATTATTAGAATTAATAGCATTAACATAGCATTAATGCAATATTATTAGCATTAATAGCATAATTATTAGCATTAATAGTATTAATAATAGCATTAATAGCAACATTATTTGCATTAATAGCATTATTATTAGCATTAATAGCATAATTATTACATTAATAGCATAAATATTAGCATTATAGCATAATTATTAGCATTAATAGCTAATTATTAGCATTAATAGCATTAATATTAGCATTAATAGCAATATTATTTGCATTAATAGCATAATTATTAGCATTAATAGATATAATACATTAATAGCATTATATAGCAATAGATATTATTTGCATTAATAGCATTATTATACATTAATAGCATAATTATTAATAATACATTATAAAAGCATTAATAGCAGAACTTTGCATTAATAGCAAATTATTAGATTAATAGCATTAATAGCATTAATAGCAGTATTATTGATTATAGCATTATTTTACCTTAAAGCATAATATACATATAAATATTATTAGCATTAAATAGCATAATAGCAATATTATTACATTAATAGCATTAATTATATAGCATTAATAGCAATAATATTATAGCATTAATAGCATAATATATATAGCATTATATAGCATTATTAATAGCAATAATAGCATAATATTAGCTTAATAGCATTATTAATAAGCAATTAATATAGCAATGAATATTAGCTTAATAGCATATAATTAATAGCATTTATTAATTATCATTATTAGCAATATATATTACCATATAATAGCATAATTATTAGCATTAATAGCATTATTATAGCACTAATAGCATTATTAATAGCATATTAGCATTAATAATAGCATTAATGCTATAATTAATAGCATTAAAAAGCATGATTAATTATGCATTATAATAGATTAATAATATGAATTAATAGCATTATATTATTAGCATTAATTAGCATTAATAGCATAAATAGTAGCATTATAAATTTATATTAGCATTAATAGCATTATTAGCATTAATGGCAATTAATATTAGCATTAATAGCATTTATAGCATAATTAATAGCATTCATAGCATATAATAGGATTAATAGCATTATTAATTGCAAGAATAGCATTATTAATAACATTAATAGCATAATTATAGCATTAATAGCATAAATATTAGCATTAATAAAATTAATAGCATATATTATTAGCATTAATAGCATTAAGAATAGCATTAATAGCATGATTATTATAGCCTTAATAGCATTAATAGGCTAAATAGCATGATTATTAGCATTATAGCATTAATATTAGCATTAATAGCATAATTATTAGATTAATAGCATTAATAATAGCATTAATAGCATAATTATTAGCATTATGCATATTATTTGCATTAATAGCATTATTATTACCATTAATAGCATAATTATTAACATTAATGCATAATTATTAGCATTAATAATAGCATTAATAGCAATATTATTTACATTAATAGCATTATTATTACCATTAATAGCATAATTATTACCATTAATAGCATAAATATTAGCATTAATAGCATAATTAATAGCATTCATAGCATTATTAATAGGATTAATAGCATTATTAATTGCAAGAATAGCATTATTAATAGCATTAATAGCATAATTAATAGCATTAATAGCATAAATAATAGCATTAATAAAATTAATAGCAATATTATTAGCATTAATAGCATTAAGAATAGCATTAATAGCATGATTATTAGCCTTAATAGCATTAATAGGCTAAATAGCATGATTATTAGCATTATTAGCATTAATATTAGCATTAATAGCATAATTATTAGTATTAATAGCATTAATAATAGCATTAATAGCATAATTATTAGCATTAATAGCAATATTATTTGCATTAATAGCATTATATACATTACTCTATATTACCATATAGCATAATTATTAGCATAATATATATAATACAATATAAATTATTATAGCTATTACATTATAGCATATTATACATTAATAAATAATATGCATTAATAATAGCATAATAGCAATATTATTTGCATTAATAGCATTATTATTACCATTAATAGCATAATTATTAGCATTAATAGCATAATAATTAGCATTAATAGCATTAATAATAGCATTAATAGCAACATTATTTGCATTAATAGCATTATTATTACCATTGATAGCATAATTATTAGCATTAATAGCATAAATATTAGCATTAAAAGCATAATTATTAGTATTAATAGCATTCATAATAGCATTAATAGCATAATTATTAGCATAAATAGCAATATTATTTGCATTAATAGCATAATAATTAGCATTAATAGCAATAATAGCATTAATAGCAAAATTATTTGCATTAATAGCATAATTATTAGCATTAATAGCATAATATTAGCATTAATAGAATAATTATTAGTATTAATAGCATATTATTGCTAATAGCATAATTAGCATTAATAGCATAATTATTAGCATTAATAATAGCATTAATAGCAATATTATTTGCATTAATAGCATTATATTATTACATTAATAGCATAATTATTAACATTAATAGCATAATTATTAGCATTAATAATAGCATTAATAGCAATATTATTAACATTAATAGCATTATTATTACCATTAATAGCATAATTATTACCATTAATAGCATAAATATTAGCATTAATATCATTAATTATTAGCAAATTAATAGCATTAATAATAGCATTAATAGCAATATTATTTGCATTATAGCATTATTATTACCATTAATAGCATAATTATTAGCATTAACAGCATTATTAAATTAGCATTAATAGCATTAAAAGCATTATTAATAGCATTAATAGCATGAATATTAGCCTTAATAGCATTATTAAGAGCATTAATAGGATTATATTAGCATATTAGCATTAAATATAGCATTAATAGCATATATTAGCATTAATAGCATATATTACATTAAAGCATTAATAGCATTATTATTACATAATTAATAGCATATAGAATTATTTAGCATTATATAGCATAATTACATTAATGCAATTTATTAATAGCATAATTATTAGCATTAATAGCATTAATAATAGCATTAATAGCATAATATTATTTGCATTAATAGCATAATTATTAGCATTAAGTAGCATTAATAATAGCATTAATAGCAATATTATTTGCATTAATAGCATTAATTATACATTAGATTAAGCATAGATAGATTAATAATAGCATTAATAGCAATATTATTACATTAATAGCATATTATTAGCATTAATAGCATAATTATTAGCATTAATAGCATAAATATTAGCATTAATAGCATAATTATTAGCATTAATAGCATATATTATTAGCATTAATAGCATATATTATTAGCATTAATAGCATAATATTAGCATTAATAGCATATTATTAGCATTAATAGCATTAATAATAGCATTAATAGCATATTATTAGCATTAATAGCATAATTATTAGCATTAATAGCATTAATATAGCATTAATAGCAAATTATTTGCATTAATAGCATTATTATTACCATTAATAGCATAATTATTAGCATTAATAGCATAATATTAGCATAATAGTAATTAGCATTATAGCATAATAGCTAATAGCATATTATTAGCATTAACATTATTTAATTATGTATTATAATTTATTGCATTATAGCATTTATTACATATACATATTATTAGCATGAATCATTATATTACATTTAATAGCATTATATTACATTAATAGCATAATTATTGCATTAATACATAAATAGTAGCATATATTATAGAGTAAAATGCATTAATTGCATTATATCATTAGTTTATTGCTAGAATGCATTGCATTAAGTATGCAGAATAGTATAGCATTATTGCCATTTATACATGCTCATTAATAATAGCAATTAATAGCATATTAATTATAGCATTATTTTTTTAATAGTTATTCATTTTTTTTTTATTTTTAAATTTATTATTTATATTAATATTATTTTTTATTATTTTTATTATTATAAATTTATTTATTATTTGTTATTTTAAGTGAGCCTGAGTCGTCTTTCAGGTCTGCTCAAAGGGTGATAGAAAAACATGGCGGATGATACTGGGCGCTGATTGGTCGCTTGTAGGGATGGGCGAGTCTACTCGCTAGGACTCGGGATCGGCGATTCTGAAGGTACTCGCAGGACTCGTTACTCGGCGAATCTCCCAGCTTGGACTCGCACAGTGACGAGTCCAATGGAATTCAATGGCAATAAGCTTGACTCGTCACAGATACCCGCTGTCAGCAGCGAGTCTGAGCGAGTCTACGATTCCGAGTCCTACGAGTCTACGAATCCGAGTCCTGTATACTGTATTCGGGATTCGGACTGTGGAATACAGAATCTGTTATGTTCCGAGTCAGCACAGCGTGCGTGTTAGGTCAGAAAACTTGTGAAGAAAGCCAATCATAGTCAGTAATGGCATAGCAAAGTTGGTTGTGTCAGGACTATGATTGGCTGCTGTCCAGCGTCATGCCTATGTCATCTATGACAGGCAAGGCAGTATATAAGGCTTGTCCCCGCCATTTTGGGCACATTCCTGAGACGATCTGACCTAGTATAGGGAGAGAGAGATATATGCTGGAGCAGATCAGGGATTGTCAGTGTAGGGAAGATTCCTTATATTAACCCAAAAAGCTCTTCTGAGAGCTAGGAGGAGGACGGAGTAGTGCTGTGTAGGCAGGCAGGCAGGGAGGGAAGGAAGGAGAAGCCTTAGAGTGCACACAGGACGGACCTCATAGCTTAGCTTACTCACTCAGCTTTGCTAACAGCTGCAGTCAGAGGCTTAGCTGAGGTGCTGTTTCATTTTTGTTTTTGCACCAGATCGATTTTTGTTCCTAATAAGCCATAGAGCGTTATTTTTTCTGTGGCAGACCAGTGCGTTGCTGCTAGCACGTACTCCACCTTAGGGAGTGTAGTGTGCGGCTTCACTGCCAAGTGTGAGTGCGCACACTTACCCCGCCAGCAAGTGACGCATTCAGCTAACCTAACCACATCTCGGTGGCTGTGCGCACTTCAAACCAATTTTTTTAGGGAGTGTAGTGTGCGGCTTCACTGCCAAGTGTGACAGCGCACACTTACCCCGCCAGCAAGTGACGCATTCAGCTAACCTAACCACATCTCGGTGGCTGTGCGCACTTCAAACCAATTTTTTTAGGGAGTGTAGTGTGCGGTTTCACTGCCAAGTGTGAGAGCGCACACTTACCCCGCCAGCAAGTGACGCATTCAGCTAACCTAACCACATCTCGGTGGCTGTGCGCACTTGAAACTAATTTTTTTAGGGAGTGTAGTGTGCGGTTTCACTGCCAAGTGTGAGAGCGCACACTTACCCCTGCCAGCAAGTGACGCATTCAGCTAACCTAACCACATCTCGGTGGCTGTGCGCACTTCAAACCAATTTTTTTAGGGAGTGTAGTGTGCGGTTTCACTGCCAAGTGTGAGAGCGCACACTTACCCCGCCAGCAAGTGACGCATTCAGCTAACCTAACCACATCTCGGTGGCTGTGCGCACTTGAAACTAATTTTTTTAGGGAGTGTAGTGTGCGATTTCACTGCCAAGTGTGAGAGCGCACACTTACACCCGCCAGCAAGTGACGCATTCAGCTAACCTAACCACATCTCGGTGGCTGTGCGCACTTGAAACTAATTTTTTTAGGGAGTGTAGTGTGCGGCTTCACTGCCAAGTGTGACAGCGCACACTTACCCCGCCAGCAAGTGACGCATTCACCTAACCTAACCACATCTCGGTGGCTGTGCGCACTTAAACCAATTTTTTTAGGGAGTGCAGTGTGCGGTTCACTGCCAAGTGTGAGAGCGCACACTTACCCCGCCAGCAAGTGACGCATTCAGCTAACCTAACCACATCTCGGTGGCTGTGCGCACTTGAAACTAATTTTTTTAGGGAGTGTAGTGTGCGGCTTCACTGCCAAGTGTGACAGCGCACACTTACCCCGCCAGCAAGTGACGCATTCAGCTAACCTAACCACATCTCGGTGGCTGTGCGCACTTGAAACAATTTTTTTAGGGAGTGCAGTGTGCGGTTTCACTGCCAAGTGTGAAGCGCACACTTACCCCGCCAGCAAGTGACGCATTCAGCTAACCTAACCACATCTCGGTGGCTGTGCGCACTTGAAACAATTTTTTTAGGGAGTGTAGTGTGCGGCTTTCACTGCCAAGTGTGACGAGCGCACACTTACCCCGCCAGCAAGTGACGCATTCAGCTAACCTAACCACATCTCGGTGGCTGTGCGCACTTCAAACAATTTTTTTAGGGAGTGCAGTGTGCGGTTTCACTGCCAAGTGTGAAGGCGCACACTTACCCCGCCAGCAAGTGACGCATTCAGCTAACCTAACCACATCTCGGTGGCTGTGCGCACTTGAAACTAATTTTTTTAGGGAGTGTAGTGTGCGGCTTCACTGCCAAGTGTGAAGCGCACACTTACCCCGCCAGCAAGTGACGCATTCAGCTAACCTAACCACATCTCGGTGGCTGTGCGCACTTGAAACTAATTTTTTTAGGGAGTGTAGTGTGCGGTTTCACTGCCAAGTGTGAAGCGCACACTTACCCCGCCAGCAAGTGACGCATTCAGCTAACCTAACCACATCTCGGTGGCTGTGCGCACTTGAAACTAATTTTTTTAGGGAGTGTAGTGTGCGGCTTCACTGCCAAGTGTGACAGCGCACACTTACCCCGCCAGCAAGTGACGCATTCAGCTAACCTAACCACATCTCGGTGGCTGTGCGCACTTCAAACTAATTTTTTTAGGGAGTGTAGTGTGCGGCTTCACTGCCAAGTGTGCGCGCGCACACTTACCCCGCCAGCAAGTGACGCATACAGCAACACCTAACTCCAACTTGGTGACTGTGCATTCATCTACAATGTCTCAAAAAAAAAACAATTACCAAAAAGGATGTTGCAAAGGGACAGGGACGAGCTCGTGGCCGCAGCAGTCTTGCCCAAGAAGGCACTGGTACAAGTACACAGCCTAGGATTGATAGAACGTCCTTTTTTCTACCTAGAAATCCCAGTACTCAAAGAAAACGTGTGTTGAGGCCGGATGAGCATGACAAGATAACATCTTGGATGGCTCAGACGCCCTCGACCACTGGTTCTTGCAGTACGCAATCATCCGTGGCAAGACATTGTAGTGTCGCTACAGACAATGCAGCGCCATCCAATCCTCAAAGTCGTCATATTGCCTCAACCAATCGGCAGCCAGAGGAAAATTTGAATATGGACCTTGGTCACTCGGATGACTTATTCGGTTCTTATCAAGGGGTTTCTCTGTCACTGCCTGACGAGATACTTGAAGTAGACGAAATGTCTACTCATGGCCAAAGTTTGGAAGTAGCGCGTCCTGAGGAAAGACACTTTCACGAAATGCAAACAGTATCTCAGGAGGTGGATGATGATGAGGATGATGAGACACACATCTCATCTGGCCAGCCTGCTCAGTCAGTTTATCCAGAATCCTTTGAACTGGAAGGGGTGGATGATGACACCACAGATCCTACCTGGATTGCTGAATTGCATAGCCAAGAGAGCAGCCAGGAGGACGAAAGTAGCTATGTACCACTGGCAAAATCACAAAGGCGTACTGTCTCCAGAACACAAACTGTGAGAACAGTTGCCCAAATAGCGTCAACTGTGGCACAAACTGTGCCAACTGTTGCACAAACTGCAAACACAGTTGCCCAAAATGTGTCCACAGTTGGTGTTGAACAGAGTCATCCTCCTCTTCCTCCAATTAAAAATAAAGGACGAACAGCCAGTGTGTGGAAATTTTTTAAGGATAGCCCAACATTACCAAATATGGTTATCTGTAAGATGTGCCAGGCAAGGCTTAGCAGAGGCACGGTAAAAGGAAACCAGAGCACCAGCAGTATGCGCAAGCATATGTCTCTTAAGCACCCAATTCAGTGGGCACCCTATCAGGGTTCAAAATCAGTGCCTTCTGATCCAAACACTTCCAGGCCACCTCAGATACATCCTTCACCAGCAAGTGTTCAGGCTTCAGCTCCTGCTCAAGCGTACTCCTCCCAAGGTGCTTTACAAGACAGACATGACAGTAGTCAATCCTCTTGTCAGTCTGGTCCAAACGTGCAGTTGTCTGTGCCACAGCTGTATGAAAGACAGCGGAAGTTCCAACCGACACACCCATATTCCCAAAAAGTGACAGCGAAAATAGCCAAGTTGTTAGCTGTGGAAATGCTGCCGTTTAGGCTTGTGGGTACAGAGTCTTTTCGGGAGTTGATGGCTGAGGCAGCACCACGATACTCTGTACCCAGCCGGTACTTTTTCTCACGTAGTGCCGTTCCCGCCTTACACCAGCACGTGGTTAACAACTTAAAACGTGCTTTAACAAATGCTGTCACCGCCAAAGTCCACCTAACTACGGACACGTGGACAAGTAGTTGTGGACAGGGCAGATACATTTCACTAACGGCTCACTGGATCAACCTGGTGGAGAGTGTCCCAACTTCTAAAACTGTACCATCTGACATACTTCCAACTCCACGAATAGCGGGCCCAACATCATTCCGGGTGTCTGCCTCCTCATATATGTCCAGTGCCCAATCTGCTTCTGCCACTTCCTTGTCCACTGCTGAGCCTCAAGCACCATCACGTCCGAGTTGGGAGCTTTGCAGTACTGCTTCTGCAAGGCGACAACAGGCTCTTCTGAAGCTTATCTGCCTAGGTGACACACGTCACACTGCAACAGAGTTGTGGAAAGGTCTCAAGCAACAGACCGATGAGTGGCTGGCCCCACTGGAACTACAACCAGGTCTAGTTGTGAGCGATAATGGTGCAAACCTTGTGGCGGCAATAAAGCACGGTAAACTTGTACATGTGCCTTGCATGGCTCATGTCCTGAACCTGGTAGTTCAGAAATTCCTCAAAATATACCCAGAGTTATCTGAGCTACTGGATAAGGTGAGGCGAATTTGCGCCCACTTTAGACATTCGTCCACAGCAGCTGCAAGTCTTTCTGCCCTTCAAATCCAATTTAACTTGCCGAAACACAGGCTAATTTGCGACATGCCTACGCGATGGAACTCCACCTTCCATATGCTGGCAAGGTTTAATGAGCAGCAGAAGGCAATAGCGGAATTTCAGCTGCAACATGCCCGTCAACCTGGAAGTCATACCACACACATCGGTACTTTCGAGTGGGTCTGGATCGCTGACCTTTGCGAGTTGCTGGATAACTTCGAATACTGTACCAAACTCGTCAGTGGGGATCAGTCGATTATAAGTCTCACCATCCCCATGCTCTGCCTGCTCCAAGAATCCCTATTGAATCTCAAAACAGATGCTTTGAGAGCACAGCGGATGGCTATGGAGCCAGAATTGAACATCGCTGATCCTAGCCACCCTAGCCAATATCAGCAGGCTACATTGGTTCAGGAAGATGTTGATGAGGGTGATGATGAAGAAGATTTATTTTTCTCTGGTACTGATGTGAACCCTGATGGGACTCCCAACCCTACGTTTATGTCGGTACAGCATGGGTGGGCTGAAGAGGAGGAGGCGGACACCGATTTAGAGGCCACGACGCGTAGTGATCTTCATTCTGTTGTAACCGAGGAGATGAGTCTTTGCAGCTTAGCACACATGGCTGAAGTAATGTGTCAATGTGTCTCCAAAGATCCACGCGTCATACACATCTATGACAGCGACCTCTACTGGTTGTCAACGTTTTTGGACCCACGGTACAAAGACAAATTTCAGTCGCTGCTGTCGCACTCATCCAGGGGCTTAACGATGGATCATGTAAAGAGGGTTCTTCTTGATATTTTGCTGGCAATATCACCGTCTGAATCCGCTATACATCGAAGAACCAGCTCTTTCCAACAGCAGCCTTTGGTTGGGACACAAACGCCATCAATGACAAGAAGAGGTGGGGGTAAGATGTCCGCCAACTGGGCGATGTTCAACAGACCTTCCAATCAAGAACGTAATTTGACTACGGTGACCTTGAGTAGGAGACAACAATTGTCCAACATGGTGCAGCAGTATCTCAGTGACAGTACCAGCTTCCTAACCGACCCTTCTGTACCCTTTAATTACTGGGTTTCCAAGCTGCACACTTGGACTGAGCTGTCATTGTATGCCTTGGAGGTGCTGGCATGCCCAGCTGCTAGTGTGACATCAGAGCGTGTTTTCAGTGCCGCTGGGGGTATAGTCACTGATAGAAGGTCCCGCCTCACCACAGAAAATGCCGACAGGCTCACTCTAATTAAATTCAACAAGGATTGGATATCATCACAGTTCCTAAGCCCTCCTGACGACAGTACACAATCCTAGATTAACCTAATCATAATTTATATGATTGGGATATTGCGCTGTTAACAATATGCCCATTTTGGACAGGAATTAATGACAAGTCCCGTAGCTCTGTTGATTTCATTCGGCACCCAGTCCAAGCAATAATATGCTATGGGCCAAGCGCCCTGCTTTATGTAAAAAAATACGTTATTAAGCCCTTTGGGCTAATTTTTTGAGGCACCAAGCCTACGACTGCATAGTTGGCCTTGCTTCTTCTATGCTCCGAGTCCAAGCAATAATATGCAATGGGCCAAGCGCCCTGCTTTATTTAAAAATATACTTTATTAAGCCCTTTGGGCTAATTTTTTGAGGCACCAAGCCTACCACTGCATAGTTGGCCTTGCTTCTTCTATGCTCCTAGTCCAAGCAATAATATGCTATGGGCCAAGCGCCCTGCTTTATGTAAAAAAATACGTTATTAAGCCCTTTGGGCTAATTTTTTGAGGCACCAAGCCTACGACTGCATAGTTGGCCTTGCTTCTTCTATGCTCCGAGTCCAAGCAATAATATGCAATGGGCCAAGCGCCCTGCTTTATTTAAAAATATACTTTATTAAGCCCTTTGGGCTAATTTTTTGAGGCACCAAGCCTACCACTGCATAGTTGGCCTTGCTTCTTCTATGCTCCTAGTCCAAGCAATAATATGCTATGGGCCAAGCGCCCTGCTTTATGTAAAAAATATACTTATTAAGCCCTTTGGGCTAATTTTTTGAGGCACCAAGCCTACGACTGCATAGTTGGCCTTGCTTCTTCTATGCTCCTAGTCCAAGCAATAATATGCAATGGGCCAAGCGCCCTGCTTTATTTAAAAATATACTTTATTAAGCCCTTTGGGCTAATTTTTTGAGGCACCAAGCCTACCACTGCATAGTTGGCCTTGCTTCTTCTATGCTCCTAGTCCAAGCAATAATATGCAATGGGCCAAGCGCCCTGCTTTATTTAAAAATATACTTTATTAAGCCCTTTGGGCTAATTTTTTGAGGCACCAAGCCTACGACTGCATAGTTGGCCTTGCTTCTTCTATGCTCCTAGTCCAAGCAATAATATGCAATGGGCCAAGCGCCCTGCTTTATTTAAAAATATACTTTATTAAGCCCTTTGGGCTAATTTTTTGAGGCACCAAGCCTACCACTGCATAGTTGGCCTTGCTTCTTCTATGCTCCTAGTCCAAGCAATAATATGCAATGGGCCAAGCGCCCTGCTTTATTTAAAAATATACTTTATTAAGCCCTTTGGGCTAATTTTTTGAGCCACACAGGCTAACAAGCTTATCATGGTTTGGGAGACACCCTGGCTAACAAGCTTTGTATGGCCCCTTAGACCTACATGTATACCAAAAATGGGAAACAGCCCCTTGGGCTAATTTTTCGAGCCACACAGGCTAACAAGCTTATCATGGTTTGGGAGACACCCTGGCTAACAAGCTTTGTATGGCCCTTAGACCTACATTTATACCAAAAATGGGAAACAGCCCCTTGGGCTAATTTTTTGAGCCACCCAGCCTAACAAGCTTATCATGGTTTGGGAGACACCCTGGCTAACAAGCTTTGTATGGCCCTTAGACGTACATTTATACCAAAAATGGGAAACAGCCCCTTGGGCTAATTTTTTGAGCCACACAGGCTAACAAGCTTATCATGGTTTGGGAGACACCCTGGCTAACAAGCTTTGTATGGCCCTTAGACCTACATGTATACCAAAAATGGGAAACAGGCCCTTGGGCTAATTTTTTCAGGCACCAATCCTATGCCTGCATCGTGGGCGTTGCTTGGACTATCATCCTGCTGGAGCCTGTTGAAGGGTCCCACTGTACGCTCCATACAAAACGCGTAGACGCGATGTGTAGCATGTAGACGTCCCAGCCTCTCACATGTGTGTTCATAGTCTTGTTGCCATAGCGAGGCATAAAGTAACCCCACAAACACAGGCACTGTTTGTCAGCAACAGTTGTATGTGGAGTCATGATTTGACACTTAGTAACCAAGGTGACTTCATGCGCCATGCGGGCCGTAAAGTACTTGCTAATGATGCTCTCTCCCCTGTCCACCACGCCAACTGTCTCGGGGTAATCCTTGACTCCTCCCTCTCCTTCAAGCCCCACCTGTAGTCCCTAACCAAGTCCCTGTGACTCCAACTCAAAAATATTTAACCAATTCGGTCGTTCCTCAATCCTGACACTGCTGAAACACTCATAAATGCCCTCATCATCTCCCGCCTTGACTACTGCAACCTCCTTCGCATAGGTCTCCCTGCCAACTCTCTTGCAACTCTCCAATCTATACTAAACTCTCCTGCCCGGCTAATCCATCTGTCCTCACGCTACTCCCCTGCCTACCCCCTCTGCCAAGCCGTTCACTGGCCCCTCCGGCCCACAGAGAGCTCACTTTTAAACACTGACCATGACATTCAAAGCCTTACACAACCTATCCCCACCATACATCTCCGACATGATCTCCCGATACCATCCCTCACGCAACCTGCGTTCATCCCAAGAAGTTGTCCTACAGTCCACCCTCATCTCCTCTTCCCACAACCGCATACAGGATTTCTCCCGGTCATCCGCCATGCTATGGAACTCCCTGCCCCACCTCATCAGTCAGTCGCCTACCCTCTGAACCTTAAAGATACTTATAAAGACTCACCTCTTCCGACAGGCCTACAACCTGCCATGAGACCCCGCTACACGCCCCACGACCGACACCTTCCCCACCCTATTGTATCCCCACCCACCCCTCGTAGAATGTGAGCCCACGCGTACAGGGTCCTCTACTATTGTACCTGTATGACCTTATTGTCTATGTTTATTGTACTTGTCCTTCTCTACCTTTTCCTCATGTACAGCGCCATGGAACCTATGGCCGCTATATAAATAAATAATTATAATAATTATGATGACTTGAAGGCCAACCAAAAAAAAAAATCCACATTCATTCCTTGAAAAAAAGACAGACACAAAGCTTGTTTTTAAAACTGTGTTTAAAAAAAAAAAATGGCAGCACTGTTTGGACATTCCAACAAATACTACCTTTAATTAAGGTAACTAGATCAAAAAAAATAAATGGAGCCCTACAGGTCCTGGTAGGTGGGCTGTCCGTCCTGCAAAAGGTCAAGGGCCCCACGGATGGCCTGGCCGAACCCTTCAGGGTGGATCATCTGAACAGGTCTAGGGAACGGTGGTAGGTCCCTGTTCGCTGGCCACTGGCAGTGAGGCAAAGCCCTGTGGGGTGGGACTTGGCTGTCCCGTGTTGTGGGCCTGCCCAGCCTGGTAGAGTTTATTTTCCACCCATCCAAATATTGGAACACATCACCGGGGTCGTTTCCTGGCTGACAGGCTTCCAGCACTATCTGTAATGCTGACCTTGCCCGCAGTAGCCTGTCAAATGGAATATTATCCATGAATGGTATAATACTGCGGGCAAAGTCAGCATTACTTTGTTGCACACTTAATTGTGCAGACCCCGGGATGGGACCATAAGCTGGGCCTGGCCGCTGGTGGTGCTGGCCCTGCCGCTGGTGGTGGCGGTGGTGGTGCTGGCCCTGCCGCTGGTGTGGCGGTGGTGGTGCTGGCCCTGCCGCTGGTGGTGGCGGTGGTGGTGCTGGCCCTGCCGCTGGTGGGGGCGGTGTGGTGCGGACCCTGCCGCTGTGGCGGTGGTGGTGGTGGTGGCGGGGACGGCGGTGGTGGTGTTGATGGGCCTGCCGCTGGTGGCGGCGGTGGTGGTGCTGGCCCGGCCGCTGGTGGCGGCGGTGGTGGTGCTGGCCCTGGCGATGCTGGTGGTGGTGGTGGTGGCGCGGCGACGGCGGTGGTGTGGTGGCGCCGGCCGTGGTGGTGGTGGTGGGTGTTCTCCACGCCGCCTTCTGTTTGGCGGTGGAGGGTTCACAGCACGCCGCCCTCTGTAGTAAGCTTCTCTGTGGGTAAAGTAAAAAAAAATTTGGTGAATGCATTGCATTTGGAAACAAAAACATAGGTCAAACATTAAGTTGCACGCTTTTTAGACTCTGTGTATCTGTGTATTATTAATCAGATATTTGTTATTATTATGAAAGAATAACCAACTGTACATAACATAAAGGAATACGTGACTTTCTTTGCTAATTCCATACTAATACATAATTTTTCACCCCCTGATTAACACCCACCCCCCCCCATCCCATCTAATCTAGACAATCGATAACACCAATGGTTCACATGAAAAAAAAAAGTCCCCCTGACTTCACTTTTTACTTGACATACTTAATTCACAAAACGTTTAGCTTATATCATCTATATAAAGCAGGGAAGGGGTTGAAAGGTATACAATATATATATATATAATCTATTTATATAATCGGGAGTTTGAAATTCCGGCACTGTAGCCTAATCCCAAACTCCTTAGCGTCACTGCGAGCGGAGACGCGTATGCGCCTTCGCGAGCCGCAGACGCTTAACTCACACAGCTGCTATAGCGTTTTCTCGAGCGGCCTCGCGCCCTCCGCTCACAGCAAGACCTGCGCCCCTCACAGCGCCCAATCCGCCCCGGCATGCTGGCATTTGTACTTCCCCCGTCTGTGCACCCACAGGTCTTAGCAGATCACTGATGCTGACAGCGGGGGGGACAACACAGACAATCAAATCAGGAGGAGGTCAGTGTCAGGAGGAGATGACAGACGCCCGCCGGGGCCTGTGACACTGCAGAGGTCACAGCGGGGCTGTGTGTGCGGACAACGGGGAGGCCGGGGGCTACGGACGTACCGGACACGTCCTCTGCTCCTTGAGATGTGCCGCGGTTCCGCGCTCGCAGCGTATCTGACGCTGGAGCTGCGTTCACCACGCCCACACCACGCCCTCTGCCAAACAACCCACACCTCTCACTAACCTCCTGCAGCTAACCACACCCCATGTTTACCTTTGCCATGATGTCATTTAGCTGCGGCCGCTATCTTTAATAAGGTCAGAAATTATGGCAGTAATCGGATCTCTGCTCCCTCTAGCACGCCCCAACACTGTAGCACCATCTATTAACCCTATTCTCATCACCTATATACTCTGCTACCCACAGAGCCGTCTTTATACTCTGCTACCTCAGACCCGCCTGTATACTCTGCTACCTCAGACCCGCCTGTATACTCTGCTACCCACAGACCCGCCTGTATACTCTGCTACCCACAGACCCGCCTGTATACTCTGCTACCTCAGACCCGCCTGTATACTCTGCTACCCACAGACCCGCCTGTATACTCTGCTACCCACAGACCCGCCTGTATACTCTGCTACCTCAGACCCGCCTGTATACTCTGCTACCCACAGACCCGCCTGTATACTCTGCTACCTCAGACCCGCCTGTATACTCTGCTACCCACAGACCCGCCTGTATACTCTGCTACCTCAGACCCGCCTGTATACTCTGCTACCCACAGACCCGCCTGTATACTCTGCTACCTCAGACCCGCCTGTATACTCTGCTACCCACAGACCCGCCTGTATACTCTGCTACCCACAGACCCGCCTGTATACTCTGCTACCTCAGACCCGCCTGTATACTCTGCTACCCACAGACCCGCCTGTATACTCTGCTACCCACAGACCCGCCTGTATACTCTGCTACCTCAGACCCGCCTGTATACTCTGCTACCCACAGACCCGCCTGTATACTCTGCTACCTCAGACCCGCCTGTATACTCTGCTACCCACAGACCCGCCTGTATACTCTGCTACCTCAGACCCGCCTGTATACTCTGCTACCCACAGACCCGCCTGTATACTCTGCTACCTCAGACCCGCCTGTATACTCTGCTACCCACAGACCCGCCTGTATACTCTGCTACCCACAGAGACGCCTGTATACTCTGCTACCTCAGACCCGCCTGTATACTCTGCTACCCACAGACCCGCCTGTATACTCTGCTACCTCAGACCCGCCTGTATACTCTGCTACCTCAGACCCGCCTGTATACTCTGCTACCTCAGACCCGCCTGTATACTCTGCTACCCACAGACTCGCCTGTATACTCTGCTACCCACAGAGACGCCTGTATACTCTGCTACCTCAGACCCGCCTGTATACTCTGCTACCCACAGACCCGCCTGTATACTCTGCTACCCACAGAGCCACGTGTATACTCTGCTACCCACAGACCCGAAATGGAACCTAATGTATATATTAATAAATAATACTAAATGTACACAACAGTGCTGCAGACACATACCTTGGCATACGGGCCACCGGGTGAAGGAAGGACAGCCGGTCATAAAAATGGTAGTGGTTGAGCAATGGAGCGGCTCCCGGTTGTCTCTCTGAGTACTGCCGGTACTGCTTCTTATGCTGGTCCCGGCAGCTCCTCCACCGTTTTTTAAGATGGTCAACTGTGAAATGATTTGAAACCGGCTTTAGAGATGTGTAATATTTGAAACAACAAAAGTATGTGTACAAATCAACAATAACATTTTATTCATTTTGTGTGTGTAATGTGTATACAAGGCACAGTGACACGACAGTGTGGAACATCATCAACAGCATTACGGACATTGAGCTCACGTGGCCACAATCACAAATGAGGCAGGACACATGTCAACGCATAGAGAATGTAATAGTGCGGGCACCAGACTCTGGTCATTAGTGGTATTTATATACACCCAACCCCTTGGCCGAAAGAGCCAGGAGGATCAGACATTAAACTCATTGTACTGTTGTGACCCCATCCAAATATAGGCAACTATGCGGTGGAGCATGATAACACATTCAGGGTCCTGTATACCCTGCTATGGGGGCCCTGTATTCCCACTGCTGGGGGCCCTGTAAACCCACTGGGCCACTGTCTACCCACTGCTGGGGGCCCTGTATACCCACTGCTGGGGGGGCCTGTACACACACTGAGGGCCCTGTATACAGGGACTGACTGGCACCCTACAGTTTGGGTCGCAACCCTCCCTCACTGGCCCGACACAGGTGAGGACGGGGTGTGGGGGGGGGGTGATGACTGGCGGCCGCCTCACAGTCACCGCAGCTCCCGCATTATCCTATGGCTCGCTCCCAGCCGCAGCCTCGCGCTCCTCACAGCCGCTCGCTAACAGTCGCAGCCGCACGCCACTCACAGACGCTCACTCCCGGACGCAGCCGCGTGCTGATGACGTCATCGCGCGGCCAGGAGCTTCCGTTTCCGCCTGCTGCTTCAGGGACATGCGGATTATTCATGCTCCTGCAGCCGCATGACCCGTGGCACCTGGGCCAGTCCGCCCCTGCCTGTATACCACAATATGGGGGCATGTATACCCAGCTGGGGGCCTGTATACTCTGCAGGGGGAGGTGTATACTCTGCTGGGGGGCTGTCTACCAGTGATAGCCGCTGTATACCAGGATGGCGGTGAATATGTTTTCATAGTTTTTCGGGGCAAAAATAGGGGGGTCGGCTTATACACGGGTCGGCTTATACACGAGTATATATACAGTAAATGCAATATATAACGTGTAAACTCATTTAACTTACTTAGATTGCTCTGTTCCTCATGGTCACTCCGATGGAACGCAGGGAACATCTCTTGGGCGATCTCTCTCCAGGCTGTATTAATTAGGGTCGTATCCCCATACTCAGGATCTGTAGGGAGCCATAGAAATGGACGAGCCTCCACAAGTGCAATAAGACGCAGCGTGTTCACCATGCCACGTCCTGCTGCCATGATTGCACTGATGAATGGATCGCTCTGTGTGTGCGCCTGTCAGCGCGACTCGCTTCCTGTTTCCTTAAACCATGGTGTGTGCTGGAGAATCCCTTCCCTCGCATCATCGGCTACAAGCCTCAAAATAAGAGAAAAACCAGCGAGTTTGGACTCGCACACTTTCAGAGACACATCAGCGAGTTGTAAATGTCATTATTCGCTATTACTCGGGTCCCTATTCATTAACATTGGACTCGCTGGACTCGCAACGAGTCCCGAGTCCTTGACTCGGACTCGTTGGGGTCTTGCGATTCCGAGTCTTTTCGGACTCGCCCATCTCTAGTCGCTTGTTCCCATAGAGAAACATGGCCATGTTTCTCTATGGGAAGAAGCGGCCAATCAGCGTCCAGCATTATCCGCTATGTAACTCTATCAGCCCTTCGAGCGGACCTGAAAGAGAACTGAGTCTTTTCTAAATACACAGTTCTCATTCAGGTCCGCTCAAAGGGCTCATAGAGTTACATAGGGGAATGATGCTGGAGGCTGATTGGTCGCTTCTTCCCATAGAGAAACATGGGCATGTTTCTCTATGGGAAGAAGCGACCAATTAGCGTGCAGCATTATCTGCCATGTAACTCTGAGCCCTTTGAGCGGACCTGAATGAGAACTGTGTGTTTAGAAAAGACTAAGTTCTCCTTCAGGTCCGCTTGAAGGGCTGATAGAGTTACATAGCGGATAATGGTGGAGGCTGATTGGTCGCGGACCTGAAGGACGACCTGGAGCTCGGTGGAGGAAGAGAGAAGAGCGCTGGATGGAAGAGTCGTTAGCCGGGCTGAAGGAAGAGGATGCGTGGGCCGAAGGAAGGACTGGACCTGGACCTGAGGAAGCAGATGTCATGAAGACAGGTAAGTGATCTACGGCGTCGGGGAGGGGGGGGTGTGCGGACATATGGAGAGGGGAGTGTGCGGACATATGGAGGGGGGGGTGTGCGGACATATGGAGGAGGGGGTGTGCGGACATATGGAGGGGGGGGTGTGCGTACATATGGAGGGGGGGTGTGCGGACATATGGAGGGGGGGTGTGCGGACATATGGAGGGGGGTGTGTGCGGACATATGGAGGAGGGTCTGTGCGGACATATGGAGGAGGGGGTGTGGGGACATATGGAGGAGGGGCTGTGCGGACATATGGAGGAGGGGCTGTGCGGACATATGGAGGAGGGGCTGTGCGGACATATGGAGGAGGGGCTGTGCGGACATATGGAGGAGGGGCTGTGCGGACATATGGAGGAGGGCTGTACGGACATATGGAGGGGCTGTGCGGACATATGGAGGAGGGGCTGTGCGGACATATGGAGGAGGGGGTGTGCGGACATATGGAGGAGGGGAGGAGGGGGAGTGCGGACATATGGAGGAGGGGGTGTGCAGACATATGGAGGAGGGGGTGTGCGGACATATGAAGGAGGGGGTGTGGGGACATATGGAGGGGGTGGGGTGCGGACATATGGAGGGGGGGGTGTGCGGACATATGGAGGGGGGGGTGTGCGGACATATGGAGGAGGGGGTGTGCGGACATATGGAGGAGGGGGTGTGGGACATATGGAGGAGGGGGTGTGTGGACATATGGTGGGGGGGTGTGCGGACATATGGAGGGGGGTGTGCGGACAGGAAGGTGTGTGCGGACATATGGAGGAGGGGTGTGTCGGACATATGGAGGAGGGGCTGTGCGGACATATGGAGGAGGGGCTGTGCGGACATATGGAGGAGGGGGTGTGCGGACATATGGAGGAGGGCTGTGCGGACATATGGAGGAGGGGGGAGGAGGGGGATGTGCGGACATATGGAGGAGGAGGGTGTGCAGGACATATGGAGGAGGGGGTGTGCGGACATATGGAGGAGGGGTGTGCGGACATATGGAGGAGGGGGTGTGCGGACATATGGAGGAGGGGGTGCGATGAGGGCTGTGCGGACATATGGAGGAGGGGGTGCGGACATATGGAGGAGGGGGTGTGCGGACATATGGAGGAGGGGTGTGCGACATATGGAGGAGGGGGTGTGCGGACATATGGAGGAGGGGGTGTGCGGACATATGGAGGAGGGGGTGTGCGGACATATGGAGGAGGGGTGTGGCGAACATATGGAGGAGGGGGTGTGCGGACATATGAGGGGATGACAGGAGGGGGTGTGCGGACCATATGGAGGAGGGGGTGTGCGGACATATGGAGGAGGGGCTGTGCGGACATATGGAGGAGGGGTGTGCGGACCATATGGAGGAGGGGGTGTGCGGACATATGGAGGAGGGGGTGTGCGGACATATGGAGGAGGTGGGGAAGGAGGGGCTGTGCGGACATATGGAGGAGGGAGTGTGCGGACCTATGGAGGAGGGGGTGTGCGGACATATGGAGGAGGGGGTGTGCGGACATATGGAGGAGGGGAGAGGGGCTGTGCGGACATATGGAGGAGGGGTGTGCGGACATATGGAGGAGGGGTGTGCGGACATATGGGGAGTGGACAAGGGGGGAGGAGGGGCTGTGCGGACATATGGAGGAGGGGCTGTGCGGACATATGGAGGAGGGGCTGTGCGGACATATGGAGGAGGGGGGGGGTGTGCGGACACATGGAGGAGGGCTGTGCGGACATATGGAGGAGGGGCTGTGCGATATATGGAGGAGGGGGTGTGCGGACATATGGAGGAGGGGATGAGGAGGGGCTGTGCGACATATGGAGGAGGGGCTGTGCGGACATATGGAGGAGGGGGGCTGTGCAGGACATATGGAGGAGGGGATGTGCGGACATATGGAGGAGGGGGTGTGCGGACATATGGAGGAGGGGAGTGCGGACATATGGAGGAGGGGTGTGGGACATATGGAGGAGGGGGTGTGCGGAATATGGAGGAGGGGTGTTTGCGGACATATGGAGGAGGGGCTGTGCGGACATATGGAGGAGGGGTGTGCGGACATATGGAGGAGGGGCTGTGCGGACATATGGAGGAGGGGCTGTGCGGACATATGGAGGAGGGGTGTGCGGACATATGGAGGAGGGGCTGTGCGGACATATGGAGGAGGGGCTGTGCGGACATATGGAGGAGGGGCTGTGCGGACATATGGAGGAGGCTGGGGAATGGGAGGGGCTGTGCGGACATATGGAGAGGATGGGCTGTGCGGACATATGGAGAAGGGCTGTGCGGACATATGGAGGAGAGGGTGTGCGGACATATGGAGGAGGGGTGTGCGGACATATGGAGGAGGGGGTGTGCGGACATATGGAGGAGGGGGTGTGGGGACATATGGAGGAGGGGGTGTGCGGACATATGGAGGAGGGGGTGTGCGGACATATGGAGGAGGGGCTGTGCGGACATATGGAGGAGGGGTGTGCGGACCTATGGGGAGGGGGTGTGCGGACATATGGAGGAGGGGCTGTGCGGACATATGGAGAGGGGCTGTGCGGACATATGGAGGAGAGGGTGTGCGGACATATGGAGGAGGGGTGTGCGGACATATGGAGGAGGGGTGTGTGGACATATGGAGGAGGGGTGTGTTGGAGGGGTGGACATATGGAGGAGGGGGTGTGCGGACATATGGAGGAGGGGGTGTGCGGACATATGGAGGAGGGGCTGTGCGGACATATGGAGGAGGGGGTGTGCGGACCTATGGAGGAGGGGCTGTGCGGACATATGGAGGAGGGGGTGTGCGGACATATGGAGGAGGGGCTGTGCGGACATATGGAGGAGGGCTGTGCGGACATATGGAGGAGGGGGTGTGCGGACATATGGAGGAGGGGAGGAGGGGCTGTGCGGACATATGGAGGAGGGGCTGTGCGGACATATGGAAGAGGGGTTGTGCGGACATATGGAGGAGGGGGTGTGCTGACATATGGAGGAGGGTCTGTACGGACATATGGAGGAGGGGCTGTTCGGACATATGGAGGAGGGGCTGTGCGGACATATGGAGGAGGGGCTGTGCGGACATATGGAGGAGGGGGTGTGCGGACACATGGAGGAGGGGCTGTGCGGACATATGGAGGAGGGGCTGTGCGGACATATGGAGGAGGGGCTGTGCAGACATATGGAGGAGGGGCTGTGCGGACATATGGAGGAGGGGGTGTGCGGACATATGGAGGAGGGGGTGTGCGGACATATGGAGGAGGGGATGTGCGGACATATGGAGGAGGGGGTGTGCGGACATATGGAGGGGGGTTGTGGGACATAATGGAGGGGGCTGGACGACTCGCAATGCCCGCTTTGCGGGCATTGCTTCGTGGCAACGACTCGCAATGCCCGCTTTACGCGACCACGGACAGAGTCCAGGAGAAGCACGCAGGACTTGCTAACAAAGCCACCGGAAGTCGTGCTGCTCCGACGGAAGTCGCTACGGCAATTATATAATAGACTAGCTGTGAGCCCGATGCAAATGCATCGGGATTCTAGAACGTGCGTTAATTAGATTATAGTAGCTATATTATTATTATTTTTTTTTTTATTTACATTTTTTTTTAATAACTTAATGTTATGAATTTTTTATTATTAGTTTTATTTTATTAGAATTAGTTAATGTTATGAATTTTTATATGGAATATTTTTTTTTATTATTTTTATATTGTAATTATTTATTATTTAATATTTTTAGAATATTATTATTTTTTTTTTTAATTGATTTTTTTTATTTGAGTAATTTGATTTTCTTAGAATTAGTTAATGTTATTAATATTTTAATTAAATATATTTTTATTTTTATTTTTTTTTATTTTGATTTATTTTAATGTTTATTATTTTTATTATTTTAATTAGTTAATTTAATTAATATAGCAACATTATTTGCATTAATAGCATTATTATTACCATTAATAGCATAATTATTAGCATTAATAGCATAAATATTAGCATTAATAGCATAATTATTAGCATTAATAGCAATATTATTTGCATTAATAGCATAATTATTAGCATTAATAGCATAATTATTAGCATTAATAGCATTAATAATAGCATTAATAGCAATATTATTTGCATTAACAGCATTATTATTACCATTAATAGCATAATTATTAGCATTAATAGCATTAATAATAGCATTAATAGCAATATTATTTGCATTAATAGCATTATTGTTAACATTAATAGCATATTTATTAGCATTAATAGCATAATTATTAGCATTAAGAGCAACAATAGCATTAATAGCAACATTATTTGCATTAATAGCATTATTATTACCTTATTATTACCATTAATAGCATAATTATTAGCCTTGATAGCATAAATATTTGCATTAATAGCATAATTATTAGCATTAATAGCAATATTATTAGCATTAATAGCATAATTATTAGCATTAATAGCATAATTATTAGCATTAATAGCATTAATAATAGCATTAATAGCAATATTATTTGCATTAATAGCATTATTATTACCATTAATAGCATAATTATTAGCATTAATAGCATAATTATTAGCATTAATAGCATTAATAATAGCATTAATAGCAATATTATTTGCATTAATAGCATTATTATTACCATTAATAGCATAATTATTAGCATTAATAGCATAATTATTAGCATTAAGAGCAACAATAGCATTAATAGCAACATTATTTGCATTAATAGCATTATTATTACCATTAATAGCATAATTATTAGCATTGATAGCATAAATATTTGCATTAATAGCATAATTATTAGCATTAATAGCAATATTATTAGCATTAATAGCATAATTATTAGCATTAATAGCATTAATAATAGCATTAATAGCAATATTATTTGCATTAATAGCATTATTATTACCATTAATAGCATAATTTTTAGCATTGATAGCATAAATATTTGCATTAATAGCATAATTATTAGCATTAATAGCAATATTATTAGCATTAATAGCATAATTATTAGCATTAATAGCATAATTATTAGCATTAATAGCATTAATAATAGCATTAATAGCAATATTATTTGCATTAATAGCATTATTATTACCATTAATAGCATAATTATTAGCATTAATAGCAATATTATTTGCATTAATAGAATTATTATTACCATTAATAGCATAATTATTAGCATTAATAGCATAATTATTAGCATTAATTGCAATAATAGCATTAATAGCAACATTATTTGCATTAATAGCATTATTATTACCATTAATAGCATAATTATTAGCATTAATAGCATTAATAATAGCATTAATAGCAATATTATTTGCATTAATAGCATTATTGTTACCATTAATAGCATATTTATTAGCATTAATAGCAAAATTATTAGCATTAAGAGCAACAATAGCATTAATAGCAACATTATTTGCATTAATAGCATTATTATTACCTTATTATTACCATTAATAGCATAATTATTAGCCTTGATAGCATAAATATTTGCATTAATAGCATAATTATTAGCATTAATAGCAATATTATTAGCATTAATAGCATAATTATTAGCATTAATAGCATAATTATTAGCATTAATAGCATTAATAATAGCATTAATAGCAATATTATTTGCATTAATAGCATTATTATTACCATTAATAGCATAATTATTAGCATTAATAGCATAATTATTAGCATTAAGAGCAACAATAGCATTAATAGCAACATTATTTGCATTAATAGCATTATTATTACCATTAATAGCATAATTATTAGCATTGATAGCATAAATATTTGCATTAATAGCATAATTATTAGCATTAATAGCAATATTATTAGCATTAATAGCATAATTATTAGCATTAATAGCATTAATAATAGCATTAATAGCAATATTATTTGCATTAATAGCATTATTATTACCATTAATAGCATAATTATTAGCATTGATAGCATAAATATTTGCATTAATAGCATAATTATTAGCATTAATAGCAATATTATTAGCATTAATAGCATAATTATTAGCATTAATAGCATAATTATTAGCATTAATAGCATTAATAATAGCATTAATAGCAATATTATTTGCATTAATAGCATTATTATTACCATTAATAGCATAATTATTAGCATTAATAGCAATATTATTTGCATTAATAGAATTATTATTACCATTAATAGCATAATTATTAGCATTAATAGCATAATTATTAGCATTAATTGCAATAATAGCATTAATAGCAACATTATTTGCATTAATAGCATTATTATTACCATTAATAGCATAATTATTAGCATTAATAGCATAAATATTAGCATTAATAGCATAATTATTAGCATTAATAGCAATATTATTTGCATTAATAGCATAATTATTAGCATTAATAGCATACTTATTACCATTAATAATAGCATTAATAGCAATATTATTTGCATTAATAGCATTATTATTACCATTAATAGCATAATTATTAGCATTAATAGCATAATTATTAGCATTAATAATACCATTAATAGCAATATTATTACCATTAATAGCATAATTTATTACCAATTAATAGCATTAAATAATAGCATTAATAGCAATATTATTTGCATTAATAGCATTATTATTACATTAATAGCATAATTATTAGCATTAATAGCATAATATTAGCATTAATAGCAATATTATTTGCATTAATAGCATAATTATTAGCATTAATAATACCATTAATAGCAATATTATTACCATTAATAGCATATTTATTACCATTAATAGCATTAATAATAGCATTAATAGCAATATTATTTGCATTAATAGCATTATTATTAACCATTAATAGCATAATTATTAGCATTAATAGCATAAATATTAGCATTAATAGCAATATTATTTGCATTAATACATAATTATTAGCATTAATAATACCATTAATAGCAATATTATTAGCATTAATAGCATAATTATTACCAATAATAGCATTAATAATAGCATTAATAGCAATATTATTTGCATTAATAGCATTATTATTACCATTAATAGCTTAATTATTAGCATTAATATCATAAATATTATCATTAATAGCAATATTATTTGCATTAATAGCATAATTATTAGCATTAATAGCATAATTATTAGCATTAATAGCATTAATAATAGCATTAATAGGAATATTAGTTGCATTAATAGCATTATTATTACCATTAATAGCATAATTATTAGCATTAATAGCAATAATAGCATTAATAGCAACATTATTTGCATTAAATAGCATTATTATTAGAATTATTTTTTTTTTATTATTATTTTTTATTGTATTTTTATTGTATTATTTATTATTTATAATATTTTTTTTTATTATTTTTATTATTATTAAATTTATGTATTATTTGTTATTTTAAGTGAGCCTGAGTCGTCCTTCAGGTCCGCTCAAAGGCCTCATTGAGTAACATAGCGGATAATGCAGGACGGTGATTGGTGGTTTTTTCCCATAGAGAAACATGGCCATGTTTCTCTATGGGAAGACGCGACCAATCAGCGTGAAGCATTATCCGCCATGTATCTCTATGAGGGGTTGGAGCGGACCTGAATGGAAACTGTGTTTACAAAGAGTCTCCATTCAGGGCCGCTGAAAGGGCTCATTGAGTAACATAGCGGATAATGCTGGACGCTGATTGGTTGCTTCTTCCCATAGAGAAACATGGCCATGTTTGAGCGGACCTGAATGAGAACTGTGTGTTTAGAAAAGACTCAGTTCTCCTTCAGGTCCGCTCGAAGGGCTGATAGTTACATAGTGGATAATGGTGGAGGCTGATTGGTCGCGGACCTGAAGGACGACCCGGAGCTCGGTGGAGGAAGAGAGAAGAGCGCCGGATGGAAGAGTCGTTAGCCGGGCTGAAGGAAGAGGATGCGTGGGCCGAAGGAAGGACTGGACCTGGACCTGAGGAAGCAGATGTCATGAAGACAGGTAAGTGATCTACGGCGTCGGGGAGGGGGAGGTGTGCGGACATAATGGAGAGGGGGGTGTGCGGACATATGGGGGGGGGGTGTGCGGACATATGGAGGGGGGGGTGTGCGGACATATGGAGGGGGGGGCGTGCGGACATATGGAGGTGGGGGGGTGTGCGGACATATGGAGGGGGGGGGGTGTGCGGACATATGGAGGAGGGGGTGTGCGGACATATGGAGAAGGAGGTGTGCGGACATATGGAGGGGGGGGGGTGTGCGGACATATGGAGGGGAAGGTATGGAGGAGGGGGTGTGCGGGCATATGGAGGAGGGGGTGTGCGGGCATATGGAGGAGGGGGTGTGCGGGCATATGGCGGCGGGGGTGTGCAGGCATATGGCGGCGGGGGTGTGCGGGCATATGGAGGAGGGGGTGTGCGGGCATATGGCGGCGGGGGTGTGCGGGCATATGGCGGCGGGGGTGTGCGGGCATATGGCGGCGGGGGTGTGCGGGCATATGGCGGCGGTGGTGTGCGGGCATATGGAGGAGGGGGTGTGCGGACATATGGAGGAGGGGGTGTGCGGGCATATGGCGGCGGGGGTGTGCGGGCATATGGAGTAGGGGGTGTGCGGGCATATGGAGGAGGGGGTGTGCGGGCATATGGAGAGGGGGTGTGCGGCATATGGCGGCGGGGGTGTGCGGGCATATGGAGGAGGGGGTGTGCGGGCATTTTGGAGGAGGGGGTGTGCGGGCATATGGAGGAGGGGTGTGCGGGCATATGGAGGAGGGGTGTGCGGCATATGGCGGCGGGGGTTGGGCATATGGCGGGGGGGTGTGCGGGCATATGGCGGCGGGGGTGTGCGGGCATATGGCGGCGGGGGTGTGCGGGCATATGGCGGCGGGGGTGTGCGGGCATATGGAGGAGGGGGTGTGCGGGCATATGGAGGAGGGGGTGTGCGGGCATATGGAGGAGGTGGTGTGCGGGCATATGGAGGAGGGGGTGTGCGGGACATATGGAGGGGGGGTGTGCGGGCATATGGCGGCGGGGGTGTGCGGGCATATGGCGGCGGGGGTGTGCGGGCATATGGCGGCGGGGGTGTGCGGGCATATGGAGGAGGGGGTGTGCGGGCATATGGAGGAGGGGGTGTGCGGCATATGGCGGTGGGGGTGTGCGGGCATATGGCGGCGGGGTGTGCGGGCATATGGAGGGGGGGTGTGCGGGCATATGGAGGAGGGGGTGTGCGGGCATATGGAGGAGGGGGTGTGCGGGCATATGGAGGAGGGGGTGTGCGGGCATATGGAGAGGGGGTGTGCGGGCATATGGCGGAGGGGGTGTGCGGGCATATGGCGGCGGGGGTGGTGTGCGGGCATATGGCGGCGGGGGGTGTGCGGGGCATATGGGGCGGGGGTGGTGTGGGATATGCGGGGGTGTGCGGGCATATGGCGGGGGTGTGGATAGGAGGAGGGGGTGTGCGGGCATATGAGGAGGGTGTGCGGGCATAGAGGAGGGTGTGCGGGATATAGAGGAGGGTGGCGGCATATGCGCGGGTGTGCGGGCATATGCGCAGGTGTGCGGCATATGCGGCGGCGTGTAGGCAGTGAGAGGGGTTTGTGCGGCGTTGTGGGTGTGCGGCTAAGGAGCGGTGGTTTGATCGTGCCGGCATTGCGAGTGGAGTTACAACGGCTCGCAATGGCCGCTTCGCGGCCAATGCTTCGCGCTTGTCCACATGACCACGCCGGAAGTTGCGCGGAGAGGGGCGGATTTTCGATTCGCGATTATATAATAGATATGGTAATCCTAATTTACCTAAACTGGGAAAGGCTTATTCTGATTTCATGTCAGATAGTGAAAAACATGCATATGTCCTAACATTAGTTATTAACCTCATATCTGGTATAGCTGTGTTCGGGAGCAATTGTGTAAACATTATAAAGGTCTATTTTCTACTAATATCTATTGTGGAAATCACAAATTTGGAGGCTAATATGTAACAAATTGTATGGTCCACTTTTTAATGGATACCTCTTACAAAAGTAAAACATTTGGGCAAAAGCAACTTGTTTAGGAAACAACATTAACATTTTCAATATGAAAAGCTATTGTTATCAAATTATGAGTAGTACCTGTTGGTTCAAAATGATCACTATACCCTTGGATAAAATCATTGAGGTGTGTAGTTTACAAAATTGGATCCATTGTGGGGGGTTACTGCTGTTTATGCACCCTAGGAGTCATGAAAATGCAATTTGATGCCCACAATCTATTTCAGCCAAATTTGTGTTCTAAGATTCAAATAGTGTTCCTTCCCTTCTGAGTACTGCCATTTGTCCACACAAATTTCTAACTATATGCAGGGTATCATCACAGTCAATGTAAACTAGGTAACAAATTGTGGGGTCCATTTTGCTATGGCTAGAGTCACACATAGATGTTTTCAGCCTCACCGCTAAAATCTTAGTGATTTTCTGCAGAAGCAGACAGAACCTGTACATTGCTTTTAGGGATTAGCTGAATATGGTTACAGACCTAGCGCTTGCCTTCACACTTACTTAAGCCAAATTTTCCCAGTACCTGCCCCATATATCCGCAGTGTACACTGTCGAACGCTTTTTCAGCATCAAGAGACAAGAGCACACCAGGGATCCAGCTATTTTCCATTAACTCCAATAGATTTATCACTCTTCTCGTGCCGTCCTTCGCTTGCCTACCGGGAACAAACCCGACCTGATCCGAAGATATCAAGGCCAGAGGAATTCTTACTGGCCTTGACGCAATCAATTTTGAAAAAAATATTTAGGTCGCAATTTATTAGAGAGACAGGCCGGAAGTTACTCGGGGTATCTGGGGCTTTTCTCGGTTTAGTGATAGCTGAGATAATAGCTTCAAGATTCTCTTTACGTTTAGTCACTCTTTTTTTCCAATAGTTAAAAATTTTAAGGAGATAAGGTGCTAAGGTTTTTGAAAAGCAATGATAGTAACCATTAGAAAAGCCGTCCGGGCCCGAGGCAGAGCCCGTTTTAGTTGCGCTAATAGTCAGTTCAATTTCAGGGCTGTTAAGGGAGAGTTAAGTTCAGATCGTTGTGAAGTTGTTACCATGGGAAGTTTAGGTTTTGTAAGGAAATTTTGTATGGCATGTTCAGTCGGCTGAACCAGGAGGGGATCTTCTTTAAAATTATATAGGGAATAATAATACAGTCTAAATTCCCCTGCAATTTTAGTGGGATGATAAGTTTTACAGCCATCTGATATACAAATGCAAGTAAGTCTACTTTTAAGCTCTCTCTTTTTAACTCTTCTGATTAACATCCTCCCAGCCTTATCACCCATAGAATAAAACTTTGTTTTATATTTCTTACTAGTAAAAAGGCCCGATGCAATTGCATCGGGAGTTCGGTGAAATGAATTGTGTGTATAGAGGCGGGTCAGTGGGTAGTAGAGTATCGAGGTGGCTCTGTGGGTAGCAGAGTATAGAGGCGGCTCTGTGGGTAGCAGAGTATAGAGGCGGCTCTGTGGGTAGCAGAGTATCGAGGCGGCTCTGTGGGTAGCAGAGTATCGAGGCGGCTTTGTGGGTAGCAGAGTATAGAGGCGGCTCTGTGGGTAGTAGAGTATAGAGGCGGCTCTGTGGTGGAGGAGTGAGGAGAGATGCGGCTCTGTGGTGTAGGGGTGAGGAGAGATGCGGCTCTGTGGTGGAGGGGTGAGGAGAGAAGCGGCTGTGGTGGAGGGGTGAGGAGAGATGCAGCTGTGGTGGAGGGGTGAGGAGAGATGCGGCTCTGTGGTGGAGGGGTGAGGAGAGATGCGGCTCTGTGGTGGAGGGGCGAGGAGAGATGCGGCTCTGTGGTGGAGGGGTGAGGAGAGATGCAGCTCTGTGGTGGAGGGGCGAGGAGAGATGCAGCTCTGTGGTGGAGGGGTGAGGAGAGATGCGGCTCTGTGGTGGAGGGGTGAGGAGAGATGGGGCTCTGTGGTGGAGGGGTGAGGAGAGATGCGGCTCTGTGGTGGAGGGGTGAGGAGAGATGCGGCTGAGTGGTGGAGGGGTGAGGAGAGATGGGGGTCTGTGGTGGAGGGGTGAGGAGAGAAGCGGGTCAGTGGTGGAGGGGTGAGGAGAGAAGCGGCTTAGTGGTGGAGGGGTGAGGAGAGAAGCACACAGTATATACATACATGAGACATTGTATAGACAGTATGCAGAGATTACACACATACACACAGTATACACACATTAGAGACAGTATGCAGACATTACAGACAGTATAGACATATTAGACACAGTATAGGCACATTACAGAGAGTATAGAGACATTATACAGAGTGTAGAGACATTATACAGAGTGTAGAGACATTAGACAGAGTGTAGAGACATTAGAGAGAGTGTAGAGACATTAGACAGAGTGTAGAGACATTAGACAGAGTGTAGAGACATTAGACAGTATACAGAGACATTAAACAGTATACAGAGACATTAGACAGTATACAGAGACATGACACAGTATACAGAGACATGACACAGTATACAGAGACATTAGACACAGTATACAGAGACATTACACACAGTATACAGAGACATTAGACACAGTATACAGAGACATTAGACACAGTATAGAGAGACATTAGACACAGTATACAGGGACATTAGACACACAGTATACAGAGACATTAGACACACAGTATACAGAGACATTAGACAGACAGTATACAGAGACATTAGACACACAGTATACAGAGACATTAGACACACAGTATACAGAGACATTAGACAGACAGTATACAGAGACATTAGACAGACAGTATACAGAGACACATATACAGTATAGACACACCCATATACAGTATACAGACATATAAAGTATACACAGACATATACAGCATACATGCACATATACAGTATAGACACACATACAGCATACACACACATATACAGTATACACGCACATATACAGTATACACACTGTTATATAGACACATATACAGAATACACTTATATACACACATACACAGTATATACACTGTTATATACACACATAAACAGTATACACACTGTTATATACACACATACACAGTATACACACTATTATATACACACACATATACAGTATACACACTGTTATATACACACATACACAGTATACACACTGTTATATACACACACATACAGTATACACACTGTTATATACACACATACACAGAATACACACTGTTATATACACACACATATACAGTATAGACACTGTTATATACACACATACACAGTATACACACTGTTATATACACACACTGTTATATACAGACACATTATATACAGTATACATACACACATATACAGTATACACACACATATACAGTATACACACACATATACAGTATAGACACACACATATACAGTATAGACACACACATACAGTATACACACACACATAGAGTATACACACACATATAGAGTATTCACACACATATAGAGTATTCACACACATACAGTATACACAGACATACACAGTATACACACACACATACAGTATACACACACATACAGTATAGACACACATGCAGTATACAGACACAAATACAGTATACACACACATACAGTATACACACACATATACAGTACAGACACACATATAATCTCACTCTTCAGTGCAGGAGACTTTGTATGAAGAAGCCGCAGATCTCCTCTATCTCTGTGTGATCACAGCTGTCTCCTGAGATCTGCAGCATTTGCGGTCCCCTGGAAACTACATCTCCCATCATGCACCGCAGCTCCTCCCCTGTAGACTACATGTCCCAGCGTCCCTTGCGGTAGGAGACTTCACCGCTGTACACTGGGAGGAGCCGCGGTGCATGATGGGAGATGTAGTTTCCAGGTGAGAGGAAATGCAGCAGAGTTGAGGAGACAAATATACATAATCGCCAGGGCCGGCGTCAGCACCCGGCGTACCCGGGCAAGTGCCGGGGCCCGACGGCTTGGAGGGGGCCCACCGGGCCCCTGAGGGCTAGGGTCCCACTTGTGTTGTGACCCTAGCCTGACGCAAGTATTGTCTGCTGCAGCGCAGAGCGTTTAACGCTATGCGCTGCCAGCAACTGAGCCCATAGAAACCCGCAGTTTACATTGACAACGAGTGGTTGTCACGGTAAACGTCGGGTTTCTATGGGCTGCCTCCAGCGCATAGCAGCGTTGCAACATTCAATACTTGCATAAGGCTAGGGTCACAATGCAAGTGTGACCCTAGCCTCAGGGGCCCCTGAGCACTGCCCCCACAGCCAGAGCCATATCCAGGGGGCAGCTGGGGGGTCATTTTCAGGCTCCTGCAGGCTGCAGCACTGGAGGTCTCCCTCCTCCCCCCTCCACGGGAGCCGACAGAGCTGCACACACTCTGTGCTAGTGTGCTTACAGGACCTGTGATGATGTCACATGGAGGGGAGGAGTCAGGGGGTCTCATGATCAGCTCCTCAGTGTATCCAGGACTCTGCTGGCCATCAATGATGCTCAAATAAGGTGAAGTTTGTGTGTGGTCAGGAGGCATTTACAGTGTGAATGTAGCAGAGGTGAGTGTGTACTAGGTGTATGGCAATTAGGTGAAGGTTATGTGTGGGGTCAGGAGGGATTTACAGTGTGAATGTAGCAGAGGCGAGTGTGTACTAGGTGTTCGGAGCAGAGCTGTGTGTGTACGAGGTGTACGGAGCAGAGCCGTGTGTGTACGAGGTGTACGGAGCAGAGCCGTGTGTGTACGAGGTGTACGGAGCAGAGCCGTGTGTGTACGAGGTGTACGGAGCGGAGCCGTGTGTGTACGAGGTGTACGGAGCGGAGCCGAGTGTGTACGAGGTGTACGGAGCGGAGCCGTGTGTGTACTAGGTGTACGGAGCGGAGCCGAGGTGTGTACTAGGTGTACGGAGCAGAGCCGTGTGTGTACGAGGTGTACGGAGCGGAGCCGTGTGTGTACGAGGTGTACGGAGCGGAGCCGTGTGTGTACGAGGTGTACGGAGCGGAGCCGAGTGTGTACGAGGTGTACGGAGCGGAGCCGCGTGTGTACGAGGTGTACGGAGCAGAGCCGCGTGTGTACGAGGTGTACGGAGCAGAGCCGCGTGTGTACGAGGTGTACGGAGCAGAGCCGCGTGTGTACGAGGTGTACGGAGCAGAGCCGCGTGTGTACGAGGTGTACGGAGCAGAGCCGCGTGTGTACGAGGTGTACGGAGCAGAGCCGCGTGCGTACGAGGTGTACGTAGCAGAGCCGCGTGCGTACGAAGTGTACGGAGCAGAGCCGCGTGTGTACGAAGTGTACGGAGCAGAGCCGCGTGTGTACGAAGTATGTGTACCAGTGGTAGCCCCCCGCGGATTCCGCTCCTATAGTCCCAGCCGCCTTTGCCAGCAGCATTCTTGTCCATAGTCTCTTCTGCCGCTGTCTGCATTCTGCAGCTCAGCATGGAGGGGCACGATGTCATCACTGTGCTGATATGTGCAGAGCGACCGGAGGAGACCGGAGCAGCGAGAAGAAAGGTGAGGAGAAGAGAGATCTGGACGGCCAGACACTCCGCTTGGCTGCGGTGCCACCCATATGGCATTGCGGCTCCATTGAGCTGCTTGCATTATTTGTGTGCTTCAGGATGCTTGTGTATATACCAAGAATCCTCAGACGCACAAAAATGCAACATTTTGCATTTGAAGGGTATTTTTAAAAAGCACAAGGGAATGCAATCGCATTTTAGCCCGCTCCTAACAATGTGTAATATACTCACTGTCAGGAACAGCTCTTGATGGTTTCGGCAGTCACTGTTCCTGTAAGGCTGCCTTCACATAGGAGTTTTTTTTTAAATGTGGCAGTTGCGGTAAAAAAAAACCTGCATCTGCCGCATTTTCCGTCTAGCGGCTGCACTTGCTGCACGTTTGCGGCAAGCCCCATGCATTGTCTATGGGGCTTGCGGTAAGTGTGCGGCAATATATATATATATATATATATATATATATATATATATATATATAGTCCGCGATATGTACTTAAAGGGGGCCCACTGAGACCTTTTCGCCCGGGGCCCACAGAAACCTGGAGCCGGCCCTGATAATCGCCATATATGTACATACGTGTGTATTGTGTATTTAGCTACTTACATTGCGGGGGAGCAGCGCGGAGCGGGAGGATGTGGCGGGCTACGCCACTGGGCTGATAGGAGAGTTGTGGCGGCGGGTGGGCAGCGGACACTGCTCGCGATGACGCTCGCAGTGGCGCAATGCATTGTGGGATTCGGCTACAGTGCCCGAATTTCAAACTGCGGATTATATAAATAGAAGGGCCTACTCATAATGCAGTAGGAATAGAGACTTAAGTTTGTCTCTAAGTTTTGTAATTGAGGCAGATAGTTGGGGTTCTAGGTGCTTTCTGTTGACCAGTTCTAATTTATTGAGTTGGGTTGTGAGATTCAAGACCTCCCGTTCCGTTCTCTTTTTTTCAATACATGCCATTTTAATTAGGTTTCTGCTCATGAAAGCCTTGTGGGCCATCCATAATACTTCATCAGAATTGGAGTTATTGTCATTAATTTTGAAAAATGCTTCCATTTTAGATTTCAGAAGGCTGACATTATTCCTGCTAGACAGTAAATACTCATTCAAGCGCCATCTCTTGGGAGAAAGGAAAGAGTCGCCCTCTGAGAGGTATAAGGTTATGAGGGCATGATCGGACCAGGTTATTACTCCAATTTCCGATTTCTGGGAAGCGTTAAGTAGTCTAGAATCTATCAGAACGTAATCCAGCCTACTGTAGGTACCAGATCTAGGTGAAAAAAAGGTATAGTCCCTCTCGGAACTGTGTTGGTACCTCCAGATGTTATGTAATGAAAACTCTGACACCACCGTACCAATCTCCTTTCTTGATGATGAAGTGTGGGAGCAGTCTAATGAGGTCAACATTGGCAAGTTGAAATCACCGCAGACTATTTTTAATCCTTTAGCAAAGGTATTAAGCTTAGCAAGAGCCCTCTTAATAAAAGACATTTGAGCTGCATTGGGGGCATACAGAGAGACTATAGTATACAGAACAGAATTCAAAGAGCAGTTCAGGAAAACATAGCGACCCTCTGGGTCAACAAGAGTGTCATAACTCAAATCTTATAGATTGCCTAATCAAAATTGCTATTCCTGCTTTCTTTGTTTTACAATTTGCAAAGAAGTAATGGGGGTAGTGTGTGTTAACAAGTTGAAAGCTATTTTCAGATAATAGGTGCGTTTCTTGAACTCAGACCACATCAGAGTTCTCTGTACAAACATTTCTCCAGAATATTGAGCGTTAAGCAGGTGAATTTAGACCATTCGCATTAATAGATGAAATGTTAATAGTCATGTTTACATAAAAAGTGAGCAACTTTCAGCGAGCCAAGAGGCCTTGGCAAAGGACCAGTCAGGGGAAAACAAACAGGGAAGGACAGACAAGGACAGACAAATAGCAATGAACTCAATGTAAGCCAGGTTATCATTGTACAAAACTCAGTCAAGGATAGAGTTGAAAAATATACTCCTGGAGGCAGAATGCTGTGAAAACGACTCTCCAAGAGTCTATGGCGAAAATCACATACAGGACGCTCCACATGAACAGTCATTTTTTAAACCAGTCTGGAAGCAGCTTCTTTTTCTTTTGAGCTGTGGAGTTGGCTGTGGTGGCAGTATATATAGGCTGAATGTCCCATTGAAGAAGCTGCTCCTTTGCCTTGTCAGGTGGAGCAAACAAAACCTGTGACATCCTTTATGATTTTAAGCTTTCCAGGAAACCCCAGCGGTATCTGATGCCCAAGTCTCTCAAATGCTTGGTATAAGGGTTATACTCCGGCATTTAGCCAATGTGCCAGCAGATAGGTCAGGGAAAACCAGCAATTGTGATAGGTCATTTGACAGCTTAGGCTTTTTCCATAGGGCTATCATAAAAGCTTCTTAATGGTGTAAAAATGGATACGAGCAATGACATCCCTAGGTAGTTTAGGATCCAGCCCTTTGGGTTTTGGGATTCTATGTATCCTGTCTATTATTACATACTTGTAATCAGCCTGGGAAGCACTTCCTTTATGAATGTCTGAAGCAGCCCCGGGAGCTTGTGATCAGGGATGGACTCACAACAATAGATATCTGCCGCGACACTACTATATATATATATATATATAAAAAAAAAATTTCAAATTAATGAGTGGCCCTGAAAAGAGAAGATCAAACTGCAATGTGCAAATGTGTAATGCAGAAAACTGCCCTGTGCTAAAGTTGAAAACAGAGGTCTTAGTCTCATCAGCGGCCACTGAGGATCAAGCCTGGCACCCACTTCAAGGGGCCTCCACTGCCAGGTCCTGACACTATGCCCTAGTGAAATGGTGAACTGGTGGAATCTGTGTGGGCTTATATGTCTAAAGATGTAATTAAAAACAGGTGTGTGCTAGGACCTCACACTGGAGTCCATGAGTGGTTACCAGACTATGAAAAGAGGAAAGGGGAAAAATATATATATATAATGGGAGCTCAGTCAAAAAGACAATATGTAAAATATATAAGACTGGCATCAACCGTGTACGTAGGTGCTGGCAGAAAATAATCATACTTACAACAATAGATATCTGCCGCGACACTACTATATATATAAAAAAAAATTTATATATAGTAGTGTCGCGGCAGATATCTATTGTTGTAAGTATGATTATTTTCTGCCAGCACCTACGTATACGGTTGATGCCAGTCTTATATATTTTACAGGGATGGACTCAGCTCAGATGGACTCTTAGCCTTATATTACACTGGGGAACAATTTGAAAAAAAATTTCTGTTGAGTTAGGTTTTTGAGCTGATTTACACTAAAATTGGCATGCTGATTCCAAAAATGTAGTCAGTTTTTTTCTAGCACGTCAAGTTTTTCCTCCACAACTTACCAGCCAGAAAAGCACAATTGCACTGATATCTGTAATAAGACTTGTTATCTGATTACAATTCGACTCATATATCCTTTGTAAAAAACATGATAGTGTCAATAAACATATTTGTCATGCCTATTTCTTATATATTTCATTTTTTGTTCATATTTGTACTATTTAAGTAAAACAAAACACTTTTTAGGTACAGTAGTTTACATATTTTTAAGAAGACAAAAATCCTATAGTTCAAAAACTTGATGTGATAGAGAAAAACTGAGATCATTTCTGGATTCAGCATCCAAAAATTAATTAAGAACAGTAGTCTGACCTAACTCCTAAAAAATTGTGTTCTCCAGTGCTATTTCTCCTGGATCTGTCTTCCAAATCCAGGGTCCTATCAGAAATCTTGGACATTTTCAGCTCCAGGGCCTCATGGGCATCTATTAGATCAGTGTTTCTCAACTCCAGTCCTCAGGACCCACCAACATGTCTTGTTTTCAGGATGTCCTTAGTATTGCACAGGGGTTTGAATTATCCCCAGTGCAGGTGATTAAATACTAAGGAAATCCTGAAAACAAGATCTGTTGGTGGGTCCTGAGGACTGGAGTTGAGAAACACTGTATTAGATCATTATGTGATCTAGTGAGTTCTTCAAGCTTTTTCTCCATGTGTGCCATTCTGGAGCCCAGTTCCTCAACTCCTATCAGCTCTTTCATCATATCCCACATCATGTCCTTAAGATCGTGCTGTAGCTCCCTCTTGAGCCTTTTTAATAGGCCTCCATGGTGGACTGAGTGAGAGGAATGTCCTCCTGTCTCTCCCTACCTCCTCCCGAGATCGCATTCTCTGATCTTTGCAACGATGCGTGAAAAGAGGATGCAGGTGAGTGAGAAGGAGAAGCCACAACCATCTTATAGGTAGAGCCCGCTCCATGGCCCCAGGGTAAGTAAGCTGTAATCTTCCTTGGGGAGCTTCTTTAAGCTGACCTACCCCGCAACATTGGTACCGCTGTGTGCACTGGATCACAGACAGGTGTGTGATGCAGTCCAGCTGACGATAAAGTTGCTTGTAGTGCCACTTTGGAGCTTGTCACTGCAGGAGCTCCTGTGCTATGCAGCCATTGCCCTCGGTTGCTCAGCACATATGTTTTTATGTACATGTGTGTATATATGTGTGTATATGTGTATGATGTGACCCACGCGGTCACGTGACACTGCAGATCACGGCCGGTATGTGTCTCCCAGGTTATGCTCCCTCCATGTATAGGAAGCACTCCACTTCGGGTTCATAGAGACTTACCTGGAGGTAGGCACGGGTTATAAGCTAGGCAGTAACACAGGGTGTGGTTCTCTGAATGGAGCTTCAGTCTGAGGGAAGACTGATGAGGCTAGTGAGTGGCTAGGTCAAGAGAGTGCAGAGGTTGTGTGCTGATACAACATGGCCTAGCCCGGAGGGCTTGATCTCGGCGAGACCTGGACCGGAGAGAACCCGTGATAAAAGACTATGTGCCCATCGTATGGTTGTAGGAAGTATTCCCAGCTGCATCCCAGAACCCGGAGGTTTGTTCATATTGTGGACTTGTGCGTAATAAACTGTGTGCTGTGAACTTCTGTGCCTGGGTCCTTGCCTTCTGCCGTGCAATCAGACGTCGCTACCTCACAACACACATAAATACACACATGTATACACACACATACACATGTATACACACATATATACCCACAGATGTACACAGACACATACATGTATATAGATAGACACACATGTACACACATGTATACAGACACACGTATACAGATACACACACATGTACACACATGTATACATACACACACTCATGTATACAGACACACACATTTACACACATGTATAGAGACACACATATATGGACAAACACATGTATACACACATGTATATACATACACACATGTATACACAAATGTATAAAGACACACATGTGTACAAACATATGTATGCACAGGTATTACACTCACATGTATACACACATGTATATAAACACACATGAACACAGAGGTATACAGACACACACACACACACATGTACACACACGTATACACAGAGCTATACACAAGCATGTCTACAATCACACACATGTATACACATGCATGTGTATACAGGCACACAGATGTACACACTTGTATGCACAGTTATACACTCACATCTATACAGACACATGTATATACACACACATGTATACTGACAAACACACATGTACATACAGAGGTATACACACACATGTATACACACAGGTATACACGCACAAGTACAATCACACACACATATATAAACACACATACACATGTATGCAGACAAACACACATGTATACACACACCAGTGTCCACTCTGCGTTACCGCTGTGTGCTCCGATCCAATCTCATGACCCGGCCTTGTTACACAGATTTTTTGGCCCTTCCCAGCCTAAATATAACTGCCGCCCGAGAATTGGCGCATCACATTAGATGTGCCATTTCTGTGGCTTTGCGATTGCCCTGGTATGATGGCAATCGGGGTAACAGATTCATGGGGTTTATGTCAGCTGTGAGTTGTCAGCTAGTATCAAGCACAGAAGTTAGTAATGGAGAGGAGTCTATCAGACTCCCTCATTACTAACCCAGTAAGTGTCAAGTTAAAAAAATAACACAGACACACAGTAAAAAATAGTTTGTTTGAATAAAGACTCCCCCACAAATTTATTATAAAAAATGTTCAAATAAAGCTCTGACATAATACATGATCCATTACCTTATCTATGGCAACTGTAAATAGCAGTAAAGCATAGCTATTCACAGGTGCCAGCTACTTACTTTATTGCTCATCAGCATTGCTGGGTCTTGCTGGATATAGTGTTGAGCCGCCGACGCTAATGACAGTTGTCATCCAGTGCCTTTGAATAGCTGTTCCTTACTGCTATTCACAGTCACCACAGCTGCAGTTTTGGATTATGTCGGAGCTTCCTGGGAACTTTTTTGATAATAAATTGGTGAACTATAGAAAGTGTGGTGAAGTCTTGATTTAAAAAAAAAAAAAGTTCCTGTGATTGTGCTTTTTTTTACTTTATACTTACTGGGTAAATAATGGGGTTGTCTGATAGGCGCCTATCCAATACTAAGCCATTAACTTGATACTAGCAAAAAAATCACAGTTGACATCAACCTTAAAAATATTACCCTGATTGCCGCTGGACAAGGACATTCAATATAACCCGGGGCGAAGCACCAGATTCTAACGTGATTCGCCAGTTCTGGGATGGCCTACAGCTGGTATATTTAGGCTTGGAAGGGACAAATAACCATGGACCTTCCCAGTCTGATAATATCAGCCCCCAGTTATCTGCTTTACCTTGATTGGTGATCAAAATTAGGGGGGATCCCACACGATTTTTTTAAAACAATTTATCTATTACGTTAAACCCGGCTAAACAGTGTTAACCCTGGTATAACCTAGTAAATAAATCAAAAACAACATGGAGTCCCTCATATTTTTGGTCACCAGCGAAGATACATTGTGGGGTGTGATGTGGTGGATTGCTTTGGACCTACAGGGGTGTTTTGGGGGTTAATAAAGGGGTGAAAAAGGGTGCATGTTTTTTATCCCAGATAAAGTTTTTTTTCTGATTTTGTGTTTATTTCTCTTGAATAACAGTTTACTATTGAAAGTGTCAGGAATCTCCAGATAGAGACCTTTTAGATGAAGTATTATTAGGCTATGAGCCATAAATATGCTCTGAAATACACATTTTCAGCTTTCTCATAGTTTTGTATAAATATTGTTTTTTGCACGCAGTGCACATAATGTTATATGCGACATGCATTGTTGTACAGTTGATAAGTTATTTTATGTAACATAGGAAATAAAGTTTTTTGCTTTATGGGCATATTTACAGGTAATAAGAAAAGGAATTCTTGGAGCCACGTCTATATTCTTCGGTCCTTTATTAGTGTAAAAGTATATTTCAAATCATCACAGTGTCCCACGCGGGGGACCGAACACTCAGACGTGTTTCGGGGTGAACCCCTTAAGCATTATATTTACAGTTACCCCATCTAGATAGGGCACAAGGAAATAAACTGGAGATAATTAACCGCAAACAACACAAAGTTTTATCTTCAAAAAAACTGTGAGAAATGATGTTCCCACTCCACTATTAGAAGCATCATGTCTATCAGTTTTTAATCCTTTATTGCCTGAATTAAAATCTAATATGCATATAAAAGAATTGAACTGGTATAATGCAAATACACTACAGTAGGCATTAAGGGGTTAAATAAAGCTTCAAGTTCCTCATGGTTAACCGTCTCTGGTTTCTTTCCCTGTGCCCTATCTAGATGGGGTACCTGTAAATATGTCCAGAAAAAAAAGGTTTTCATATGATACCCAAAAAACATGACATTAAATCACTGGTCAACTGTGTGACAATGCACATCGTATATAACATCATGTGCACTGTGTGTAAGGGCCGCTTTACACACACCAACTTCTGTGACCAACTTCTGAACACATCTCTGGTTGCAGTGAAATCATGGACACATTGTTCCATTTTGTGGCTGTTACATTTGTACACGATGTGTCCGTGATTTCACTGCAACCAGAGATCTGTGAACAATCTCTACACAGATATCTGTGTGTGTGACGTGGCCCTAAGAATATAGGCAAAACTACAAGAAAGCTGAAAAAAGCATTTTTCAAAACATATTTATGGCTCCTAGCTTAATAATAAATCAAAAAACAAAAACAAAAAAACTAATGTCTCTCTCCAGACACTTTCTGAAAGTTCACTCCAGTGGCAGCACATATTTTCACTTCATGGGGGACGTAAACTGATTATGTGTGAGGTCAAATGGACTTTTGGTCTAGAAACTAGAGCCCCCAATGGATTGAACTTTGAGCCACTAAGGTGCTACAAAAAATACTTGCAAAAGAGATACCTGAAGATCTTTGCCAAGGTGCTTTCAATTTTCTTAAAGTCAGGCCTCTTCTCGGGATCCTCCTCCCAGCAGTTCTTCACAAGAACATAAACCTGAACGTATATAAAAAACGAACACAGATGTTAAACAAAAAACTACCCTCTAATCTTTCAGGATTGGATTTATTATAGATAGGACATAGGAAAGTAAAAGCATCAGAGTCCCAGGAGAAGAATGAATTCAGCCTTCCATAAAACACAGTCTGTGTGCAGACCATGATGCATGGAATAGCTGGGAATCTCCTGACCCAAACTTGGCAGTCTCATATATTCCTATAATGTTGTCAAATTCAGATCTGAGACCTAGTTTGGGCATCACAGTCCATACACAGAGCGTGTTTCACAAACGCCATTCAGCCTAAGGGATTGCCAGTATTGTCAATAAAGACCTCAACCCTATAAAGCAGTTGCCTTTTAAATCTCTTTTCACTAACTACAATTATGGTGATTAGGGTGGCTGTCATAGAATTTATTAAAAAACTGACCCAAAATCTGTGTAATCTCAAAATGTGTGTGAACCCATCAATAAAATTATGTCAGATCAGATTTAAACTAAATCAAAAGTCAACAAACCATTGGCTCATGAACACTGTCGCCTGTATGAAGAAACACTGTGTCCTTAATGGATTTGTATTATGGAGGCACTTCACGTGGCTGTTTGGGGTTTTGCTAAAATACTTTATCCTGCTGAGAACATTTTGAGGGAAGAGTAAGGCTGGGGTCACACTTTGAAAGGCAATTGCAGTGACCGCATCCAGATCCGGATGCGGTAACGGCAATTGCCTTCACACACATTCATTTGCAAAAATGTGTGCTTGAAACCGCAATGCGATAACCGGATTTCTCCGGATGTGTAATCTGGAGCAATGCAGTTACTGTCTACTTTGTTCATCCCTGCTGCCGCAGGGATGAACAAGGTGTTAAATGTTTATTAAGGCTGTGGTCACAGTTTTTTTAGTGCCTTTTAAAAACGCATGCTTTTTTACATGCGTTTTTCATGTCAGCATGAGTTTTTTAAGGTCTCTGATGGCTCCCTGCGTTTTTGGCTGCGTTTTTGAATCTGCACATAAAAATAGTGCTTGTAGTATTTTTTTGAGCGTTTTGAAAAACGCATGCGTTTTTGTAGAAAACGCATGCGTTTTTATAACATGGGTTCCTATGGGAAACGCATGCAAAAACGCATGTACAATTAGTACCTTTTAGTGCCATTCAAAAACGCATGCGTTTCCCATAGGAGCCCATGTTAAAAAAACGCATGCGTTTCCGGAAACGCATGCGTTTTTTTAACATGGGCTCCTATGGGAAACGCATGCGTTTTTGAATGGCACTAATTGTACATGCGTTTTTGCATGCGATTTCCATAAGGCCCCTTATTAAAAAACGCATGCGTTTTTGGATATGCTCCAAAAACGCATGGGACAGTCACACATGCTTTTTGGCTATTAGGGCATGCGTTTTTTAACATGGGGGCCTATGGGTGCGTTTTTTACATGCGTTTTTGAAAACGCAGGTCTCCAAAAATGCATGTGAAAAATGGTACTGTGACCACAGCCTAACAAATTAATTATTAATAGTAGCTGTGGGCAACATGTCTCTAGGGGGTGCCCACCCCCCCCTAGAGAAATGCTGTCCGCTTCTGTCAGCATGTGAGGGGTTAATGCGGGCTTTTGTCGGCTTTGTACAAATTTATGAATGAAGCCACGGCTCCTGACTGTACTGGAGATACTGTACGTAATACTAGGCACCCCCTAGAGACATGTTGCCCACAGATACTATTAATAATTAATGTGTTAATAAACATTTAACACTTTGTTCATCCCTGCGGCAGCAGGGATGAACAAAGTAGACGGTAGCCGCATTGCTCAGGATTACACATCCTGAGCAATCCGGTTACTGCATTGCAGTTAGCAATACTGCTCCGAAAACTGCAGCCTGCATGATTTTTAGCGCAGGCTGCAAATCCGGAGTCGGTAACCGGATTGCATGTAGAGCAGTCCGGTTACCATAATGGGCTCCTATGGGGAGCGGTTCCTGATCCGGTTTTGAGCTTTTTGACAGCTCAAAACCAGATCAGGATTTCTAATTCCTGCCACATGTGTGACCCTATCCTAACTCTGTTAGGCTACCTTTACACGCCGCAACTTTTAGCGGCGATCGGAGGCAACCGAACGTGCGCGTGCATGTTTTTCATGGTTGCCTCCGAACACTGAAGGCGCATGTACACGCCGCGATTGCGCCGTCAATCCAACGGAACGTGGCTCTCCGGAAGTTGCCTCAGAAACTGCGGGAAACATCCGGTAGAATCCTGACACCGCTTCACCCTCCGCAATCCCCAATGGAATTTGGGCGTACCTGTGCAGCGAAAACATAAACGTGTCAAACTACTCTACACCGTGCCCAAAAACACGATCATTGGACAACACAATAGCGTCCTGATTGGCCAGGCCGCGCTGGAAGGCTGGCTAATACGTGACACCATTGTGTGGCATTTTCACAAGGAATACACGCTTGTATCGTGGACAAGTGTGCTTCAAACCACTTTTGAGACACCCAAGCATCCTACAGGAGCGGTCTGGAGCTGCACAGTAGCTTACACTACAATATGGTTTGCTATGTGTGCGTCTGTAGGTGAAGGCAGGAACATACACACAATACTTGACACATATGTGCCTACATTGATCCATGCCATTGTCCAGCTGCCATGGCACCACTCTAGTATGTGTGTTTCCACATGTTTGTGACAAATGGACTCTACCTACATGCCCCACAATAGCATGTCATGGATGTCCCTCTGCCCACAACACAGTACAATGGATATGTACACATGTGCGCCATACACTGTAGGGCTAACGGCTTAACCTTGGTCCTGCATATTATCACACAATGTTTGACGGACCCATCAATACCTTAGAGTGGGTCACATACCTCTGGTCACAGCACAAAGCTATGTTCAACTGCCCTCTATCCACAAGTAACGAGTCACACACGTTTTGTTTTGGATCCAAAAATAAAGTATTATTATTATTTTGTTTAACATAAAATAATCTGGTAAATAACACAAAATGTAACAAACAAAAAGGTTTCATGACAAAAATCATTATTTGACATTCGTAAAAATAATGAATCCAAGAAAACATGGAAAAGTCTGGCCCAACCACATGTTAATTAAAAAAAAAACTAACTAACTACATAAACAATGTGCACACAATACTAAAACAACAAAATACACATGGTGCAGCCACCCTGCTGACTACACCATGCACAACAAGTTGAGGCCTCAGAGCAGCAAGCACACTACACCTGCTGGTGCTGCCAGGCCACTGCCCCAGGGCCATTAACATAGGAGCAGTATGCCTCTCTACTGTTCCTGGCATTCTGCTGAGTCCGACCCTGGCTCAGCAGCTGGAGTGGCACCACACCATGGTCGGTCTCACGCCAAGCCCCTGGATGGACCTCCCCTGTTGTGGGGTCCACTGAATCCACATAACTTGCCGGCGTGTATGATGATCGATCCCTATGACGCAGGAAGTTATGCAGCACAAAGCAGGCCAGCACTACGATATCAATAGATTCCAGTTTCATGTGCATACGTGTATGAAAGACCCGGACTGAACTGTCCATGATCCCGAACGCATTTTCAACCACACGGCGGGCCCGGGATAGCCGGTAATTGAAAATGCGCTGCTCAGAAGTAAATGTCCTCTGGGGATATGGCCGTAGTAGGTGTGTCTGAAGTGGGAAAACTTCATCCCCCACAAACGCAAAGTTGAGATGATGGCTTGTCTCTTCATTTGAGGGCAAGTTCAGCCCACCTATCCTTAGTTCTTGCGCCAAGGAGCAGTGTGCAAACACACCCCCATCTGAGATGCGGCCGTTCATACCAATTTCCACGTAGAGGAACTCATAGTTCGCATCCACCAGGGCCATGAAGACAGTACTAAAATAACCTTTGTAATTGTAATACAAAGACCCCGAGTTTAGAGGTTTAGTTATCCTCATGTGCTTACCATCCAATGCCCCACCGCAGTTTGGAAATTGCCAGTGGCTTTCAAAGCCTCTGGCTACTTCCATCCATTCAGCGGGTGTTTCTGGAAACTGCATATAGGATGGCAGCAGACTACTCCAGATGGCCTCACACGTCTCGGGGATCAGGCGGCTCAGCAGGGACAGTGATACACGTGAAGTGTATTGCAGGTCAGTCCTTGACCGACCTGTAGCCAGGGACCGCAAAGTTACTGCCAAACGCTCCTCAGCTGATACTGATCGACGCATCACAGTGTCCTGATGGGCTATCAATGGCCGTATGCGCTCCAAAAGGAAGGTGAAAGAGTCCTCGGACATACGGAGGTAGTTTCTGAAATCATGCGGACTATGATCCTCCAGCTCATGCAACAGCTGCATGTGGCTCTGGGTGTCCCGGCGGCAAAACCAATCCCGAGTCCACACACTCCGTGGTCTGCGAGCCCGTAATCTCTCATATCTATCCTCCAGCCACAATTGCTCTTCCACCAAGGCAAGAGCCACGATCACATCTCCATCTCGGGTCAAACATCATATCATGTATCAGCACCAGGAAAAAGTAAACAAAGAAACATCAGTACAATTACACATCTTCCCACATCATCTGCACAAACCAACTCCTTCTATATACATCTTCTGCCAACTTGCCCAAAGCATACCCAACAGTGATGAGCTTCCCACACACAGAGAAATCCCCTTTCCAAGGGCCCAAACAGCATTGCCCTGGAAGTAAAGGAAACATGGTCACTCAACAGCCCTGGCCCTCCAACATCCCTTTTGACACGCAAAACGTCCTAAGTGTAAGGCCATATATGTGGCCCTAATGTACATGAGTCAGCACAAGCCATGTCTGTGCATGTATGCCAAATTCAGAACATTACTTTATTATTAAGCATCTACACTATGTAATAATACACGTACCACACTCTTTGTGTGTCATGCTGAATATCTGACACCACGAAGAAGACTATTGATTACTCATCATGTTGATAACAAGTCCCTGATGTGTTGTGAAGGCTGGATGTCCAGAGCCATACATTTACTGATGCCACAAGGCCAAGTCCATTTCTGATACTAGCCATCTACGTCCCAGTGTGTGTTGCTCAATGACAGTACTATGTTTCAACAAATCTGATGATCCCCGCTAATCAAGACACACACATCCTCAAACATGATCCTGTATGGTAAAGAGAAAAACCCCAATCAAAACCAATACTGTTGTTTCTTTACTAAAAATCAAGCATGCATTTGCCAACACACAATAGTGTATGTGAGCCACATTAAGCAAGCAATAAAAATTCCACCACTTTGGCGTCACGTACAATACACTATTGCATTGGCAAATGTTATGGGTGTTAAAACAAAGAAAAAAAAATGATGATGTTGGCACATCATTACTTACTTAATGACTCTGGGCAGCAAGCGTGCCACACCTCGGCCTTGAGACCATTTTATATGTGAATTAACCAATCAGAACGCAGGGGCGTCTTCTAATCAACGTAGGCGCCCTGGGCGTAGAGCAGGTGTTGCAAAGTAATGTGACAAATTGGTGTATTTTAATTGGTGAAGATGAGGTTAAACAACCCGTGTTGATGCATAGCCCCTGCCTCGACTGGAATGTGCATTGAGCTAGTAGTGTCTTATCACAAGTTCTCTGTTGGACAGACGGTACGTGTGGTCACATGCATTTTTGATTATCGTTCTCATTATTTCACCTGTGTTAAAATAACATTGTTTGATGCTGGTTGTGCGCCTGAACATAGACTTCAGGTATCGTCATGTAGAAGTGTCGTTAGCGTTGCGTAAGCATCATAATGACAAGATTTGTCCTGTACTACATATTGTTATGTGTGAATTTTGGCCAGACAATGTGTAATGCAGAAGTATGTATTTAGCAAACGCTGTGGGTATGAGATGTGTGTGTCAACCATATTTAAAGTGACATGAGGACTGCCATTTGTAATGATAGCCCTTCACCTAGTGACGACTATATTTCCCCAACCAAACAATCATGTTCCCACCAGCAAGTCTTGGCCCCAGCCAACAGTACCACCTAAACACATGTTTATCATGCGGCAGGGCAGAGGATGGCCACACAGAGTAGTGTGTGATGTATGGTGGCCATGTTTTTGAAGGCATGCCATAATTGGTTGATATTCATAAATTTTCACAGATGGTTGAGTATCACAAGTTTGTGACCCAACTCATCATGTTGTACCAGGAGCATGAATGCTTGTAGTGGGTGTTGCTGCCTGCCTACCATGATCAGGCAGCGCTGGTTGTGGAGAAGATCAAAAGCCTGCGCACCATGTTCTCCCGCAGGCATAGGCACGGTCCGGGGCAGGATGGAGGCACAGTCCGGGGCTCGAGCTGAGGAGGTTCCTAGGCCCAATCTATTGTACTATGACCTCCTCAGCTTCACCCTGGGCCAAGAGGGGCCGCGGGGAACACGGTGCAGCTGGCGTCGTCTGCAACGAGCTGTAGGACCAGCCTAAGACCCTGCTCCGTTGCAGGAGGTGGGTAATTGTGTGGGTGTGTTTGAGTTACCCAGCATGTTTTGGGCACAGATGTGTGTTCTCTCCTGCATTTACTCTTCACCATTGTGCATGTGTTTGACCTTTGCCTTGCCCTGTTGTTTCCTATGCATGTTGGTTTTGGCTCTAGTGCCTTAACAATTATGTTGTTTATGATCACTTTACCTAGCAATGTGGACCCTCACGTGAGTATATGGCACTAGTACACTTGTTTGGCTTTTGGGACTGTCATCTCTGCTCCTGTGTGTTTTGGTGTTCTCCATGGTGTGTTTGGCGCTATGTTGGTTGGTTGGTCTATTTGTTTGTGGTAATATCAACAATGATAGTGCTTCATGTGGCTTGTTTTTTTAATTTTTTTTTCAGGCCCCTCTGGTGCCTGGCTCCAGTGAGGAGTAGTCAGCAGCTGGCGAGGCTCTCCCATCCACATCTGCGGGAAAGCCAGTGCCCGGGACCAGTGGTGGGGGGCCGGGCCCAGGTCCCAGCTCGAAGATTCACCGTAGAAGACCACCAGCCCCACCCAACACGGAGCTGGATACTTGGGCGAAACGGGTCCTATTAGATCGAGAGAGGACCCCCGGCTCTGGTTTTGGGTACGTCGCCAGCGAAATGCTGGCCTGCATGGAGCCAGGGCAGCGTAACATCGCAGATCGGGCCATTGTTCATGTCCTGGAGGCGGCGTGGATGGGTCCCTGCGATGGGGGCGTCTTGAGCGCTCCCCCAGAAGACCACCCCATAACCCATTGCGCCTGCCAGACGCATGATGAGGAGGACACAATCTCATGAGACTCTACCTCCCCCCAGAAGATCCAGCCGAAGAGCTGCGCCCTCCCAGGGCCGTTGGATCTATGAGGAGGAGGAGGGGGAGGCCCCATTGTCTGATCCAGCAGAGGATGAAGAACTTAGAGATAACTACTAGCCAGTGCACAATCTTGTGCCAAATTTCATTTTGCTTTCAATTATTGTGCTGCTGTTGCCCTTTGTTGTTTTTTTGTTTCCTAATGTAAAAAAAAAAAAATAATACTAATAAAATACCCTCAATTCAACAACGTCCATAGCTGTGTCAGACACCTGTGTGTGTGTGTTGGTTTATGTGGATTTCATATAGGCTAAGTTAAAAAAATCTTGCAGCCCATGCCAGCTGTAATGGTACAGTATGGTGAAAGGTTTACTTGCTCACGTCTGGTGAGCCAGCAGCAGGTCGTCAAGAGTTGGTACACCTGTAGGGAAAAGAAGGAGATTAGTGATGTAGCAGGGTATGTGTTTCTTTGAGGTTAAAGTAATTGATCATACGTACGCTCATCATCACCATCACGGGTACCATGAGGAGGAGAAGGTGATGTGCTGAGAGCCCAGCCTGCCGCACATGCTCCTTCTCCTTCTGCAAAACATTGTAATGAAATAAAAATAAAATAAAAACTCTGATCCTTCCTCATGTCACAAGTACACACCAGTACTTACATTGTAAAGTTTATATGCGTTACCAGACACTTACCACCATACGCAGCACCTGTAGGCTCCATCTGAGGGTGTGGGGAGGACATCACACTTTCTTCACTGTCTGGCCCAGGGGATGGTGGTGTCCCGGGTGGTGCTGGGCTGGGTGGGGCCTCTGGCACAGGTGATGTTGGTGTCCCGGGTGGTGATGGGCTGGGTGGGGCCTCTGGCATAGGTGGTAGTGGTGTCACAGGGGGGGGTTGAGCTGGGTGGGGCCTCTGCCACAGGTGGTGGTGGTGTCCTGGGGGGCGTTGGGGAGTGTTGAGGCTCCCCAGACTCCGAGTCCTCCTCATCTGTATTATCAAACAGGAGGACACAGCTATTAGACAAAAGGAACACAACATGGGTATGCCACCTTCTATGTGTTGCAATGTCCTGACAGCGTGAATGGTAGGCGGCAATGTTTTTGTTGCCGCATATAGTGTGGGTGGGGTCTGCAATGTACAATAATTAGATCTGCCTCTTTAAGGAAACTAGGTCTGGTGTATCATGGGTAAGGAGAAGAAGAGGTGGGAAGTTAAGTTTTAGTTTCACTTTGAAGCATGCTGCAAAAAGACTGTTCTGATATAAGATAGAGAAAGATGGGAGACAGGAATAAAATGCAGTTAAAGTTTACTCTTGTGAATGCCTCATATCGTGTCGACATTACAGGGTCCACTATGGGTTGGGACATTAGTACACCAAAAGTGGCCAAATATTTTTTAAGATAAATAACACTAGGCTTTGCATGTTAGCTGCTTTATTTGAAATAACTAAATCAGGCAGTACAAAACAGGTGTTTGCACCATGGCTGCAAACACATACCATAGATCTTGTATTCAGTGTTCGATATTGTCCGCATTATGTGGCTACATTTTATGTGTCACAGGTTCAACATAGCCAAGGTGTCATGTGTGTGTAGACCATGGCATTGAAATGTAGTTGTCTAGTTTACCGTCAGGACACACCTCTTTTGGCCAACACACAGGTTAAGGAACACTATAGCCGTCAACATTTGTATGAAAAATGAGTTTGTCAGACACAAACATGTTGCAGTGTATCCAACATGGCGAGCCACATTGGTGACACCTCAACCTGGTGGTTTTGGCCACATTATGTGGCATGTCCCAATACAACCTGATGTTAGTGTATTGCTTAGTATATGTAGGGTGCAATGTGTGTGTTTGCCATTGTCACATACTCACCACGCAGCCTCGCAATCCTGGCCCGAAGATCTACAATGCGGCCTGAGCACTTATGCTTGAGATCAGCGATCTTCTTTTGTATTTGTTTGGAGGTCCTCTCCACCCCCAATTTGTGCAGCAGGGCCCACTGTATTCTTTTCAGGATGCTGCGTTTGCGCAGCCATGGGTGCCAGTGATTGTGCTCACACCAATAGTCATGGCGGTCTGCAAAATCTATCAGGAGCAGTAGCTCCGCAAGGCCTCATGTTGTTGCACGCTGTGCGGCGGCCATGACTGTGCTGCTATGTGCAGGGGAGGTCTAGGCACCTGGCAGGCAGAGCGAAACTGAAACAAACATCATGACATCATCACGCACACTAGCGCCGCCAAAAAACATTGGGAACGCTAACAAGGTAGGCGGGTGCGGAGCGGGAGATGCGTAGTAAACACATCCGCGTAAACTAATTCAATGACCATTTGCAGTGCGTGGCCTATGCCACTCATGTGCGATGTGTATGCCAATAAATGAACTGTTATGTGTGCCAGTATAATGTACACCGTACATCTGGTAAAACCCGCACCAACCTTATCTTGCGCTATTGAATGGGCGTGTAAATGAACTTCTGTATTGGATGGTTGTGTAAGTGCAGATGCGTGTGGTGCTGAAGTGACAGCTCAGCCAAGATGGCACCCTGTGAAGGGACAGCCAATGGTAACACAGTACCCCTTATCAATCATCGCTGAGGGGGAGCGGTGTCCAGCACGCTGTGGCACGCCTCCGGGAAATCAGTAGGCGACGCTGATTCCATCCCTATCGCCCCTTCACACACCAAAACCAGGGAATTTCACCTACAGGGTTGCCTCTGGTTTTGGAGCAGTGCTCTGAAATCGCAACCGGGCGCAACTTTCAAAAACACCACCGGGTTCCCCAAATACACGCCACAATTTCATAGCAATTTCACAGCGACGGTGACTGGGCTCTGGATTGCCTCTCAGCTTTCACACCGCAGTTGCGGCGTATAAAGGTACCCTTATATGGAATGTGATGGAACACGCCACAATTTTTTTTCATGTCTTCTGGAGATTTCATAGGCTAGGGTCACATTTGGGACCTTGCATCCGTTGGAAGGATGCTTTAAAGGATCCTGTTTAGTGATGAGCGAGCATGCTCGCCACTACTCGGTACTCGCACGAGTATCACTGTACTCGGGCTACTCGGCGAGCACTGAGTAATCTCATGATACTCGTGCTGTGCTCGTGGTCGTCATCTCTGCATGTTGGCGCTCTTTTGAGAGCCAGCCCACGTGCAGGGATTAGCTGGCAGACCACTGCAATGCCACAGCCCTGTTAGTTGTGGCATAGCAGTGATTGGCCGCCCTGCGCAACATCACCGAGCCTTTATAACTCCCAGCGCGCTGTGCTCGGCACACAGCCATCCAGACCGTCAGTGTAGGGAGAGTGTCTGCTGCTGCTTAGGGACAGATTTGCGGCCCTTACAGGTAGATCCGGAGCAGGGCTGCAAACTGCTGCTGCTGACCACAACAGTCCTTCTCAGGACTAATCTAGGAGGATATAGGCAGGGTGATCCAGATCGGAGTCCAAGCTTTCCAGTGACCAGAACAGTCCTTCTCAGGACTAATCTAGGAAGATATAGGCAGGGTGATACAGATCGGAATCCAAGCTTTTCTGTGACCATTAGAGTCACCACACTCTTGCACTTACTACCTTAATACAGGTTAGGGACTAAAATCCTCTCCTGAAACCATTACAGTCACCAGACAGGTGTACGTACTACCTTAATACAGGTTAGGGAGTAAAATCCTCTCCTGACACCATTACAGTCACCAGACAGGTGTACGTACTACCTTAATACAGCTTAGGGAGTAAAATCCTCTCCTGACACCATTACAGTCACCAGACTGGTGTACGTACTACCTTAATACAGGTTAGGGACTAAAATCCTCTCCTGACACCATTACAGTCACCATACTGGTGTACGTACTACCTTAATACAGGTTAGGGACTAAAACCCTCTCCTGACACCATTACAGTCACCAGACTGGTGTACGTACTACCTTAATACAGGTTAGGGACTAAAATCCTCTCCTGAAACCATTACAGTCACCAGACTGGTGTACGTCATACCTTGATACAGGTCAGGGAACTAAAATCCTAATCTCTTGTGATCTGAACAGTCACCAGACTGGTGTACGTCATACCTTGATACAGGTTAGGGACTAAAATCCTCTCCTGAAACCATTACAGTCACCAGACAGGTGTACGTACTACCTTAATACAGGTTAGGGAGTAAAATCCTCTCCTGACACAATTACAGTCACCAGACTGGTGTACGTACTACCTTAAAAACAGGTTAGGGACTAAAATCCTCTCCTGACACCATTACAGTCACCAGAATGGTGTACGTACTACCTTAATACAGGTTAGGGACTAAAATCCTCTCCTGACACCATTACAGTCACCAGACTGGTTTACGTACTACCTTAATACAGGTTAGGGACTAAAATCCTCTCGTGAAACCATTACAGTCACCAGACTGGTGTACGTCATACAGTGATACAGGTTAGGGACTAAAATCCTCTCCTGAAACCATTACAGTCACCAGACAGGTGTACGTACTACCTTAATACAGGTTAGGGAGTAAAATCCTCTCCTGACACCATTACAGTCACCAGACTGGTGTACGTACTACCTTAATACAGGTTAGGGACTAAAATCCTCTCCTGACACCATTACAGTCACCAGAATGGTGTACGTACTACCTTAATACAGGTTAGGGACTAAAATCCTCTCCTGACACCATTACAGTCACCAGACTGGTGTACGTACTACCTTAATACAGGTTAGGGACTAAAATCCTCTCGTGAAACCATTACAGTCACCAGACTGGTGTACGTCATACCTTGATACAGGTTAGGGACTAAAATCCTCTCCTGAAACCATTACAGTCACCAGACAGGTGTAGTTACTACCTTAATACAGGTTAGGGACTAAAATCCTCTCCTGACACCATTACAGTCACCAGACTGGTGTACGTACTACCTTAATACAGGTTGGGACTAAATTCCTCTCCTGACACCATTACAGTCACCAGACTGGTGTACGTACTACCTTAATACAGGTTAGGGAACTAAAATCCTAATCTCTTGTGATCTGAACAGTCACCAGACTGGTGTACGTCATACCTTGATACAGGTTAGGGAACTAAAATCCTAATCTCTTGTGATCTGAACAGTCACCAGACTGTTGTACGTCATACCTTGATACAGGTTAGGGAGTAAAATCCTCTCCTGAAACCATTACAGTCACCAGACAGGTGTACGTACTATCTTAATACAGGTTAGGGAGTAAAATCCTCTCCTGACACCATTACAGTCACCAGACTGGTGTACGTACTACCTTAATACAGGTTAGGGACTAAAATCCTCTCCTGAAACCATTACAGTCACCAGACTGGTGTACGTCATACCTTGATACAGGTTAGGGACTAAAATCCTCTCCTGAAACCATTACAGTCACCAGACAGGTGTACGTACTACCTTAATACAGGTTAGGGACTAAAATCCTCTCCTGACACCATTACAGTCACCAGACTGGTGTACGTACTACCTTAATACAGGCTAGCGACTAAAATCCTCTCCTGACACCATTAAAGTCACCAGACTGGTGTACGTCATACCTTGATACAGGTTAGGGAACTAAAATCCTAATCTCTTCTGATCTGAACAGTCACCAGACTGGTGTACGTCATACCTTGATACAGGTTAGGGACTAAAATCCTCTCCTGAAACCACTACAGTCACCAGACTGGTGTACGTACTACCTTAATACAGGTTAGGGACTAAAATCCTCTCCTGAAACCATTACAGTCACCAGACTGGTGTACGTCATACCTTGATACAGGTTAGGGACTAAAATCCTCTCCTGAATCCATTACAGTCACCAGACTGTGTACGTCATACCTTGATACAGGTTAGGGACTAAAATCCTCTCCTGAAACCATTACAGTCACCAGACTGGTGTACGTCATACCTTGATACAGGTTAGGGACTAAAATCCTCTCCTGAAACCATTACAGTCACCAGACTGGTGTACGTCATACCTTGATACAGGTTAGGAAACTAAAATCCTAATCTCTTGTGATCTCAACAGTCACCAGACTGGTGTACGTCATACCTTGATACAGGTTAGGGAACTAAAATCCTAATCTCTTGTGATCTCAACAGTCACTAGACTGGTGTACGTCATACCTTGATACAGGTTAGGGACTAAAATCCTCTCCTGAAACCATTACAGTCACCAGACTGGTGTACGTCATACCTTGATACAGGTCAGGGAACTAAAATCCTAATCTCTTGTGATCTGAACAGTCACCAGACTGGAGTACGTCATACCTTGATACAGGTTAGGGAACTAAAACCCTAATCTCTTGTGATCTGAACAGTCATCAGACTGGTGTACGTCATACCTTGAAACAGGTTAGGGACTAAAATCCTCTCCTGAAACCATTACAGTCACCAGACAGGTGTACGTACTACCTTAATACAGGTTAGGGAGTAAAATCCTCTCCTGACACCATTACAGTCACCAGACTGGTGTACGTACTACCTTAATACAGGTTAGGGACTAAAATCCTCTCCTGACACCATTACAGTCACCAGAATGGTGTACGTACTACCTTAATACAGGTTAGGGACTAAAATCCTCTCCTGACACCATTACAGTCACCAGACTGGTGTACGTACTACCTTAATACAGGTTAGGGACTAAAATTCTCTCGTGAAACCATTACAGTCACCAGACTGGTGTATGTCATACCTTGATACAGGTTAGGGACTAAAATCCTCTCCTGACACCATTACAGTCACCAGACTGGTGTACGTACTACCTTAATACAGGTTAGGGACTAAAATCCTCTCCTGACACCATTACAGTCACCAGACTGGTGTACGTCATACCTTGATACAGGTTAGGGAACTAAAATCATAATCTCTTGTGATCTGAACAGTCACCAGACTGGTGTACGTCATACCTTGATACAGGTTAGGGAACTAAAATCCTAATCTCTTGTGATCTGAACAGTCACCAGACTGTTGTACGTCATACCTTGATACAGGTTAGGGACTAAAATCCTCTCCTGAAACCATTACAGTCACCAGACTGGTGTACGTCATACCTTGATACAGGTTAGGGAACTAAAATCCTAATCTCTTGTGATCTCAACAGTCACTAGACTGGTGTACGTCATACCTTGATACAGGTTAGGGACTAAAATCCTCTCCTGAAACCATTACAGTCACCAGATTGGTGTACGTCATATAAATAAGTGGAAAACCACTATGGAGTTTTTGTTAATAAAATATAACTTTTATTGAATATATAAAAGCAGACATGTAAACGTTAACAAGAAGTATATGAGAAACCCACAGAAGGCTGCGGCCAGGTAGTCACTCAATGAGTGGCAAACGCATAAAGTACAGATTCACATCGTAAGGAATGCACAAGTATAAGGGCACACAATAATCATGAAGGATAGTACCATCACTCACCCATAGTGCAGACTCGTGATAAGGACTTAGGCAGCCACACAGAGAGCCCTGACCTGCAGCGCGCCCCTAACAGCTGTTTCGCCACTGCTTGGTCGCAGGGGCTAGTTCTCATTGTGATTGCTGGCTGTTAAATACACAGCCTAAAAGGTCACGCCAGCGTGCGTATCAATTCCACCTGTCAAAAACGCTATCCCGTGATTAGGCAGGCGCCGGACGTGTGTGACGTCATAGGCGCGCATGCGCAATGCACCCGTCGGTGCCTTTAACACAAGAGCGATGTGCACATCATGGAAAAATCCCCGCGGCGGCCATTTTGTTGAAGACCGCTCAATTACTATAGGCATTTTGGAACTAAAGGAGAATGTCAACATGTCAGCAGACATGATGAAGAATCAGAATGTATACAGGGGCCAGTCACAGTGAAAGGGAAGTGACATTCATACAACACAATCATACACACTTAAATACTTATAGATGAGTGTTAAAAAAGCATGTATATATATAAATATACGACAGTATCACTGATTAAGATATGAAAAAGAAAAAATTGAGTGAAAAATGTGAGATAATAAATATGACACAGTACCAGCTGTGATTCAAGTGTTAAACATAAAAACTCAAATTTCCTCACATATTAATATTACAGTACATAGATATACAGCAAATTATATGTGATTAATTGTTACATTTAATATTCACGATCCCTCTTCACAGATCGTGATTATGGCCACCACTCATGATTCATCACATGCCAGATTTCAGAATTTTATCAAGACGTTGCATCCTATCGACCAAATGTCCCTTCAATATATGTGGTCTTAAGGCTGTGTATTGACACTGCTCCAGAAATGTCTCCGTTATCAGTTTCGGAAAAAACTAAAATATACAAAACATAAGTTAAAATCACAGAAGGCTACAGGACACACACAGTTACATCTGTCTAGTTGTCACAGCATGGTATAAGATGCACAGGAGGTCAGCTCTCTATAGAAAAGGGGCATAACTTATGGCTTCGTTAAGTCCCTTTGGGGCAAGTGTATCTAACTTGACTATCCACCTACACTCTTCTTGTGCCAGTGTTTTAGCAAGATCTCCTCCTCTGATGCCCCCCTGAATTCGGTCAATTCCTTTTATAATCAGTCCTTTAGGATTACAGGCATGAAAAAACCTAAAATGTTTCGGTAGGGTTTTTAATGTATTAATCTCTATGACTTTGGCGGCTCCCTCTATATCTCTGACATGCTCACGTACTCTAACACGCAACTGTCTCGTGGTGAGACCAATGTAAATCTTGCCACAAGGACAAGTCGCGTGGTAGACCACGTGAGTAGTGCTACAGTTAATGTATTTATTGATCTTATGTACTTCATCATTAGAGGAGTGAAATTCTTTAGCTCGTTTAATGTTACCATGAGAACAAGCCAAACAATCGCCACATGGATAACATCCAATTAGTGGTCCTACTGTTCTTTCTCCAAAAAAATTATTCTTTTTAGGAACATAATGGCTTGCACTCAGGATATCCCGTAAATTTCTACCCCTCCGTGATGTTAGCAGAGGTCGTGTTGATAATTGTCTGGCTAACACTACGTCAGTAAATAACACCGACCAATGCTTACTTAAGATAGATCTTATATTTGACCACTGAGAGTTAAAGGTCGAGATGTATCTGATGGGACCATATTCAGCCGATTTGACCTTGGTGTTAAATAACAATTGTTCCCTCCTCATTTTTTTGGCCTTCACATAACCCTGCTTTATACTCCGATTGCTGAATCCTCTTGCTGTGAATCTTTCCCGCAAATCTACCGCTTGTCTTTCAAAAATCGCATCACTTGAACATATGCGTCTCATTCGTACGAATTGACCGGCTGGGATAGATTTAATGGTACTCCTATCATGTGCTGATGAAGCGTGGAGGAGGGAATTCACAGCAGTACTTTTTCGGTACACATCAGTTTGTATTGTGCCGTCCCCGTCCACCTCCAACAGCACATCCAGGAAGGTCATAACACGTCTGTGTGCCTGATAAGTCAGCCTGATGTTAAGATCATTCTTGTTGAGAGCGTCCATGAATCGATCCAAACTTGGTCTAGATCCTTGCCAAATAAATAGCAAATCGTCAATATACCTAAACCAGTGTAGGACGCTCTCAACGCCCACAATGTCTTCATTCTGTAACAATGACCGCTCCCAACTACCCAAAAATAAATTAGCATACGATGGGGCACAGGCCGCCCCCATCGCTGTTCCTCGCTGTTGTACGTAGAAGCGGTCATTGAAAACGAAGACATTGTGGGTTAGAATATACTCCAACAGTTCCTCAATCAGAGCACACAGACTGCGTTCCCAGCCGGTCATACTCAGGAAAAGACGCACAGCCCGCATCCCATCCACGTGCGCGATACACGTATACAAGGACTCGACATCGGCTGTTACCAGCCACATATCATCAGTCATTACCAAGCCTTCCAATTTGGTTAATAAATCTGTAGTATCGCGCACGTAGGATGGGAGTGTGACCACTAATTTTTTCAAATAAAATTCGACGAATTTGCAGGAGGGTTCACATAAGCCCCCGTTACCCGAAACGATGGGACGTCCAGGAGGATTGTTGAGGTCTTTATGTACCTTAGGAATTAAATAAAAGGTAGGAGTTCTTGGGTTTTCAACCAACAATCCTTCAAATACTTTTTTTGAGATTATCCCATCGTCTCGGGCACGTTGTAAGATCACAAACAACTCAGCAATGAAGCCTGATGTAGGGTCATGTGCTATTTTCTGGTAAGTATCCTTATTATTTAATTGTTTATAGGCCTCTTTTTCATAAGCTGTTTTTGGCCACACAACCACGTTCCCTCCCTTGTCAGAGTTCCTGATGATAATATCATCACGATCGCGTAACTCTTTAAGTGCTGCCCTCTGCACAGGAGTAAGATTGTCTTTACCTCCAAATTTGGCCAATCTTTTGAAAGACAAGCGGTAGATTTGCGGGAAAGATTCACAGCAAGAGGATTCAGCAATCGGAGTATAAAGCAGGGTTATGTGAAGGCCAAAAAAATGAGGAGGGAACAATTGTTATTTAACACCAAGGTCAAATCGGCTGAATATGGTCCCATCAGATACATCTCGACCTTTAACTCTCAGTGGTCAAATATAAGATCTATCTTAAGTAAGCATTGGTCGGTGTTATTTACTGACGTAGTGTTAGCCAGACAATTATCAACACGACCTCTGCTAACATCACGGAGGGGTAGAAATTTACGGGATATCCTGAGTGCAAGCCATTATGTTCCTAAAAAGAATAATTTTTTTGGAGAAAGAACAGTAGGACCACTAATTGGATGTTATCCATGTGGCGATTGTTTGGCTTGTTCTCATGGTAACATTAAACGAGCTAAAGAATTTCACTCCTCTAATGATGAAGTACATAAGATCAATAAATACATTAACTGTAGCACTACTCACGTGGTCTACCACGCGACTTGTCCTTGTGGCAAGATTTACATTGGTCTCACCACGAGACAGTTGCGTGTTAGAGTACGTGAGCATGTCAGAGATATAGAGGGAGCCGCCAAAGTCATAGAGATTAATACATTAAAAACCCTACCGAAACATTTTAGGTTTTTTCATGCCTGTAATCCTAAAGGACTGATTATAAAAGGAATTGACCGAATTCAGGGGGGCATCAGAGGAGGAGATCTTGCTAAAACACTGGCACAAGAAGAGTGTAGGTGGATAGTCAAGTTAGATACACTTGCCCCAAAGGGACTTAACGAAGCCATAAGTTATGCCCCTTTTCTATAGAGAGCTGACCTCCTGTGCATCTTATACCATGCTGTGACAACTAGACAGATGTAACTGTGTGTGTCCTGTAGCCTTCTGTGATTTTAACTTATGTTTTGTATATTTTAGTTTTTTCCGAAACTGATAACGGAGACATTTCTGGAGCAGTGTCAATACACAGCCTTAAGACCACATATATTGAAGGGACATTTGGTCGATAGGATGCAACGTCTTGATAAAATTCTGAAATCTGGCATGTGATGAATCATGAGTGGTGGCCATAATCACGATCTGTGAAGAGGGATCGTGAATATTAAATGTAACAATTAATCACATATAATTTGCTGTATATCTATGTACTGTAATATTAATATGTGAGGAAATTTGAGTTTTTATGTTTAACACTTGAATCACAGCTGGTACTGTGTCATATTTATTATCTCACATTTTTCACTCAATTTTTTCTTTTTCATATCTTAATCAGTGATACTGTCGTATATTTATATATATACATGCTTTTTTAACACTCATCTATAAGTATTTAAGTGTGTATGATTGTGTTGTATGAATGTCACTTCCCTTTCACTGTGACTGGCCCCTGTATACATTCTGATTCTTCATCATATCTGCTGACATGTTGACATTCTCCTTTAGTTCCAAAATGCCTATAGTAATTGAGCGGTCTTCAACAAAATGGCCGCCGCGGGGATTTTTCCATGATGTGCACATCGCTCTTGTGTTAAAGGCACCGACGGGTGCATTGCGCATGCGCGCCTATGACGTCACACACGTCCGGCGCCTGCCTAATCACGGGATAGCGTTTTTGACAGGTGGAATTGATACGCACGCTGGCGTGACCTTTTAGGCTGTGTATTTAACAGCCAGCAATCACAATGAGAACTAGCCCCTGCGACCAAGCAGTGGCGAAACAGCTGTTAGGGGCGCGCTGCAGGTCAGGGCTCTCTGTGTGGCTGCCTAAGTCCTTATCACGAGTCTGCACTATGGGTGAGTGATGGTACTATCCTTCATGATTATTGTGTGCCCTTATACTTGTGCATTCCTTACGATGTGAATCTGTACTTTATGCGTTTGCCACTCATTGAGTGACTACCTGGCCGCAGCCTTCTGTGGGTTTCTCATATACTTCTTGTTAACGTTTACATGTCTGCTTTTATATATTCAATAAAAGTTATATTTTATTAACAAAAACTCCATAGTGGTTTTCCACTTATTTAAATGATTGAAAGGAGTGTTATTTACTTCCTAAAACATACACCTTGAGGGATGATTTGTATTTAAATATGAGATCATTGATTTACTTAAGGTGTTTGTTGATTTTGAATATTTATATGGTGTACGTCATACCTTGATACAGGTTAGGGAACTAAAATCCTAACCTCTTGTGATCTGAACAGTCACCAGACTGTGGACGTCATACCTTGATACAGGTTAGCGAACTAAAATCCTAATCTCTTGTGATCTCAACAGTCACCAGACTGGTGTACGTCATACCTTGATACAGGTTAGGGACTAAAATCCTCTCCTGAAACCATTACAGTCACCAGACTGGTGTACGTCATACCTTGATACAGGTTAGGGAACTAAAATCCTAATCTCTTGTGATCTCAACAGTCACCACACTGGTGTACGTCATTCCTTAATACAGGTTAGGGACTAAAATCCTCTCCTGAAACCATTACAGTCACCAGACTGGTGTACGTCATACCTTGATACAGGTTAGGGACTAAAATCCTCTCCTGAAACCATTACAGTCACCAAACTGGTGTACGTCATACCTTGATACAGGTTAGGGACTAAAATCCTCTCCTGAAACCATTACAGTCACCAGACAGGTGTACGTACTACCTTAATACAGGTTAGGGACTAAAATCATCTCCTGACACCATTACAGTCACCAGACTGTGTACGTACTACCTTAATACAGGTTAGGGACTAAATTACTCTCCTGACACCATTACAGTCACCAGACTGGTGTACGTACTACCTTAATACAGGTTAGGGAACTAAAATCTAATCTCTTGTGATCTGAACAGTCACCAGACTGGTGTACGTCATACCTTGATACAGGTTAGGGAACTAAAATCCTAATCTCTTGTGATCTGAACAGTCACCAGACTGTTGTACGTCATACCTTGATACAGGTTAGGGAGTAAAAATCCTCTACCTTGATATAACCATACAGGGTAACTCCAACATTGTACACGTACGTATACCTTATACAGGTTAGGGACTAAAATCCTCTCCTGAAACCATTACAGTCACCAGACGGTGTACGTACTACCTTAATACAGGTTAGGACTAAAATCCTCTCCTGTCACAATACACTAAGTTACAATCAACCAGAACTGGTGTACGTCTACCTTAATACAGGTTAGGGACTAAAATCCTCTCCTGAACACCATAAAAGTCACCAGACTGTGTAACGTCATACCTTGATACAGGTTAGGGACTAAATCCATCTCTGATCTAACAGTCACCAGACTGGTGTACGTCATACCTTGATACAGGTTAGGGACTAAAATCCTCTCCTGAAACCACTTACAGTCACCAGACTGGTGTACGTATACCTTATACAGGTTAGGGACTAAATCCTCTCCTGAACCATTACAGTCACCAGACTGGTGTACGTCATACCTTGATACAGGTTAGGACTAAAATCCTCTCCTGAATCCATTACAGTCACCAGACTGTGTACGTCATACCTTGATACAGGTTAGGGACTAAAATCCTTTTCTGACCAACAGTCACAGACTGGTGTACGTCATACCTTGATACAGGTTAGGGACTAAAATCCTCTCCTGAACCATTACAGTCACCAGATGGTGTACGTCATACCTTGATACAGGTTAGGAAACTAAAATCCTAATCTCTTGTGATCTCAACAGTCACCAGATGGTGTACGTCATACCTTGATACAGGTTAGGGACTAAAATCTAATCTCTTGGACCAACAGTCACAGACGGTGTACGTCTACTTAACAGGTTAGGATAAAATCCTCTCCTGAAACCATTACAGTCCACCAAAATGGTGTACGTCATACCTTATACAGGTAGGACTAAAATCCTATCCTGACACACAGTCACAGACTGGTGTACGTATACCTTAAACAGGTTAGGGACTAAAATCTCTCCTGAAACCATTACAGTCACCAGACGGTGTACGTATACCTTATACAGGTTAGGGATAAATCCTCTCCTGACACCTTACAGTCACCAGACTGGTGTACGTATACCTTAATACAGGTTAGGGACTAAAATCCTCTCCTGACACCATTACATCACCAGAAGGTGTACGTATACCTTAATACAGGTTAGGACTAAAATCTCTCTGCACCATTACAGTCACCAGACTGGTGTACGTATACCTTAATACAGGTTAGGGACTAAAATTCTCTGTGAAACTTACAGTCACCAGACTGGTGTAGTCATACTTGATACAGGTTAGGGACTAAAATCCTCTCCTGAACCATACAGTCACCAGACTGGTGTAGTCTACTTAATACAGGTTAGGACTAAAATCTCTCTGACCAACAGTCACCAGACTGGTGTACGTCATACCTTGATACAGGTTAGGGACTAAAATCTATCTCTGATCTAACAGTCACCAGACTGGTGTACGTCATACCTTGATAAGGTTAATAAAACTAATCCTTGTGATTACATCACCAACTGTGTAGTATACTGATACAGGTTAGGATAAAATCTCTCCTAAAACAGTCACAGACTGGTATATACTTGATAAGGTTAGATAAATATAATCTTGATCTCAACTCACTAGATGGTCGTCATACCTTGTAAGTTGACTAATCTTTGACATTACAGTCACATGGTGTACGTCATACCTTGATACAGGTTAGGGAACTAAAATCCTAACTCTTGTGATCTGAACAGTCACCAGACTGTGGACGTCATACCTTGATACAGGTTAGCGAACTAAAATCCTAATCTCTTGTGATCTCAACAGTCACCAGACTGGTGTACGTCATACCTTGATACAGGTTAGGGACTAAAATCCTCTCCTGAAACCATTACAGTCACCAGACTGGTGTACGTCATACCTTGATACAGGTTAGGGAACTAAAATCCTAATCTCTTGTGATCTCAACAGTCACCACACTGGTGTACGTCATTCCTTAATACAGGTTAGGGACTAAAATCCTCTCCTGAAACCATTACAGTCACCAGACTGGTGTACGTCATACCTTGATACAGGTTAGGGACTAAAATCCTCTCCTGAAACCATTACAGTCACCAAACTGGTGTACGTCATACCTTGATACAGGTTAGGGACTAAAATCCTCTCCTGAAACCATTACAGTCACCAGACAGGTGTACGTACTACCTTAATACAGGTTAGGGACTAAAATCCTCTCCTGACACCATTACAGTCACCAGACTGGTGTACGTACTACCTTAATACAGGTTAGGGACTAAATTACTCTCCTGACACCATTACAGTCACCAGACTGGTGTACGTACTACCTTAATACAGGTTAGGGACTAAAATCCTACTACCTATTACAGTCACCAGACTGGTGTACGTCATACCTTGAATACAGGTTAGGGAACTAAAATCCTAATCCTTGTGATCTTAACAGTCACCAGACTGTGTGTACGTCATACCTTGATACAGGTTAGGGATAAAATCCTCTCCTGAAACCATTACAGTCACCAGACTGGTGTACGTCTACCTTATACAGGTTAGGGACTAAAATCCTCTCCTGAAACCATTACAGTCACCAGACGGTGTACGTATACCTTAATACAGGTTAGGGACTAAAATCCTCTCCTGACACCATTACAGTCACCAGACTGGTGTACGTACTACCTTAATACAGGCTAGCGACTAAAATCTCTCTCCTGACACCATTAAAGTCACCAGACTGGTGTACGTCATACCTTGATACAGGTTAGGGAACTAAAATCCTAATCTCTTGTGATCTGAACAGTCACCAGACTGGTGTACGTCATACCTTGATACAGGTTAGGGACTAAAATCCTCTCCTGAAACCACTACAGTCACCAGACTGTGTACGTACTACCTTAATACAGGTTAGGGACTAAAATCCTCTCCTGAAACCATTACAGTCACCAGACTGGTGTACGTCATACCTTGATACAGGTTAGGGACTAAAATCCTCTCCTGAATCCATTACAGTCACCAGACTGGTGTACGTACTACCTTATACAGGTTAGGGACTAAAATCCTCTCCTGAACATTACAGTCACCAGACTGGTGTACGTCATACCTTGATACAGGTTAGGGACTAAAATCCTCTCTTGATCATACAGTCACCAGACTGGTGTACGTCATACCTTGATACAGGTTAGGGACTAAAATCCTAACTCTTGGATCAACAGTCACCAGACTGTGTACGTCATACCTTGATACAGGTTAGGGACTAAAATCCTCTCCTGAAACCATTACAGTCACCAGACTGGTGTACGTCATACCTTGATACAGGTTAGGGACTAAAATCCTCTCCTGAAACCATTACAGTCACCAGACTGGTGTACGTCATACCTTGATACAGGTTAGGGAACTAAAATCCTAATCTCTTGTGATCTCAACAGTCACCAGACTGGTGTACGTCATACCTTGATACAAGTTAGGGAACTAAAATCCTAATCTCTTGTGATCTCAACAGTCACTAGACTGGTGTACGTCATACCTTGATACAGGTTAGGGACTAAAATCCTCTCCTGAAACCATTACAGTCACCAGACTGGTGTACGTCATACCTTGATACAGGTTAGGGAACTAAAATCCTAATCTCTTGTGATCTGAACAGTCACCAGACTGTGGACGTCATACCTTGATACAGGTTAGGGAACTAAAATCCTAATCTCTTGTGATCTCAACAGTCACCAGACTGGTGTACGTCATACCTTGATACAGGTTAGGGACTAAAATCCTCTCCTGAAACCATTACAGTCACCAGACTGGTGTACGTCATACCTTGAATACAGGTTAGGGAACTAAAATCCTAATCTCTTGTGATCTAACAGTCACCACACTGGTGTACGTCATACCTTAATACAGGTTAGGGACTAAAATCCTCTCCTGAAACCATTACAGTCACCAGACTGGTGTACGTCATACCTTGATACAGGTTAGGGACTAAAATCCTCTCCTGAAACCATTACAGTCACCAACTGGTGTACGTCATACCTTGATACAGGTTAGGGACTAAAATCCTCTCCTGAAACCATTACAGTCACCAGACTGGTGTACGTCATACCTTGATACAGGTTAGGGACTAAAATCCTACTCCTGAAACATTACAGTCACCAGACTGGTGTACGTCATACCTTGATACAGGTTAGGGAACTAAAATCCTAATCTCTTGTGATCTCAACAGTCACTAGACTGGTGAACGTCATACCTTGATACAGTTTAGGGACTAAAATCCTCTCCTGAAACCATTACAGTCACCAGACTGGTGTACGTCATACCTTGATACAGGTTAGGGAACTAAAATCCTAATCTCTTGTGATCTGAACAGTCACCAGACTGTGGACGTCATACCTTGATACAGGTTAGGGAACTAAAATCCTAATCTCTTGTGATCTCAACAGTCACCAGACTGGTGTACGTCATACCTTGATACAGGTTAGGGACTAAAATCCTCTCCTGAAACCATTACAGTCACCAGACTGGTGTACGTCATACCTTGATACAGGTTAGGGAACTAAAATCCTAATCTCTTGTGATCTCAACAGTCACCACACTGGTGTACGTCATACCTTAATACAGGTTAGGGACTAAAATCCTCTCCTGAAACCATTACAGTCACCAGACTGGTGTACGTCATACCTTGATACAGGTTAGGGACTAAAATCCTCTCCTGAAACCATTACAGTCACCAAACTGGTGTACGTCATACCTTGATACAGGTTAGGGACTAAAATCCTCTCCTGAAACCATTACAGTCAACAGACAGGTGTACGTACTACCTTAATACAGGTTAGGGACTAAAATCCTCTCCTGACACCATTACAGTCACCAGACTGGTGTACGTACTACCTTAATACAGGTTAGGGACTAAATTACTCTCCTGACACCATTACAGTCACCAGACTGGTGTACGTACTACCTTAATACAGGTTAGGGGACTAAAATCCTCTCCTGACACCATTACAGTCACCAGACTGGTGTACGTACTACCTTAATACAGGTTAGGGACTAAAATCCTCTCCTGACACCATTACAGTCACCAGAATGGTGTACGTACTACCTTAATACAGGTTAGGGACTAAAATCCTCTCCTGACACCATTACAGTCACCATACTGGTGTACGTACTACCTTAATACAGGTTAGGGACTAAAATTCTCTCGTGAAACCATTACAGTCACCAGACTGGTGTATGTCATACCTTTGATACAGGTTAGGGACTAAAATCCTCTCCTGACACCATTACAGTCACCAGACTGGTGTACGTACTACCTTAATACAGGTTAGGGACTAAAATCCTCTCCTGACACCATTACAGTCACCAGACTGGTGTACGTCATACCTTGATACAGGTTAGGGAACTAAAATCCTAATCTCTTGTGATCTGAACAGTCACCAGACTGGTGTACGTCATACCTTGATACAGGTTAGGGAACTAAAATCCTAATCTCTTGTGATCTGAACAGTCACCAGACTGTTGTACGTCATACCTTGATACAGGTTAGGGACTAAAATCCTCTCCTGAAACCATTACAGTCACCAGACTGGTGTACGTCATACCATGATACAGGTTAGGGAACTAAAATCCTAATCTCTTGTGATCTCAACTGTCACCAGACTGGTGTACGTCATACCTTGATACAGGTTAGGGAACTAAAATCCTAATCTCTTGTGATCTCAACAGTCACCAGACAGTTGTCGCTCTATACAGGAAAAATGCGCAAAGGCGTTGGCAAGGGCGTTGGCAAGGAACAAGGAAGTGGACGTGATGGTGGTGCAGGCAGAGGCCAAGGTCATGTGCAAGCACTAATTTCGCAACAACAAAGGGCCACATCTAATCGCTCGCATGTCCTGTCCCAAATTCTTGGGGCCCGCAGCAGTACACCACTGTTGAACCAAGACCAGTGTCAACAGGTTGTTACTTGGATAGCGGATAATGCTTCAAGTCAGATGGGCACCTCCACAAACACCCTGTCTTCCACACGGTCAACTGTCAGTAGCCGTGATACTGCACCGCACATTTCCCAACCTGATCCTCCTTCCTACCACCTAGCCGAGTACATGTCCACGGGCATTACTGATCCCACACTAGGACACTCGGAAGAGCTGTTCACGTATCCATTCGCAGAATCTGGCATGTCGCCACCTCCTCTTGAAGTGGGTGATAAGGAGATGGTATGTACAGATGCCCAAATATTTGAGCAGCCACGTTCTCACGAACGGAACGTTGTCAAAGTGTGTCAACAAGGGGTGGACGATGATGAGACACAATTGCCAGGAAGTCAGGAGGAGGATCAGGGTGCGGAAGAGGAAGACGACGTGGTGGATAATCCAGTAGCTGACCCAACATGGCAGGAGGATATGCAGAGCGAAGACAGCAGTGCACAGGGGGAGGGAGGGCAGCATCCCAACAGGCAGTACGAAGCAGGGTTGCATCCGCAGGCAGAAGGCAGGCAACCGTTCCCCGGAACAACAACACGACTCAAGGTGCCTGTGCAAATGTTCGGTCTTCCCGAGTCTGGGAATTTTTTAAGTTGGCTCCAGAAGACTCTAAAAAGGCCATTTGCCACACCTGCCATGCCAGTATCAGCAGGGGTACGAAAACTAGCAGCCTGACCACCACCAGCATGATCAGGCACATGTCAGGCAAGCACCCGACTTTGTGGGAAGTACAACAGAGTCGAGGAGCGGTGCTTGCTGATGTCACTGCTATGTCTTCACCTGTTGTGCGCGCGAGCCACTCCCCTGTCCATGCTGGCCGCGAACAAACCTCCGGCCCTGCACCTGAAGTTGCCCACGCACAAATTACACCACCATCAAGCACGTCCTTGTCCCAGCGCAGCGTTCAATTATCCATTCAGCAAACATTTGAACGCAGGCGCAGATACGCTGCCAACGCCCCACATGCCACAGTCCTGAATGATCACATTTCGCGACTCATAGCGCTAGAAATGTTGCCTTTCCAGCTGGTGGAGACGGACGCATTCCGCGACCTGATGGCGGCTGCTGTCCCACGTTACTCGGTCCCCAGCCGCCACTATTTCTCCAGATGTGCCGTCCCCGCATTGTATAACCACGTGTCCAACAGCATCACACGTGCCCTGAACAATGCTGTTTCAGCCAAAGTCCACCTAACCACAGACACGTGGACAAGTGCTTGTGGGCAAGGCCGCTACATCTCCTTGACGGCACACTGGATTAATATTGTGGAGGCTGGGACCCAGTCTGAGCGAGGGACGGAACACGTCCTTCCCACACCAAGGATAGCAGGCCCTACCTCTGTCAGGGTTTCACCGACACTCTACAGCTCCGGAATGTCATGCTCCTCAGCCTCCTCCTCCTGCGCATCCTCATCCACTGTACCCTCCACACCAGTCCCAAGCTGGAAGCACTGCAGCACTGCCTCTGCAAAGCGGCAACAGGCTGTGCTGAAGCTAGTCTGCATAGGTGACAAACCCCACAATGCAGAAGAGGTGTGGACAGCTCTGAAACAGCAGGCAGATCACTGGCTCACACCTCTGAACCTAAAGCCAGGAAAGGTCGTGTGTGACAATGGCCGGAACCTGGTGGCAGCTTTGAGGCGAGGCCAGCTGACGCATGTTCCATGCGTGGCCCATGTGCTCAACCTGGTGGTTCAGAGGTTTGTGAAGTCATACCCAGAGCTGTCTGACCTGCTGGTAAAAGTTCGGCATCTGTCTGCACATTTTCGCAAGTCACCTGCTGCTTCAGCCGGCCTTGCCGGCTTTCAGCGCCGTTTGCGTCTTCCGGCCCACAGACTGGTGTGTGATGTCCCCACGCGTTGGAATTCAACTCTGCACATGTTGGTCAGGATATGTGAGCAGAAGAGGGCAGATGTGGACTACCTGCATCACCTAAGCCGTCGGGAAATGGGTCAAATTTCACACATAACGCCTGAGGAGTGGAGATGGATGTCGGACCTATGCACCGTCCTCCAAAACTTTGAGGACTCCACCAAGATGGTAAGCGGCAATGACGCCATTATTAGCGTCACCATACCACTACTCTGCCTTCTAAAACGGTCTCTGCTGAAAATCAAAGAGGATGCATTGCAGGCCGAGCGCGATGACTTGGAGCAAGAAACAGTAGAAACAGCCCAGCCTCATCTCATCACAACGTGTAGTGGAGGACTATGACGAGGAGGAGGAGGATGAAGACATGGAGCAACTCTCTGGCCAAATTGAGGATATGACATGCACACCAGTCATACCCTCGATTCAGCGTGGCTGGCCAGAGGACAGGGGAGATGAGGAGGAGGAGGAAGAGGACAGCATGTTCAGTTATTGTGTTGGTCTGGATACTGAAGTGATGGCTGTTAAGAGTCTGGCGCACATGGCTGACTTTATGGTAAGCTGCCTGTCTCGTGACCCCCGCGTTCAGAACATCTTGGCCGACAATCAGTACTGGTTGGCAACACTGTTAGACCCACGCTACAAGGAGAACTTTATGTCTCTCATTCCTGAGGCGGAGAGGTCAGCCAAAATGCAGCAGTTCCACAGGGCCATAGTCACGGAAGTAGTGAAATCATTCCCCTCACAAAACGCTAGCGGCATAGGTCAGGATTCGGTGGACAACCAAGGCATACGGCCGAGAGGGGCACAAGTCCAATCCGCCAGAGGTAGGGGAACTATCTTTACGATGTGGGACAGTTTTCTCAGCCCCTCAGTACCACAGCCCTGAGGTGGGGGTAGTGCCACCAGAAATGCTAAGTTTGGGCAGATGCTGAAGGAGTACCTTGCAGATCGAACAACAGTACTGCGAGATTCCTCTGTGCCTTTCAATTATTGGGTCTCCAAGCTGGACACGTGGCATGAATTGGCTCTCTACGCCTTGGAAGTCCTGGCCTGCCCTGCCGCTAGCGTTTTATCAGAGCGTGTTTTCAGTGCTGCAGGTGGAATCATCACTGATAAACGCACCCGCCTGTCAACTGAAAATGCTGACAGGCTGATTCTGATCAAGATGAACAAGGGTTGGATTGGGCCAGACTTCACCACACCACCAGCAAATGACAACTGAATTAAAATTTTGTTATGTGAATTTGCCATGTACCTCCACTCACCCATGGGTACACACTTCAGGACTTTGGCTAATCGCTGGACTGCTCCTCCTTCTCCTCATGTGACACCATGATGACCGTTACAATAGTTAGGCTGTTGTTTGAGGTATACCCGCAGTGGTTAATTTTTTCGCCCATTCTTTTAGAATGGGCATTACAACGACAGGAGACCCGCTCCTTTTGAATGGGAAAAATGTTTTGAGGCCCTCCTGCACGTCTCTATCCAGGCATAATGTGGAGCCTCCCAATTTTTGGCTGCCCTGCCAAAGGGCAATACTACAATACATCCACTTGAGGGTTACAGGCCCTACTACATGTCTGTATGCATGGGTCATTGTTGAACCTCCCAATTTTTGGCTGCCCTTGCCAAAGGGCAATACTACAATACACCCACTTGAGGGTTATAGGCCCTACTACATGTCTGTATGCATGGGTCATTGTTGAACCTCCCAATTTTTGGCTGCCCTGCCCAAAGGGCTAGACTACAGTACACCCACTTGAGGGTTACAGGCCCTCCTGCACGTCTCTATCCAGGGACAATGAGGAGCCTCCCAATTTTTGGCTGCCCTGGCCAAAGGCCTATACTACAATACACCCACTTGAGGGCTACAGGCCCTACTACATGTCTGTATGCATGGGTCATTGTTGAACCTTCCATTTTTTGGCTGCCCTGGCCAAAGGCCTATACTACAATACACCCACTTCACTTGAGGGTTACAGGCCCTACTATATGTCTGTATGCATGGGTCATTGTTGAACCTCCCAATTTTTGACTGCCCTGACCAAAGGCCTATACTACAATACACCCACTTGAGGGTTATAGGCCCTACTACATGTCTGTATGCATGGGTCATTGTTGAACCTTCCAATTTTTGGCTGCCCTGGCCAAAGGCCTATACTACAATACACCCACTTGAGGGTTACAGGCCCTACTACATGTCTGTATGCATGGGTCATTGTTGAACCTCCCAATTTTTGGCTGCCCTGGCCAAAGGCCTATACTACAATACACCCACTTGAGGGTTACAGGCCCTACTACATGTCTGTATGCATGGGTCATTGTTGAACCTCCCAATTTTTGGCTGCCCTGGCCAAACGCCTATACTACAATACACCCAGTTCTTCTTTACAGGCCCTCCTGCACGTCTCTATCCAGGGACAATGTGGAGCCTCCCAATTTTTGGCTGCCCTGACCAAAGCGCTATACTAAAATACACCCACTTGAGGGTTACAGGCCCTACTACATGTCTGTATGCATGGGTCATTGTTGAACCTCCCAATTTTTGGCTGCCCTGGCCAAAGGGCTATACTACAATACACCCAGTTCTTGTTTACAGGCCATCCTGCATGTCTGTATCCAGGGGCATTGGTGAACCTCCCAATTTTGGACTGCCCTGGCAAAGGAAGATACTACAATAGACCCAGTTCCTCAAAATGGGCACATTATTTCAAGACAGGGCTTCATGTTCGTCTCTTCTCAGGGTCATCAGAGTGCCACACAATGTTTTCACGTAAAATCTTTCATGTAATCACAAAAAGTAACATACACCAGCTGTATTTCACTATTGGGTATGTGCCCCTAACATTTCCACCCTAAATATTCATTTTGGTGTCATTTTGGAAGGTTTTCTGGAGACTCCGTAAAATTGGCGTGAAACTCGGACAACATTGTTCACAGCTGTGACTTTTGAGTGAGAAATGCTTCCAGGGGTCTTCCCCATGGTGTTGCCATGTCATTTCAGCACTCTTCTGAGACTTTTGTGACATTTTTAGGGTTTTTCCATGCTGCCGGCAGTCATTTCATAAAAATACTCGTGTCTCCCATAGGATAACATTGGGCTCGTTACTCGGGCCGAGTACACGAGTATCTCGGGATGCTCGGCCCGAGCTTCGAGCACCCGAGCATTTTAGTACTCGCTCATCACTAATCCTGTTTTATCCCTTGCCATTTTCATTGCATGTTTTTTCATCTTTAGTGCATGCGTTAACGCATGTGTTAACGTATGGTACGTATATGTACCATGCGCTAATGCATGTGTTCCCCATAGACTCCCATGTTAAAAAAATGCAAAGTCTGACCCTAGCCATACATTTTGTTGTACCCCACAGCATTCATTGTCTATTAGGCTAGGGCCACATTTGCGCTGTTTTTTGCCATGATGGATCTGGCATAGATCAGCATTACTGCAGCTTTAGTGCTGTGTTAATGCTGTCAGAGTAATATGGATGACGGAAGCCGAAGCGCTTGCAAACTCTGTCATGAAAGTGCTGGAGTTTGAAATTTCATGCTATTTTGTAGCAGACAGCTTAATGCCTCCTGCAGCATTAAGTTGTCCGCCACAAAATAGTGCGAGACTTCAAAGTCCGGCACTTTCATGCCGGCGTTTGCATGCGCTTTGACTTCCGTCATCCATGTTACTCTATAACAGCATTAACATAGCATTACAATACGGTAACACTACGCTAAGGCTAGGGTCAGGCCTGCGTCTGGCCCCTAGCCTGCTGCTTCCGTCAGAAACTTAGTTTCTGACAGGAGGAGCACATAGCATTACCAGCAGGAAACGCTATGCACTGCCTGGCTATTGATCTCTATGGCAACACAATGCTTATCACAGCTTCCGGCTCCACAGACATCTCCAGGATATGCGCTTTTGATGAGCGCATAGGAAAATGCTACAGACCGTGTTTCCTGTGCGCTCATCAAAAGTGAATATCCTGGAGATTCGTGTGGAGCCGAAGGCTGTGGTAAGCGTTAGGTTGGCATAGAGATCAATAGCCAGGCAGCACATTGCATTACCTGCTTGTAATGCTATGCGCGATGGCAGAAATTTTCTAAGTTTCTAAGCTTCTATGCAAGTCTGACCCTAGCCTAATGCTGTGGTAATGCTGATCTATACCGGATCCAGCATGGCAAAAAAATATCACAAATGTGGCCCTAGCCTCATGGTGGGTTTACACGTCGCGATATCGTTCCGATATTGGATCCATCGGCGCGAGAGCGCGCATGTTTTGGCACAAATTCAAGATCGCACAGGAGATGTTACACGTACCAACTTCACCTCCGACTAACGACGAACCAACGATCCGGAAGTGGCCGCGTCCGACAGGCCGCCGACATTTCACATCATAGTTGGGCTTTCACACAGCACAACCACATAACCAATCTGGGCGTGGATTACGCGGAGCTCAGGACATGGGCGGCTATTAAGTTGTATTTTACCGCGCCCACAGCAATCCTATTGGCTGGCGACATTGCGTCGTGATTGGACAATAAACGTCTCCAACATGTTGGCGTCCTGGATGGATTTTAGCATAGTGTGCTACTGTTAAGCCGCTTATTAGATATGTCATGCGTCTCAGGTGCTGCAACAGGTGTTGCGTCGCTAAATTGTCACATAATAAAGATAATTTTTTTGGTTTTTAATTGAGAACTGCTCCATAGTGCCACGTCACACACAGATATGTGTGCAGATATTGTTTGCAGATCTCTGGTTGCAGTGAAATCATGGACATATTGTTCATTTGTATATGGCCACAAAATGGAACAATTTGTCCATGATTTCACTGCAACCAGAGATATGCGAACAATATCTGCACAATTATTTGTGTGTGTGACGTGGCACATATAGATATTTTAATATCACACTACTGATCAAGTTGTTCACCTACACACTACAAGTCTGCACAGGTGTATGTAACTCACATAGCATTACCCCTGTTGTTGCATGCAAAATGTATGTATGTGTTTACACCTCTGCATATGTGTAAATGACTCACCGTGGCCGGCTGACTCCGGTTGATACAGGCGATGCTTCCTTCCTCCTTGTCACGGGTGGACCGCGCCTGCCGGTAGTGGGGCCCGGTGTAGTGCAGATCAAAAGGGTTTGAAGACGTCTTGGTGGAACAGATTAAAAGGGGTTTAATTTGTTTTATTCGTGACGCCACCTATGAGTAGATTCGGTAAGGGCTACGGACGCTGCGGAACCCCCGGGGGATGGACAGCAGCAAGATGTTACGCTCCCCACAGGCTGAGCGGTGATCCCCGGGGGCTGGAGCTGCTCAAGATGTTGTGCGGCAGCTGCGGTTACCTTGTTGTGCGGACGGACAGTTCATAAGGAAGCACGGACACAGATAGTTTCTGTAACGGGTCTTTACTGTAACCAGTAGGCAGTACATGGCATACAGTGGTTGAGTAGTAGACCGGGTGGACTCAGCAGTGATAGTGTTCCTCAGAGATCCGCAGTGTTCCTCCATTCTACCTACTTAGTTCCTTTTGCCAGCGTCGCCCAGGAATACCAGGTCGGGTACGGGGAGGCTGCTTCAATGCCCTATCCATGATGTATGTTCTGGATGCTTTGGGGAGCCTTGGATCCCTCAGTGGGTACACCGCTGGTTAGACGACTGGAAACTGGCTGGTGGTGGGGTGCTCCTGTAAAGCTGATCCTCCACTCTTCTGGATCGCGTGGCAGAGGTGAACTGCTGCCAGCTTCGGTACCAGTGAACCGGCTGTGAGTTGTGGGCACGGGAGTCTTTTGGGGAACCCGTGTAGAAATGCCCAATCCCGGTAGTTAAGGCCTCAGGTGCTGACACCCGACCGGTGACGGCCCAGGGGCCCGCACGGGGTGCGGAGCCCCCGCTCCTCTCCAAGCTCTAGTCTGCTCTTGTCAGGTTCTAGATCCTTCTACGAACTGTGTTCTCACTATCTAGATTGTTGTGTTCTCTATTACACTACCCTAACACTCCACCCACCAGGACTTATGATTGGTCCCCTGTTCTAGGTGTTGCATGTTGGGTTGGATCTCAAAGTTAACTATTTCATTGCTGAGTCAGAGGATATTGCGGCTGCATTTGTGGCTGCAATACCCTCCTGTGACGCACTCGTTGCGGGGCGCCACACTCCCCCTTGGTTAAATATGCTTGTCCCCAAGCGTCACACTACTCACATTACAGAGGTTTTTTATATTTTATAACATATATGACACACTTTTATTAAAATGAAAACAGGTAAAGGTATGCTTTGGTGACATAAGCAAAGAAACAGGTAATCACTTTGTGCGGACCCGGCGGGCGGTCGGCTGTCCTTTAACTAGAGTCCAGGCTGTAGCCGCAAGATCACACAGTCAGTGATTAACGGGAACAGAGTCATTGAGGAAGTTCAAGTTTTAAAGTCACTGGCTCTGAGGGTGATGGCGCACCCGGATAGCGAACCACCCATCTGCACAAGCGTAGCGCTCGTAGGTGATAATATCGCCCCGATATAGGTCGCAATCGGGATGTCCTCTTGGCAAATTTGACTCAACGTCCCGGTGCCCCACAAACACCTCCTCATTCAAACCCACCTCCCAAGCGAACCCCCACCCGGTATTTAAGTTAAAGGTGGAAATTCTACCTTCACGGCGGAGTTCATCAGGCAGCGGCGGCTGGCGGCGAGCCTCGGCACGGGCCTGCATATTGGCGCGTTCACGGGCTTGCCACTCCTCTCGTCGTCTCTGGCGTACATCTCCGTCGTTACGGCTCGGGGTGTAGAGATAAGTAACGGAGCTGGTGGTTTGGCGGGAAGCTTGAACTTGGCGGGCTGTCTGTATCGGCACCCGGTGGAACGGCACAGGGGAAGGTGTCGGCAGTACACCCGACCAGTGTACCCGAGCTGTATGCCCGGTGGAAAGTTCCTTGTTGTCTCCCCAAGCGAACCCGGTGTCGAAATCCTCAGCGGTGCTGTGGGTCTCGTCGTCATCCTCTCCGACCTCTTCCTCGATGACCACATCAGGCTGCTCGTTGGTGGGAAATGTTGAAGCTTGATCCGTTGTACAGCGGGGCGGTGGTGCTGCGGATCCTTCCATAGGGACGTCCTGCAGGGCTTCCAGGCTGCCTGCCTCTTCATCTGTTTCCGCAGGTAAAGGTGTTTCAATCCCGGTTACCAGGTAGGCCTCGGCAATAGCAAGGGAAGCCTCCGGTACGGGGACAAAACAGGCGACAGTCTCTGCAGTGGTGAAAGATGTCGCGGGTTCCTCACTGGGAACCTGGTAGAGATCAAGTTCTTCTGTGGAGCTTAGTATGAGCTCCGGCTCAAGAACGGGGTCGGTTGCGATATTGGTCGCTGGAACGGGTCGAGTTGCTCTCTCCATCGGAATGACGCAGTCTATGGGCTCCGGTGACGGAGCAGGACAGGTGGTAGGCGACGGTGAGGCTGTTGAGAAGCTGGTGACGTCGTCTGGGCTTGGAGAAGCTGTACCCGGTCGGCTCTGCTGCATCGCATGGTGTAGTCGTCTGCCTAGGGTCGCGCTCCAGCTGCGAATCGTCCATTCCACTGTCTCTAGTAACCGCACCCGGAGGTCTTGTAGAGCCTCTAGCCAGAAGTCGGGGCTGCCGTCTATGGTAAGGGCAGGATCCGGACCCGGTTGGCTGATGGCTGCTCTGGCCTCCGCCTCGACCTCCCGCATCAGGTCTTGGAGTCTCATGCTGGCCATTCTCTTCCTTGGAGGGAAAACACACCCGTACAACCGGTAAGACGTTCTGGTTGAGCTGGTGAAGAAGTCTTCTCTCTGTCTGTGACACTCCCATTTTCTGTGGGCTTTTGTAGTCCAATGGTGGGAAAAGTCTTTGGGGTCCGCCCCCATGGTTGATTCGAGCAATCAGGGCGGACAAAGAGTTTGGCGCCTTTCGTCTTTAGCCCTCCCACAATGAGGGGGGGGGGTTGACTCACTCCTGGGCTTCACGTGGCGGCTTCTTGTGGCGGGAACGCCATCTTGGGCGCCATCTTGACCCAATGGTGAAAAGGCGGGAAAGTTATTTTAGGGACGAACAAAGTCCAATTGTAGACAATAAAGTCCAGTTTAAGCACAACATACCCGTTGGGTAACGGGCCTGCTCGAATCCTGTTCGTGACGCCATTTTCTGACTCACCGTGGCCGGCTGACTCCGGTTGATACAGGCGATGCTTCCTTCCTCCTTGTCACGGGTGGACCGCGCCTGCCGGTAGTGGGGCCCGGTGTAGTGCAGATCAAAAGGGTTTGAAGACGTCTTGGTGGAACAGATTAAAAGGGGTTTAATTTGTTTTATTCGTGACGCCACCTATGAGTAGATTCGGTAAGGGCTACTGACGCTGCGGAACCCCCGGGGGATGGACAGCAGCAAGATGTTACGCTCCCCACAGGCTGAGCGGTGATCCCCGGGGGCTGGAGCTGCTCAAGATGTTGTGCGGCAGCTGCGGTTACCTTGTTGTGCGGACGGACAGTTCATAAGGAAGCACGGACACAGATAGTCTCTGTAACGGGTCTTTACTGTAACCAGTAGGCAGTACATGGCATACAGTGGTTGAGTAGTAGACCGGGTGGACTCAGCAGTGATAGTGTTCCTCAGAGATCCGCAGTGTTCCTCCATTCTACCTACTTAGTTCCTTTTGCCAGCGTCGCCCAGGAATACCAGGTCGGGTACGGGGAGGCTGCTTCAATGCCCTATCCATGATGTACGTTCTGGATGCTTTGGGGAGCCTTGGATCCCTCAGTGGGTACACCGCTGGTTAGACGACTGGAAACTGGCTGGTGGTGGGGTGCTCCTGTAAAGCTGATCCTCCACTCTTCTGGTTCGCGTGGCAGAGGTGAACTGCTGCCAGCTTCGGTACCAGTGAACCGGCTGTGAGTTGTGGGCACGGGAGTCTTTTGGGGAACCCGTGTAGAAATGCCCAATCCCAGTAGTTAAGGCCTCAGGTGCTGACACCCGACCGGTGACGGCCCAGGGGCCCGCACGGGGTGCGGAGCCCCCGCTCCTCTCCAAGCTCTAGTCTGTTCTTGTCAGGTTCTAGATCCTTCTACGAACTGTGTTCTCACTATCTAGATTGTTGTGTTCTCTATTACACTACCCTAACACTCCACCCACCAGGACTTATGATTGGTCCCCTGTTCTAGGTGTTGCATGTTGGGTTGGATCTCAAAGTTAACTATTTCATTGCTGAGTCAGAGGATATTGCGGCTGCATTTGTGGCTGCAATACCCTCCTGTGACGCACTCGTTGCGGGGCGCCACATAAATGACACACAATTATAGCCCATATGTGTTGACCCAGCAATGTGTCAATGACTCATTGTGCCCATACAAATACCCATTTTAAAATGCATTGTGTTTGCTCAAGCAAACACATGTGTAATGTACATGTGCAGACAATGTTGCAGGGAGCCATAAACCCCATTGGGGTACAAAACCTCACAGCACAACATAAAATGCAATAGATCACGTACTTTCATCATGTAGGAAATTAAATATGCACACACACGTTTTGAGGCAAAAAATATATATTGTAATAGTGTTGACACACACCTTAGAAAATCATAACAACATAATGTCACATAATACATAAACATAAAAAGGGCTACATTTGCCAATAAAAGATACAATGCAGTGTTTGAGCCTAAATAAAGAACAAGATTAATAACACATGGCACATTATGGACCTATCACACCCCCTTATATGTCGTGTGGCTGCCAGGGCACTGCCCCAGGCAAATTGAGATATGAGCAGTAGCTGTCTCTGCTGCTTCTGGCATCCTGCTGAGGTTGACCTGGGCTAACGGCTGGAGTGGTGCTATACCCAAGTCGTTAGCACGCCAATCCCCTGGACTGAGATCCCCAGTTGTGGGGTCCACACTATCCACAAAACTTGCTGGCGTGTATGATTGAGTATCCCTACGACGCAGAAAGTTATGTAGCACACAACACGCCATCACTACCATACGGATAGATTCCATTTTCAGACTTAAAGGAGTATGAAAGATTGGCCTACAGTGGCCGAATCCCAAACTCCCGATGATATACCGTATATACTCGTGTATAAGCCGAGTTTTTCAGCCCAAAAATGGGGCTGAAAAGTCTCCCCCTCGGCTTATACATGGATCAATACGGTAGTGGGGGCTGTGTCCGGGGCTGGGGAGGATGGAGGAGGCGGGGGGAGGCTTCTGTATGAGCGGCCCCGTCACGTGGGGCCGCTCATTATATATGCACTGCTTCCCCCTGTCAATCAGCGGCAGGGGGAAGCAGTGCATATCTGGCCCCCAAATGCAGGCACTCGCCTCCCGCTGTGTAAGGGCCCCCCGCTGTGTAAGGGCCCCCCTGCTGCTTATCTTACCATCCCCGGTCTTCTGCACACACAGCGCCGGTCCTCGGTGCTCTCTCCTCCATGCTCCCGTCCGGCTGCATTCGGGATCCCCGGCCGTCGCAGGCATATGACGTCATCGTGCGACGGCCGGGGATCCCGGATGCAGCGAGGACGGGAGCATGGAGGACGGAGCACAGAAGATCGGCGCTGTGTGTGCAGAAGACCAGGGATGGTAAGTTAAGCAGCAGGGGGGGCGAGTGCCAGCATTTGGGGGCTGCTGTGTACCCCTAGGGCTGCTATGTACTCCTGGGGGATGCTGTGTACCCCTGTGGGCTGCTGTGTACTCCTGGGGGCTGCTGTATACCCCTGGGGGCTGCTGTGTACCCCTGGGGGCTGCTGTATACCCCTGGGGGCTGCTGTGTACTAGGCACCCTGGGGGCTGCTGTGTACCCCTGGGGGCTGCTGTGTACCCCTGGGGGCTGTATACCTGGGCTGCTGTATATACTGGTGGGGTCTGTATATACCACTGGGGAGGCTGATGTATACCCCTGGGGGCTGCTGTGTACCCCTGGGGGCTGCTGTATACCCCTGGGGGCTGCTGTGTACCCCTGAGGGCTGTTGTGTACCTCTGGGGGCTGCTGTGTACCCCTGGGGGCTGCTGTGTACCCCTGGGGGCTGCTGTATACCCCTGGGGGCTGCTGTGTACCCCTGGGGGTTGCTGTATACCCCCGGGGGCTGCTGTATACCACTGGGGCTGCTGTATATACTGGTGGGGCCTGTATACCACTGGGGCTTCTGTATATACTGGTGGCGTCTGTATATACCACTGGGGAGGCTGCTGTATACCCCTGGGGCTGCTGTATACCGCTGGGGCTTCTGTATACCCCCGGAGGCTGCTGTATACCCCCGGGGCTGCTGTATATACTGCTGGGGCCTGTATACCACTGGGGCTGCTGTATATACTGGTGGGGTCTGTATATACCACTGGGGCTGCTGTATATACTGGTGGGGTCTGTATATACCACTGGGGCTGCTGTATATACTGCTGGGGCCTGTATATGCCACTGGGGAGGCTGCTGTATACTACCACTGGGGGGCCTGTATACCACACTGCTGGGGGCTGGCGGGGTAGCTCAAAGAATTGATCAATTGTTTGCCAAATGTCTCAGTTTAAAGTACAGTTAGAAATTATGTGCACATGCACTTTTTGTATTGCGTGCTAACCTTAGGCAGCGCTGGCTTCTTGGCTTTTTCACACTGCTGGGGGCTGTATACCTGTGCTGGGGTTCACCCTCGGCTTATACACGAGTCAATAGGTTTTCCCAGGTTTTGGGGGCAAAAGTAGGGGGGTCGGCTTATACACTGGTCGGCTTATACACGAGTATATACGGTAAATAGATGTGTTGTAATGGATGTGGTCATTATACAGTGATGTGTTATAATGGATCTGTTCAGTATATAGTGATCTGTAGTAATGGATTTGGTCAGTATATAGTGATGTGTTATAATGGATCTGTTCAGTATATAGTGATCTGTAGTAATACATCTGGTCAGTATATAGTGCTGTGTTATAATGAATCAGTTCAGTATATAGTGGTGTGTTATAGCTGCTGGTGACAGTAGCATAGTATAATGGATGTGCTAACTATATAGTGATGTGTTGTAATGGATCTGGTCATTATACAGTGATGTGTTATAATGGATCTGGTCATTATACAGTGGTGTGTTATAAAGGATCTGGTCAGTATACAGTGGTGTGTTTATACCTGCTGGTGACTGTAGTACAATGGATCTGGTCATTCTAATGGTTTCAGGTTAGTGGTAAAGTTGTGATTCCCCGTGCTTCTGGGTGTCACCTGTACACTGGTAATGGGAGGGAGGCAGACGGTCACTCAGCACATGGTGCAGAGCCGGGCAGCTGGCTGTCAGTATCGGGCGGACTGTGTGTGGACTCCCGGGGATCAGGAGCTCTCGCATCAGCTGCTATAAGTCCTCATGTGTCTCTAGCGGCGGCTGGCAGCAGTGATGATCGCGGCAGAGCTCCAGGCGTCTGTGTCCGGGGAGTTAGAGGCTGGCGGCCGCTGCCATGGTGCTCGTAGAGCCGCTGATGTATCGGGGGCTCGGCGTCACTGAGCAATCCGCTCCCAAAGTGTGTAGGAAGTGATGGCGGATCCACGTGCATCCCCAGCAGCAGCGGCCTCCGCAGCAGATTGTGGATCCCAGGTGCGGATCCCCAGCAGCAGTGGCAGCGGCTCGTGATGACGCTCTCGTGTCATCGCTCGCAGTGCCGCAAAGAATTTTGGGATTCAGCTACAGTGGCCAAATCCCAAACTCCCGATTATATAAATAGAGTAGAAAAAGGCCCGATGCTATTGCATTGGGAGTGCAGTGAAATGAATTGTGTGTATCCTTAGTCGTGCTAACAGGAGCAGTAAACATGTGTGACAGTATTTGGGCTTTTGAAAAAACCTGTAGTATCTGATGTGTTTGAATTTAGATATTCTATATGTAGCTTGATTTGAGTAATTGTAAACATGTGCATTGTCTTCTGTTAGCTGTGTGCTGTATTTAGGTAAGTAGTGTGGTGTTTGTTGGGCGATGTGTATTAGGTGTTGTATGTTGTGTTTGCAGTGTGTGTGTCTTTACACGACACAGTGTGTTGTAATGGAATGTAAGTGTAAGTGATTGTGGCATAGTGCTTTGTATTTGTGCATGTGTAAAGAAAAAAATGGTAAAAAATTAAAAGCACAGTAGCATACAGGCGTATGTGGTGGTGGCCGAGTATATAGGCGTGTGTGGTGGTGGCAGAGTCTAAAGGCGTGTGTAAAGGTAGCAAAGTGTACAGGCGTGTGTGGCGGTGGCAAAGTGTACAGACGTGTGTGGCGGTGGCAGAGTGTACAGGCGTGTGTGGCGGTGGCAGAGTGTACAGGCGTGTGTGGCGGTGGCAGAGTGTACAGGCGTCTGTGGCGGTGGCAGAGTATACAGGCGTGTGTGGCGGTGGCAGAGTATACAAGCATCTGTGACTGTGGTAGAGTATACAGGCGTCTGTGGCGGTGGCAGAGTATACAGGCGTCTGTGGTGGTGGCAGAGTATACAGGCGTCTGTGGCGGTGGCAGAGTATACAGGTGTGTGGAGGTGGCAGAGTATACAGGCGTGTGTGGTAGTAGCAGAGTATACAGGCGTGTGTGGCGGTGGCAGAGTATACAGGCGACTGTGGCGGTGGCAGAGTATACAGGTGTCTGTGGCGGTGGCAGAGTATACAGGCGTCTGTGGCAGTGGCAGAGTATACAGGCGTCTGTGGCTGTGGCAGAGTATACAGGCGTGTGTGGCGGTGGCAGAGTATACAGGCGTGTGTGGTGGTGGCAGAGTCTAAAGGCGTGTGTAAAGGTAGCAAAGTGTACAGACGTGTGAGGCGGTAGCAGAGTGTACAGGCGTGTGTGGCGGTGGCAGAGTGTACAGGCGTGTGTGGCGGTGGCAGAGTGTACAGGCGTGTGGAGGTGGAAGAGTATACAGGCGTGTGTGGCGGTAGCAGAGTATACAGGCGTGTGTGGCGGTGGCAGAGTATACAGGCGTGTGTGGTGGTGGCAGAGTATACAGGCGTGTGCGGCGGTGGCAGAGTATACAGGCGTGTGTGGCGGTGGTAGAGTAAACAGGCGTGTGTGGCGGTGGCAGAGTATACAGGCATGTGTGGTGGTGGAAGAGTATACAGGCGTGTGTGGCGGTGGCAGAGTATACAGGCGTGTGTGGAAGTGGCAGAGTATACAGGCGTGTGTGGCGGTGGCAGAGTATCCAGGAGTCTGTGGCGGTGGCAAAGTATACAGGCGTCTGTGGCGGTGGCAGAGTACAGAGGCATCTGTGGCAGTGACAGAGTACACAGGCGTCTGTGGCGGTGGCAGAGTGTACAGGCGTGTGTGGCGGTGGCAAAGTGTACAGACGTGTGTGGCGGTAGCAGAGTGTACAGGCGTGTGTGGCGGTGGCAGAGTGTACAGGCGTGTGTGGCGGTGGCAGAGTGTACAGGCGTGTGTGGCGGTGGCAGAGTGACAGGTGTCTGTGGCGGTGGCAGAGTGTACAGGCGTGTGTGGCGGTGGCAGAGTGTACAGGCGTCTGTGGCGGTGGCAGAGTATACAGGCGTCTGTGGCGGTGGCAGAGTATACAGGCGTGTGTGGCGGTGGCAGAGTATACAGGCGTGTGTGGCAGTGGCAGAGTATACAGGCGTGTGTGGCGGTGGCAGAGTATACAGGCGTGTGTGGCGGTGGTAGAGTATACAGGTGTGTGGTGGCGGTGGCAGAGTATACAGGCGTGTGTGGTGGTGGTAGAGTATACAGGCATGTGTGGCGGTGGCAGAGTATACAGGCGTCTGTGGCGGTGGCAGAGCATGCAGGCGTCTGTGGCGGTGGAAGAGTATACAGGCGTCTGTGGCGGTGGCAGAGTATACAGGCGTCTGTGGCGGTGGCAAAGTATACAGACGTCTGTGGCGGTGGCAGAGTATACAGGCGTCTGTGGCGGTGGCAGAGTATACAGGTGTCTGTGGCGGTGGCAGAGTATACAGGCGTCTGTGGCGGTGGCAGAGTATACAGGGGTGTGGTTGTTGTAGAGTATACAGGCGTGTGTGGCATATACAGTTAGGGCCAGAAATATTTGGACAGTGACACAATTTTCGCGAGTTGGGCTCTGCATGCCACCACATTGGATTTGAAATGAAACCTCTACAACAGAATTCAAGTGCAGATTGTAACGTTTAATTTGAAGGGTTGAACAAAAATATCTGATCGAAAATGTAGGAATTGTACACATTTCTTTACAAACACTCCACATTTTAGGAGCTCAAAAGTAATTGGACAAATAAACATAACCCAAACAAAATATTTTTTATTTGCAATATTTTGTTGCGAATCCTTTGGAGGCAATCACTGCCTTAAGTCTGGAACCCATGGACATCACCAAACGCTGGGTTTCCTCCTTCTTAATGCTTTGCCAGGCCTTTACAGCCGCAGCCTTCAGGTCTTGCTTGTTTGTGGGTCTTTCCGTCTTAAGTCTGGATTTGAGCAAGTGAAATGCATGCTCAATTGGGTTAAGATCTGGTGATTGACTTGGCCATTGCAGAATGTTCCACTTTTTTGCACTCATGAACTCCTGGGTAGCTTTGGCTGTATACTTGGGGTCATTGTCCATCTGTACTATGAAGCGCCGTCCAATCAACTTTGCAGCATTTGGCTGAATCTGGGCTGAAAGTATATCCCGGTACACTTCAGAATTCATCTGGCTACTCTTGTCTGCTGTTACGTCATCAATAAACACAAGTGACCCAGTGCCATTGAAAGCCATACATGCCCATGCTATCACGTTGCCTCCACCATGTTTTACAGAGGATGTGGTGTGCCTTGGATCAAGTGCCGTTCCCTTTCTTCTCCAAACTTTTTTCTTCCCATCATTCTGGTACAGGTTGATCTTTGTCTCATCTGTCCATAGAATACTTTTCCAGAACTGAGCTGGCTTCTTGAGATGTTTTTCAGCAAATTTAACTCTGGCCTGTCTATTTTTGGAATTGATGAATGGTTTGCATCTAGATGTGAACCCTTTGTATTTACTGTCATGGAGTCTTCTCTTTACTGTTGACTTAGAGACAGATACACCTACTTCACTGAGAGTGTTCTGGACTTCAGTTGATGTTGTGAACGGGTTCTTCTTCACCAAATAAAGTATGCGGCGATCATCCACCACTGTTGTCATCCGTGGACGCCCAGGCCTTTTAGAGTTCCCAAGCTCACCAGTCAATTCCTTTTTTCTCAGAATGTACCCAACTGTTGATTTTGCTACTCCAAGCATGTCTGCTATCTCTCTGATGGATTTTTTCTTTTTTTTCAGCCTCAGGATGTTCTGCTTCACCTCAATTGAGAGTTCCTTTGACCGCATGTTGTCTGGTCACAGCAACAGCTTCCAAATGCAAAACCACACACCTGGAATCCACCCCTGACCTTTTAACTACTTCATTGATTACAGGTTAACGAGGGAGACGCCTTCAGAGTTAATTGCAGCCCTTAGAGTCCATTGTCCAATTACTTTTGGTCCCTTGAAAAAGAGGAGGCTATGCATTACAGAGCTATGATTCCTAAACCCTTTCTCCGATTTGGATGTGGACACTCTCATATTTCAGCTGGGAGTGTGCACTTTCAGCCCATATTATATATATAATTGTATTTCTGAACATGTTTTTGTAAACAGCTAAAATAACAAAACTTGTGTCACTGTCCAAATATTTCTGGCCCTAACTGTATATACACTCGCATTGGCCGCTGGCGCCGACAGGACGACGTCACCGGGGGCGGCCAGTGGGAGTGACACGCAGCCTGACACGCCCCACTCACTCCCATTGGCGGGCGGTGGCGACAGGAGGATTTGAGTGGCTGCCGGGGCGTGTCAGTATTTGCAGCCTGACACGCCCCTCTTACTCCTATTGGCGGGCGCCGGCAACAGGAGGACGTGACTGGCTGCCGTCACCCGCCCACAGCCCACAGCCCCTACACCGCAAGTCGGATCAGTACCGAGGCACCAGCGGTGAGAGGGGTAAGAGGTGAGGGGCGGAATGCACCGCCGGCATCCGGGCAGCGTCGGCCTCGCGGGGCCGATGGTTTCCAGGATTGTGGCGGTGTGAGGTAGTGCGGCGGCACTGCGAGCAATGACGCGTAGTGCGGCTGCGGCTCGCGATGATGCTACGCGTCATCGCTCGCAGTGCCGCAAAGGAGTCTGGGATTCGGCTACAACGCCCGAATTCCAAACTCCCGATTATATAAGTAGATATTTTACACAACGTCAAGTACATGTGAACACTTTGCACATCGTCACCATGGTCATAATGCTGCGTAATCACAATTGTACATGCAGGTGTATTCTTTACAAAACGCATTAACTATGGCTATATTTCCACAGATTATACTGATGAACAGTACTTACCTCAATGATGCTGGGCAGAAAACCTAATTGCGTTCAGCTGTGTGCGGTTTATCAATGCGCAAACACAAATTAATTATACAACACACTTGCGGCGTCCAATGGTAGTGATTCTTGAGGGACAGCGTCGTGGATTGGGCAGCTAATCAAAGATTTTATTGGCTATGTGTCCTTTAAAAGACGACTTTTCCATCATCCTCACACCAACAGATGCAAAGACACCGTGGTAGCGTCCCCTCTTGTCGCACAGCAGGATTGACGGTATGCATTGGTGACTCACGTTCGTCATGGTTGTTTTGTGTAATTGTGATGTTCTATTTCTAGTATAGTGGTTTTTTTTTGGATTTAAATGTAGTTTCCCAGATTGCAACTTTGCAGACATTGAGAATTTGTTTAGCCAGCTACATATTTCTGTTTTCCCTGTTCAATCATGCACACCTCTTGCTCCATTTGTGATCCTGTCACCAAATTGCAAAATGTGTCCATGATTGTACGTGAAAACACATATATGTCACAAAGTTATAATCATAAGTGTGTCTGTGTGCCAAGTGCCCTTCACAACTGTATTTTTTAAATGTAAAATCTCCATGTATTTGGAAAAAAACAAAGGAAAGCGTTTTTGCATATGTTTTTGGAGGCCATAAGCACTGCAAGTAAAGATGCATTGTCCACATGTTGCCAAAATAGTCACGTGTAGGCTGGTGTACATTGCCTTTTTTTTTTTTTTTTTGGTTTTCCAGTTTTTAGATAAAAGCCATTGTAACATAGTAACATAGTTACATAGTTTTTAAGGTTGAAGGAAGACTTTAAGTCCATCTAGTTCAACCCATAGCCTAACATGTTGATCCAGAGGAAGGCAAAAAAAAAACCATGTGGCAACACTAAGCTCCACATTGGGGGAAAAAATTCCTTCCTGACTCCAGATACGGCAATCAGACTAATTCCCTGGATCAACGCCCTATCAAAGAATCTAGTATGTATAACTGATAATATTATAGTTTTCAAGAAAGGCATCCAGGCCCTTCTTAAATGTTAGTAGTGACTCACTCATCACAACATCATGTGGCAGAGAGTTTCATAGTCTCACTGCTCTCACAGTAAAGAATCCGCGTCTGTGATTATGATTAAATCTTCTTTCCTCCAGACGTAGAGGATGCCCCCTTGTCCCAGTGTCAGGCCTAAGAGTAAAGAGATCATTAGAATTGTCTCTGTACTGTCCCCTCATATATGTATACATTATTATAACAGCCTTCGTTTTTCCAAGCTAAATAACCCCAAGTTTAATAACCTGTTTTGGTATTGCAGACCCCTTAGTCCTCTAATGACTTTTGTCGCTCTTCTCTGGACCCGCTCTAGTTCAGCTATGTCTTTCTTATACACCGGAGACCAGAATTGTACACAGTATTCTAAGTGTGGTCGCACTAGTGACTTGTATAGAGGAAAAATTATGTTCTCCTCATGAGCATCTATGCCTCTTTTAATGCATCCCATTATTTTATTTGCCTTTGCAGCAGCTGCCTGACACTGGCCACTAAATGTGAGTTTGTCATCTACCCATACACCCAGGTCTTTTTCAGTGACAGTTTTGCCCAGTGTTTTACAATTAAGCACATAATTATACCTTTTGTTTCCTCTGCCCAAGTGCATGACTTTACATTTATCTCCATTAAAGCGCATTTGCCATTTAGCAGCCCAAGCTTCTAGTTTACATAAGTCCTCCTGTAATATAAAATTGTCCTCCTCTGTATTGATTATCCTGCAGAGTTTAGTGTCATCTGCAAATATTTAGATTCTACTCCGTATGCCCCCTACAAGGTCATTAATAAATATATTAAATAGAAGCGGGCCCAACACTGACCCCTGTGGTACCCCACTGTTAACTGTGACCCATTCTGAGTGTGTTCCATTAATGACTACCCTTTGTTTCCTATCACCAAGCCAGTTCTTAACCCACTTACACATATTTTCCCCTATCCCCATTGCCCTCATTTTATGTATCAACCTTTTGTAGACAGTTTTTTTGCCGCCAAAAAGAAAATGATGTGTTTTGGAGCTGTGTTTGGTGGCCTATCTGTGTTTTTTTTTATAATTTGTAAACTGGCCTTTAAAGTCATTGATAATTCATCTGCAGGTGCTGCATGGGGAGGGCACCACAAGGGTCCAATGGAACTTCACTGTTATATTCTGAACAGCAGCTTTCATTTATTTATTTATTTATTTTTTTGTTTATTGGTTTAAATATTTTGTGTAAAATTGTTTCCCTTTGTAACATTTTAAAGTGCAAAAATGCAGTCACAATGTTGATTGTAAACATTTCAGTCATCAACTTGGATACGGGGTATTGTGTGGCTAACTAATCTATTAGATAATTGCCGTAGCGACTTCCGTCGCGTCCGGCGCTACTTCCGTGGCTTTGTTCGCGTGGCTTGGCTCTTTCTCCAGGACTTTCTCCTGCGAATCATTGCCCGCGAAGCGGGCATTACGAACCGTTGCAGCCCCGTGAACAAAACCACCAATATCCCCCCTGACCATGCCCCAATATCCCCCCTGACCCCCCCCTCACCATGGGGCTGTAGTGTACCCCGCTATGGTATACTACAGCCCCATGCCCAGCCGCCTCTCTGCCCTGTTCCTCTCGCCGCCGCCGCCGGCATGGGCTGTACTGTACACCGCTATGCTATAATACAGCCCCATGCCCAGCCGCCTGTCCCCCTGCCGTCACCCCCTGTCACCCCCGCCACTGTCACCCCCTAAGCTCCCGCCGCTCTCACCCCCTAAGCCCTTCGCCGCTATCACCCCCTAAGTCTCCTAAGTCCCCGCCGCTATCATCCCCTAAGTCCCCGCCACTCTCATCCCCTAAGCCCCCGCCGCTCTTACCCCCTAAGCCTCCGCCGCTGTCACCCCCTAAGCCCCCGCCGCTACCCTCTAAACCACCGCCGCTCTCACCCCCTAAGTCACCGCCGCTGTCACCCCCTAAACCTCGCTACCCCCTAAACCCCGCCGCTGTCACCCCCTAAGCCCCCGCCGCTACCCCCTAAACCCCGCTACCCCCTAAACCCCCACCGCTGTCACCCCCTAACCCCCCCGTCACTACCCCCTAAACCCCTGCTACCCCCTAAGTCACCGCCGCTGTCACCCCCTAAACCTCGCTACCCCCTAAACCCCGCCGCTGTCGCCCCCTAAGCCCCCGCCGCTATCACCCCCTAAGCCCCCGCCGCTCTCACCCCCTAAGCCCCCGCCGTCACCCCCTAAGCCCCCGCCGCTACCCCCTAAACCCCTGCTACCCCCTAAACCCCCGCCGCTGTCACCCACTAACCCCCCGCTGCTACCCCCTAAACCCCCGCCGCTGTCGCCCCCGCCACTACCACCCCCTAAGCCCCCGCCGCTCTCAACCCCTAAGCCACCGCCGTCACCCCCTAAGCCTCCGCCGCTATCCCCTAAACCCCCGCTACCCACTAAACCCCCGCCGCTGTCACCCCCTAACCCCCCGCCGCTACCCCCTAAACCCCCGCCGCTGTCGCCCCCTCCACTATCACCCCCTAAGCCCCCGCTACCCCCTAAACCCCCGCCGCTGTCACCCACTAACCCCCCGCCGCTACCCCCTAAACCCCCGCCGCTGTCGCCCCCGCCGCTATCACCCCCTAAGCCCCTGCCGCTCTCACCCCCTAAGCCACCGCCGTCACCCCCTAAGCCCCCGCCGCTACCCCCTAAAGCCCTGCCGCTGTCACCCCCTAAGCCCCCGCCGCTACCCCCTAAACCCCGCCGTCACCCCTTAAGCCCCCGCCTCTACCCCCTAAACCCCCGCCGCTGTCGCCCCCTCCGCTGTCACCCCCTAAGCCCGCGCCGCTGTCACCCCCTAAGCCCCCGTCGTCGTCGATCACTTACATGTTTTCTTCTTCATCTGATCCTCCGTCCGCTCCAGGAGTCCTTCGTCCGTCCCCGGGGGTCTTCTGTCTTCTTTTCGCTATCTCCGCCTCCGACGTCCTCTTCACTTCCCATAGAGATACAATGGACGAAAAATCGTCCATTCTATGTCTATGGGAAGTGAGGCGCTCTTCTGATTGGTCGCCGTCAGCACAGAGCGACCAATCAGAATAGCGCCTCACTTTCCATAGAGATACATTAGCGGTGTATCGCCAAATTTCAGGCCGGGCCCTTGGTTCTATTTTCGGCCACGGGGCTCGGCTCTGATCCGTCGTTCCACGGCTCCGGAGACTCGCCTCGCGGCCATTGCTCGCGCCTTAGCAATGGCTCGCAATCATTGCGAGTCGTTGCCGATTCGCCAGGAATCACGGCGAAGCGCTCATTGCGAGTCTCCGCCCCCGTGAAACGACCGACCACAGCCGAGCCCCGTGGCCGAAAATAGAACCAGGGGCCCGGCCTGAAATTTGGCGATACACCGCTAATGTATCTCTATGGAAAGTGAGGCGCTATTCTGATTGGTCGCTGTGTGCTGCCGCCGACCAATCAGAAAAGCGCCTCACTTGCCATAGACATAGAATAGACGACTTAGACTTTCAAATTAACCCTGAAAGTGAGGCGCTTTTCTGATTGATCGGCGGCAGGACACAGCGACCAATCAGAAAAGCGCCTCACTTCCCATAGAGATAGAATGGGCAAAAAAGCATCCATTCTATCTCTATGCGAAGTGAGGTGCTTTTCTGATTGGTCGCTGTGTGCTAACGCGGACAAATCAGAATAGCGCCTCACTTGCCATAGACATATAACGGACCACGTTGATTTTCAAAATTACCGCTTAAACTGAGGCGCTCTTCTGATTGGTCCGCGGCAGCACACAGCGACCAATCAGAAAAGCGCCTCACTTTCCATAGAGATACATTAGCGGTGTATCGGCATATTTCAGGCCGGGACCCTGGTTATATTTTCGGCCACGGGGCTGGGCTATGTTCGGTCGTTGGACCGATACATAAATAAATGGATAGATCGATAGATAGATAGATAGATAGATAGATTAAAATATAGATAGAAAAATAGAAACATAGAGAAATAGATATAGAGATAGATAAGTAAATAAATAGAGATAGATAGATACATATAGAGAGATAGATAGGTGAGTAGTTGCAGACGCGGTAAATCCGGCACGTCGGTCCCTTTCGATTTTCCTGGACCGGCAAGAGCCGAGCCCAGTGCCCGAAAATCGAACCAGGGGCCCGGGCAGAAATTGGGCGATACACCGCTAATGTATCTCTATGGAAAGTGAGGCGGTATTCTGATTGGTCGCTGTCTGCTGACGCCAAGCAATCAGATTCGCGCCTCACTTTTAGCGGTAAATTTGAAAGTGTAAATCTCCCATTATATGTGTATATATGTGTATGTGAAGTGAGGCGGAATTGTGATTGGTCGGCGGCAGCAAACAGCGACCAATCAGAATAGCGCCTCACTTCCCATAGAGATAGAATGGACGAAAAATCGTCCATTGTATCTCTATGGGAAGTGAGGCGGTATTCTGATTGGTCACTGTGTGCTGCCGCCGACCAATCAGAATACCGCCTCACTTCCCATAGAGATAGAATGGACGAAACATCGTCCATTCTATGTCTATGGGAAGTGAGGCACTTTTCTGATTGGTCGGCGGCAGCACACAGCGACCAATCAGAATAGCGCCTCACTTTCCATAGAGATACATTAGCGGTGTATCGCCAAATTTCAGGCCGGGCCCCTGGTTCTATTTTCGGCCACGGGGCTCGGCTGTGGTCGGTCGTTCCACGGGGGCGGAGACTCGCAATGAGCCCTTCGCCGCGATTCCTGGCGAATCGGCAACGACTCGCAATGATTGCGAGCCATTGCTAAGGCGCGAGCAATGGCCGCGAGGCGAGTCTCCGGAGCCGTGGAACGACGGATCAGAGCCGAGCCCCCTGGCCGAAAATAGAACCAGGGGCCCAGCCATAAAATCGCCAACATAGCGCTATGTATCTGTATAAGGAGTGAGGCGCTATTCTGATTGGTCGCTCTGTGCTGACGGCGACCAATCAGAAGAGCGCCTCATTCCTCCATGTATCCCTATGGAAAGGCGCCCTCCAATCGCAATCATGGCGCCATTTTTGAACATACACAGCGACCAATCACATTCATGGCGCCATCTTTCTGAGGTTGCCGCCTACCAATCAGATAAGCCCGCTTATTTATAGCGCCAAATTTGAATCTTCCGCCTCTTTGTATCCTGTTTGAGGGAGAACGAGAACCTAACGCTCTAACATCTGTTGGACTCTATTTCTGCCGAGATATCCATCCTTCGTGAGGGTCTTTGAGGGAGAACGAGAAGCTACTGCTGGACCATCTGTTGGACTATATTTCAGCCAAGATACCCATCCTTCGTGAGGCCCGTCGGGAAGCAAGCGCCGGATCGGCTTCTGCGATTTATCAGCTAAGATATCCTTTTTGAAAGATACCTTTTCACATCAGAGGCTATATTCCTGATGCTAACTTTTATTTTCACCTCTTTTGCAATCTTTTTTTTTCACCACTTTTATTATGTTGCGCCATGCAGCGCCAATCGGCGCTGCATGGAGCCTGCGCCACTGTTCGGACACTTAGCCGCTGCAAGCGCCGACTTCTGCGCTACAAGCGCAAACTTCGGCGCTTCTAGCGGCCTCCGCGGTGCATCAGCCCGCTGTGGCCGAACACTCATTCAAGCGCCGCCCATACAAGTTTCTGCTCTTTCCGCTGACCACCGACCAATCGAATTCTCAGCGTCTCTTCCCATAGAGATGCATTGAGAAATGAGGCGCGATTGTGATTGGTCGCTCTGTATTTTCAAAAATGGCGCCGCGATTGTGATTGGTCACGGTAGATGGCGCTCTGATTCCTATTGGTCGGCGGTCAGCGGGGAAAGCCGTGCTTTCCCTGCCGAGGCCCTGGTTCCATTTTCGGCCATAGTGCTTCGCGCCATCGGCCTTCGATTTTTTGCCCATTTCATTAGTTTTATGTTATTTTCATTAGTTAATGTTATTCAGATTTTAATTTTATATATATATATTTTTTTTTTTTCAAAATATAGTAAGGTCTTATTTTGAATTGAAGTGTTATTTTTGGATTAGTTTTTTTTTTTCCATGTTATAAATATTTTATTTTTATACATTTTTATTTAAAACATTTTTTATGTGCATTTATTTATTATTATGTTATTTTATTTTTTATTTACTGATTTTTTGCCATTCCGAAAGATGGAGGAATGAGGCGCCAATGTGATTGGTCGCGGTGTATTTTCAAAAATGGCGCCTTGATTGTGATTGGAGGGCGTCTTCCCATAAGGATACATGGAAGAATGAGGCGCGATTGTGATTGGTCGCGGTTGATCGTGGTTTTATTCCGATTGGTTGGCGCTCCGCGGGACAGCTTTCCCTGCCGAGCGCCTGCTTCTATTTTCGGCCATATTGGTCGGCGGCATCGGGGTCGCCGCTTTTAGCGTGGAACGCCGCGCTTGGAGCGCCAAACTCGACGCCAAATTGTGGGAGTGTGTACAATTTTATGCCAGCGCTCAGCGGGGAATGCGGCGCTTTCCCTGCCGAGCGCCTGGTTCGATTTTCGGACACGGCGTTTGTGCACCTTGGAAGTGTCTAGCTACACCCCGCTGTGTTGTGATTGGACAGCGGCAACTTTACAGAGTAGCGCTGTGATTCCGATTGGTCGGCGCTCAGCGGGGAAAGCCACGCTTTTACTGCCGAGCGCCTGGTTCCATTTCCGCCCATAGTGCTCGCCGGCATCGGGGTCGCCGCTTTTACCGCGGAGCGCCGCGCTTGGAGCGCCAAACTCGGCGCCGATTTGTGCGAGTGTGTGCCGGCGCTCACCGGGGAAAGCTGAGCCACACACTCGCACACACCTCCAGAATTCGGCGCCGAGTTCGGCGCTCCAAGCGCGGCGTTACACGCTAAAAGCGGCGACCGCGATGCCGCCGACCAATATGGCTGAAAATAGAACCAGGCGCTCGGCAGGGAAAGCGCGGCTTTCCCCGCTGAGTGCCGACAAATCGGATGCTCAGCGCCATCTTTTCAAGTTGCCGCCAGACCAATCATAGCATAGCGGGGCGGAGCTACATACTTCCATGCTACGACCGACCTGAGCCGTGCGCTCTGGCCGAAAACAGAACCAGGCGCTGGGCATCCAAGACGCCGGTCTCCCCGCTGAGCGCCGACCAATTGGATTCACGGCGCCATGTTTTTGAAGTTTCCGCTGCCCAATCACACAACGGCTGGCGTCTGCCGCTATTTTATGAATGAACATTACGCGTCCGTCATTTTAAAGCGCGAAATTTGAATTTTTGCAGTACTTAAAACCTAAAAAGCTGTTTTCACAGTACAACCTCACATCAGAGTATATATTCCTAATGCCTATGCTTATATTAATCCCTTCTTTATACAAATTTGATATGAGCTACATCTACTTATATAATCCGCAGTTGGGAATTCGGGCGTTGTCGCCGAATCCCAACATGCTTTGCGGGACTGCGAGTGATGACGCGCAGCGTCATCACGAGCCGCAGACCCGCACTACTGTAAAAAAAAAAAAGTTAATGCTCACCTCTCCCCGAGCCCCCGCCGTCTCCTGCCGTCTTCCTCCAAGCTTCCGGTGGCTGCCGCAGGCTCCGAGTGTCTGCAGAGCTCTTCTACTACTGCAGTCAAGGACCTGTGGTGATGTCACAGTCACGTGACACCAGGTTACTCCATGATAACCGGGTGTCACGTGACTGTGACATCACCGCAGGACCTTCACTGCAGTAGTAGAAGAGCTCTGCAGACACTCGGAGCCTGCGGCAGCCACCGGAAGCTTGGAGGAAGACGGCAGGAGACGGCGGGGGCTCGGGGAGAGGTGAGCATTAACTTTTTTTTTTTTTTTAACCCCTGCCTTCCTGTTTGGAGACCTTTTACTGTACTGAGCATGCTCAGTACAGTAAATGTCTCCTCCAGCCTCACAGCCTCCCCATCCTCACTGCCTCCTCCAGCCTCAGTCTCCTCCAGCCTCACAGCCTCCTCCAGCCTCAGTCTCCTCCAGCCTCACAGCCTCACAGCCTCCTACAGCCTCCTCCAGCCTCACAGCCTTCCCATCCTCACAGCCTCCTACAGCCTCACACCCTCCTCCAGCCTCACAGCCTCCCCATCCTCACAGCCTCCTACAGCCTCCTCCAGCCTCACAGCCTCCCCATCCTCACAGCCTCCTACAGCCTCACACCCTCCTCCAGCCTCACAGCCTCCCCATCCTCACAGCCTCCTCCAGCCTCACAGCCTCCTCCAGCCTCACAGCCTCCCCACCTCACAGCCTCCTCCAGCCTCACACCCTCCTCCAGCCTCACAGCCTCCTCCAGCCTCACAGCCTCCCCATCCTCACACCCTCCTCCAGCCTCACAGCCTCCTCCAGCCTCACAGCCTCCCCATCCTCACAGCCTCCTCCAGCCTCACAGTCTCCTCCAGCCTCACAGTCTCCTCCAGCCTCACATCCTCCTCCTAGCCTCACAGCCTCCCCATCCTCACAGCCTCTTCCAGCCTCACAGCCTCCCCAGCCTCACAGCCTCCTCCAGCCTCACAGCCTCCCCATCCTCACAGCCTCCTCCAGCCTCACAGCCTCCCCATCCTCACAGCCTCCTACAGCCTCACAGCCCTCCTCCAGCCTCACAGCCTCCCCATCCTCACAGCCTCCTACAGCCTCACAGCCTCCTCCAGCCTCACAGCCTCCCCATCCTCACAGCCTCCTCCAGCCTCACATGCCTCTCCAGCCTCACATCCTCCAGCCTCACAGCCTCCCAGCCTCACAGCCTCCTCCAGCCTCACAGCCTCCCCATCCTCACAGCCTCCTCCAGCCTCACCTCCTCCAGCCTCACACCCTCCTCCAGCCTCACACCCTCCTCCAGCCTCACAGCCTCTCCCCAGCCTCACAGCCTCCCCATCCACACAGCCTACTCCAGCCTCACAGCTCTCCTCCAGCCTCACAGCCTCCCCATCCTCACACTGCCTCCTCCAGCCTCACAGTCTCTCCAGCCTCACAGTCCTCCCTCCAGCCTCACAGCCTCCCCATCCTCACAGCCTCCTCCAGCCTCACAGCCTCCCCATCCTCACAGCCTCCTCCAGCCTCACAGCCTCCTCCAGCCCACTCCTCCAGCCTCACACCTCCTCAGCCTCACAGCCTCTCCAGCCTCAAGTCCCACCTCACAGCCTCTCCAGCCTCACTAGCCTCCCCATGCCTCACAGCCTCACCACAAGCCTCCATCACAGCCCTCCCTCAACTCCTCAGCCTCACAGCCTCCTCCAGCCTCACAGCCTCCTCACCTCACGCCTCCTCCAGCCTCACAGCTCTCCTCCAGCCTCACAGCCTCCTCCGCCTCACAGCCTCCCCTCCCTCCTCAGCCTCCCTCTCCACTCACACCTCTCACCTCCGCTCCCTCAGCTCCATCAGCTCACCCTCGCTCAGCTCCCATCCAGCTCCAGCCTCAAGCTCCTCAGCCTCACACTCCCCAAGCCCCCACTCACAGCCTCTCCACTCACAGCTCTCCAGCCTCATCCTCCAGCCTCAACACTCCCCACCAGCCTCCACTCACGCTCCTCCACCTCACAGCTCCCATCCTCACGCTCTCAGCCTCACAGCCCTCCACCCAGCCTCCACCTCACGCTCTCACTCACAGCCCACCTCCCTCCACCTCAAGCTCCATCTCACGAGCCCACCCCCCACTACACTCCCTCACTCCACCTCCAGCTCCCACCTCACACTCCTCAAGCCTCCCCCCACTCCAGCCTCACCTCCCACTACGCTCCTCCAGCCATCCAGCCTCCCCATCCTCACAGCCTCCTCCAGCCTCTACAGCCTCTCCAGCTCACAGCCTCCCAGCCTCACACCTCCACTCACAGCCTCCCAGCCTCAGCCTCCTCAGCCTCACAGCCTCCTCCTCCAGCCTCCTCAGCTCCACGCCTCCTCAGCCTCAGCCTCCCACCTCACTCCAGCCTCACAGCCTCCCATCCTCACAGCCTCCCACCTCACATGCCTCCCTCCATCCTCACCAGCCTCCTCCAGCCTCACAGCCTCCTCCAGCCTCACAGCCTCCCCATCCTCACAGCCTCCTCCAGCCTCACATCCTCTCAGCCTCACAGCCTCCCCACCTCACAGCCTCCTCCAGCCTCACAGCCTCCTCCAGCCTCACAGCCTCCTCCAGCCTCCATCACAGCCTCCTCCATGCCTCACAGCCTCCTCCAGCCTCACAGCCTCCTCCACTCACAGCCTCCTCCACCTCACTGCTCCTCCAGCCTCACAGCCTCCCCATCCTCACAGCCTCTCCTCCTCCTACAGCCTCCTCCAGCCTCACAGCCTCCTCCACCTCACAGCCTCCTCCAGCCTCACAGCCTCCTCCAGCCTCACAGCCTCCCATCCTCACAGCCTCCTCCAAGTTCCTCACGCCTCCCTCCAAACCTCATCAGCCTCACACCTCCTCCAGCCTCCACCTCCCCTCAAGCCTCCTCCATCCTCACAGCCTCCTCAGCCTCCAGCCTCTCCAGCTCACTCCTCCTCCCGCCTCACAGCCTCCTCCAGCCTCACAGCCTCCTCCAGCCTCACAGCCTCCCCATCCTCACAGCCTCCTCCAGCCTCCACATGCCTCCTCCAGCCTCACAGCCTCCTCCACCTCACAGCCTCCTCCAGCCTCACAGCCTTCCTCCAGCCTCAGCTCAAGCCTCCCCATCCTCACAGCCTCCTCCAGCCTCACAGCCTCCTCCAGCCTCACAGCCTCCCCACCTCACGCCTCTCCAGCCTCACAGCCTCCTCCAGCCTCACAGCCTCCTCCAGCCTCACAGCCTCCCCACCTCACAGCCTCCTCCAGCCTCACAGCCTCCTCCAGCCTCACAGCCTCCCACCTCACAGCTCTCCAGCTCACAGCCTCCCCAGCCTCACAGCCTCCCCATCCTCACAGCCTCCTCCAGCCTCACAGCCTCCCATCCTCACAGCCTCCACAGCCTCACAGCCTCAGCCTCACAGCCTCTCACCTCACACCTCCCACCTCACAGCCTCTCCAGCCTCACAGCCTCCTCCAGCCTCACAGCCTCCCCAGCCTCACAGCTCTCCAGCTCACAGCCTCCTCCAGCCTCACAGCCTCCTCCAGCCTCACAGCCTCCTCCAGCCTCACAGCCTCCCACCTCACAGCCTCCTCCAGCCTCACAGCCTCCTCCAGCCTCACAGTCCTCCTCATCAAGCCTCCTCCAGCCTCACTGCCTCCTCCAGCTCACAGCCTCCCCATCCTCAGCGCCTCCTCCAGCCTCACATTCCTCCAGCCTCACAGCCTCCACCTCACAGCCCTCCAGCTCAGCCTCCATCCCTCCATGCCTCCACCACCTCACAGCCTCCTCCAGCCTACATGCCTCCCACCTCACAGCCTCCTCCAGCCTCACAGCCTCCGCTCCATCCCTCCAGCCAAGCTCCTAGCCTACAGCTCCTCCAGCCTCACAGCCTCCCTCCTCACGCCTCCAGCCTCAGCCCATCAGCTCACAGCTCCTCCATCCTCACAGCCTCCTCCAGCCTCACAGCCTCCTCCAGCCTCACAGCTCCCATCCTCCAGCCTCTACAGCTCAGCCTCCTCCAGCCTCACAGCCTCCTCCAGCCTCACAGCCTCCCACCTCACAGCCTCCTCCAGCCTCACAGCCTCCTCCAGCCTCCAGCCTCCACTCAGCCTTCCAGCCTCATCTCACAGCCCATCTCACACCTCCTCCAGCCTCACAGCCTCCTCCAGCCTCACAGCCTCCTCCACCTCACAGCCTCCTCAGCCTCACTGCCTCCTCAGCCTCACAGCCTCCCCATCCTCACAGCCTCCTCAGCCTCACATCCTCCTCCAGCCTCACAGCCTCCTCCAGCCTCACAGCCTCCTCCAGCCTCACTCCTCCAGCCTCACAGCCTCCCCATCCTCACAGCCTCCTCCAGCCTCACAGCCTCCTCCAGCCTCACAGCCTCCCCATCCTCACAGCCTCCTCCAGCCTCACAGTCCTCCTCCAGCCTCACACCCTCCTCCAGCCTCACAGCCTCCCCATCCTCACAGCCTCCTCCAGCCTCACACTCTCTCCAGCCTCACAGCCTCCCTCCTCACAGCCCTCTCACAGCCTCCTCAGCCTCACAGCCTCCTCAGCTCACAGCCTCCCATCCTCAGCCTCCTCCAGCCTCCAGCTCCAGCCTACCTCCTATCTTCAGCCGCACTACCTCACACCGCTGCCATCCTGCCAACCGTCCGGCCCCGCACCATCGCCACCGCCCTCGCGCCTCCGCGAGGTCCACTGCTGCCCCGGATGCCGCCGAGCCTTCCACCCTCGCCACTCTCTCACCGCTGGGCTCTCAATGTCGCCATGCTGGTGGAGTAGCGGTCTACGGGCTGTGGCCGGGTGCCGGAGCCAGGGACGTCGTCCTGTAGCCGGCAACAGCCAATGGGAGTGAGCGGACCGTGTCAGCCTGCAAAGCCTGACACGCCCCGCTCACTCCTATTGCCTGCCCCTGCAAGCGGATTGGGCGCTGTGTTGTACACACAGGACGCCCATCCCATTGCCCAGGACTTGGCGTCCTAGACCAATCGGATGACCGTCCTGTCTTTACCACACACCGCCCAATCCGCTCCTTCCGCTCAGGTCACATGTGTGACCTGAGGGCAAGAACTCATCCCTCTCTGCATCACACAACCCGCCGCAGAGGACAATGCCGTGTGACTGGGGCTGCGATCAGCCCCAGCACGCAGCAACGTCCTGCCGCCGAGCGGTGATGTCACCCCTCCAGCCGCATCTCTCCTCACCCCTCCAGCCAGACCTCTCCTCACCCCTCCATCTGGACCTCTCCTCACCACTCCAGCCTCTGCTCTCCTCACCCCTCCAGCCTCTGCTCCCCTCACTCCTCCAGCCTCCCGCCACATCATACTCTGCTATCCACAGAGCCCCCTCTATACTCTGACACCCACAGAGCCGCCTGTATACTCTCCTACCCACACAGCCGCCTCTATACTCTGCTACCCACAGAGCCGCCTCTATACTCTGCTACCCACAGAGCCGCCTGTATACTCTCCTACCCACAGACCCGCCTGTATTCTCTGCTACCCACAGAGCCGTTTCTATATTCTGCTACCCACACAGCCGCCTCTATACTCTGCTACCCACAGAGCCTTCTCTATACTCTGCTACACACAGAGCCGCCTGTATAATCTGCTAACCACAAACCCGCCTGTATACTCTGCTACCCACAGAGCCGCCTGTATACTTTTCTACCCAGAGAGCCGCCTGTATAATCTGCTACCCTCAGAGCAGTCTGTATACTCTGCTACCCACAGACCCGCCTGTATAGTCTGCTACCCACAGAGCCCCATATATACTCTGCTAGCCACTCACCCGCCTGTATACACACAATTCATTTCACCGCGCTCCCGATGCAATTGCATCGGCCTCTTTACTAGTTTCAACATATTGTTCTGTTTTTTAATAACCTTTTTAACCCCTTCTATTCTATTTGTACTCCTGTTGCTTTCTCACTATGTGCTGTACTAAGGCCACTTTCTACATTAACCTCTTCTATGCCATTTCCTTTTTAATTTTGTGTCACACTGTTTTATAGGGTTCAAAATGCTACATTAACCCTTTCTATTCTGTTTGCTATTCACTAACTGTGTCACTATGTGCTGTTCTCATGACATTTGAAAATTAACCTCTTCTATACCATTTCTTATTTATTTTCTCATCCACACTGTTTTATAGGATGTAAGTAGTATATTAACCCCTTCTATTCTCTTGGCTATTTACTGCCTATGTCACTATGTGCTCTACTACTGGCATTTGAATACTACCTTTTTTAATACTATTTTTCATTTTATTGATCGTGCCGTATTTTGTACGCGTGCCAGTGCTACATTAACCCCTTACAGACTGTTCTTTATTTTATTTCTACTTGCTGTGTGTCGTTAGACTCTTATGAGTACATTAACCCATTATATGCTATTTTGCTTATATTTCATACTAATTAGTCTGTAGGACTACTACCTGTTTTATATTTAACAGTTTGGATGTAATGCTACCTTACCACTGTCTTATTGTCGTGCCAGTGGGACATTAACTACTTTTACATTTAAAATATATTGGTTGCATGGCATTTTGCACTATATGACCCACTGGGGCCCCTTTCTTATGCGCGTTGTACATGTAGATTTACATAATTCTATAACGTGGTAATATTCTGATTCTTTATGCACGTTCACCATCTCCGCCACCAGGGGTGCAGTTGCTTAAGGTCCCGCTACAGTGCCCGATTAATGTTCATTTTTACATTGGCCTGCCTGTTTCACCATGTGCTGCGGATGTTGCCTTATTTCTTTTTTCACCCTGCTTGATCACATTACGCCATTTTACGTTCGCCGTTAATGCCGCTATTTCCCCAACTGCAGAGAGAAAAATAAAAACAACTTTTTCTGCAATAATCACAAAACCATAAATTCAAGGTAAAACTGAACGCTACCTCTGCCATTTTGCCCCAACTTCTGCAACTTCACCACTGCTGGCGGTTATGTGGAACTTGCCGTCATATCGGTACTTTAAACCGCTTTTTTAAAAATGTTGGAGCTCTGCATTTACAACGCGCGTCTGAAAGGGCCCTTACATCCATTTGTTTTGCCTTCAAGTCTCTTTTTAAGGACTTTTAACACACTGATTTGCATTCACAACTACATACAGTAAACATCATTAAATATTTATTTCGTATTCTACAGACGTCCATGATTTGCTTTTCACAGGTTATTGAAATACACACTTTACTTTTATTGTTTTTGCCTATTTATAAATAGTTATTATTGACTGTTTCCTTAACTAACACACACTAGCTCATTTTTGATTGGATTCACTGCGTATTCTTACGAAGATGAGCTCTCCAACAAAAAAAATCGCTGTTGCCAAGGAGGCTGCATCTACGCCTAAGAAGCCTGTAGAGGAGACTTCAGAAGAGACACGCCTTCTGTTAGATTGTCAGAAGGCTGCTAAGGCAACATGCACTGCTGAGGAGACTTCGGAAGAGACACGTCTTCCCTTAAATAGTGATAAGGCTGCTAAGGCGGAACGCACTGCTGAGGAGACTTCAGAACAGAGACGTCTTCGCTTAGATCGTGTTAAGGCTGCGCAGGTCAAACGCATTGCAGAGGAGACTTCAGAAGAGACATGTCTTCTGTTAGATCGTCAGAAGGCTGCTAAGGCAACATGCACTGTTGAGGAAACTTCGGAAGAGACACGTCTTCCCTTAGATAGTGATAAGGCTGCTAAGGCGGAACGCACTGCTGAGGAGACTTCGGAACAGAGACGTCTTCGCTTAGATCGTGTTAAGGCTGCTCAGGTCAAACGCATTGCAGAGGAGACTTCGAAAGAGAGACGTCTTCGCATAGATAGTGATAAGGCTGCTAAGGCGAAACGCACTTCTGAGGAGACTTCAGAACAGAGACGTCTTCGCTTAGATCGTGTTAAGGCTGCTCAGGTCAAACGCATTGCAGAGGAGACTTCGGAAGAGAGACGTCTTCGCTTAGATCTTCGTAAGGCTGCTAAGGCGAAACGCACTGCTGAGGAGACTTCGGAAGAGAAACGTCTTCGCGTAGATAGTGATAAGGCTGCTAAGGCGAAACGCATTGCAGGGGAGACTTTGGAACAGAGACGTCTTCGCTTAGATCGTGCTAAGGCTGCTAAAGTGTTACGCATTGCCAAACTCTCTTCTCCACTGAGACGTTTTCGGTTGGATGCTGCGAAGGATGCTTCGAAAAAACTTATTTCTCAACTGTCTTCCCAAGAAAGAAGCCAACGAATGGCAAAAAGAGCCATGGCTGAGTGTCGCAGACGCAAACAGAAAATACTTCCAGTCACTGAAGAAACATCTGACAAAGATAGTACTCCTGCCTCTTCCTCTACTGACATTTTACAAAGTGAACAGCCTTTAACAACTCTTATGACCTCCATGGGAAAAACAAAAGCAAAGCTTGACAAGGAGGCAGTGCGTATGCGCAAGAAGCGTGCGGAAGAGAGTTCGGAAGAAAGACGACTTCGCTTGGACAAGGAAAAGGCTGCTTTGAAGACACGCCTTTCAAAAGAGTCTTTGGAAGGAAGGACGGAACAATTAGGCAAAAAATCAATGGCTGCGCGTCAAAGACGCCAACAACAAAAGTTAATGCCTACAGGAGATCCGTCTGATCCTCATACTCCTGCCACCTTTTCGTCTGACCCTCATACTGCTGACACCTCTTCCTCTGATCCTCATACTGCTGCCTCCTCTTCGTCTGATCCTCATACTGCTGCCACCTCTTCTTCTACTGTGTTAACTACAACTGAACAGCCTTTACCACATCGCAAGGCTACATGTAAACGAAAACACTCTGCTGAGGAGACGCCATACAGCAAACAGTCTAACATTATCCGCAAAAAAAGGACAAGACAGATGCGTCAAGATACACTGTCTCCTACGTCTAAACAACTCCGCTTGACCCATTTGGCTGCATCACGTCGTGACGTACGCACACGTTCTTCCACTTCAACATTGCAAGAGCCACAACGCAATTTATATTCAACTTCTTCTTTTCTTGAATGTTTTGATTCTACGTCCCTTCCACGTCTCATCTATGTAGGATTACACAATAAACAGTTACATTTGTTATCTACACCTTTCCTACATCCAATGGGATTTACTGATCAGGATTATGCTATTTTAGAACATACCTGTGGTCCCATGAAGTTAATATGTGAACATTGTGAGGCTCTGCATTTTACTGATGAACGCCCATCAGATAAACAGTTTACTCTTTGTTGCCACAAGGGAAAAGTAAGGCTGCTTTCACATAACGATTTTAGCATTTCCGATGCTGTCCGATGAAAATCGGACAGCATCGGACCGATTTTCGGACCCCATGCAGCCCTATGGGCATCGGACCGAATCGGATGTGCACTAAATGCCATCCGATCTGGTCCGATCCGAATCTGTCCGATTTTTTTATCGGTGCAAAAATCGGAGCTTGCTCCGATTTTTGCACCGAAAATAAAATCTGACAGATTCGGATCGGACCAGATCGGATGGCATTTAGTGCACATCCGATCCGACCCGATCAATTTAACATGGGGCCCTATGGAGAAGGGTCCGAGGAAACATCTCATGTCTCCTCGGACCGATTTTAGTGTACTGAGCATGCTCAGTACACTAAAATCGCTCCAAAAGTGAATGAATGGGTTAATTAAAAATAAAAAAATCTATGCTCACCTGTCCACGAGGCCCACGTCGTCTCCCGGCATCTCCGGTGTCTCCAGGTATCTTGCCGTCTGTGCTGATAAGACCTGCCGTGATGTCACAATCACATGACTGCCAGGAACCAATAGCCGGCAGTCATGTGATTGTGACATCACGAGAGGTCCTGGCAGCACAGAAGACAGAACAGCAAGGCACCGGAGACGCGCGGGACCGTGCAGGAGTCGTGGACAGGTGAGAAAGGAGAGGAGGAGGAGGACAAGAGGAGAGAGGGAGGAGGACAAGAGGAGAGGAGGAGGAGGACAAGAGGAGAGGAGGAGAGGAGGAGGACGCATAGGAGGAGGACGCATAGGAGGACCGGGGGCCAAGAGGGGAGACGCAGGGGATGAGAGGACCGGGGGCCAAGAGGGGAGACACAGGGGATGAGAGGACCGGGGGCCAAGAGGGGAGACACAGGACCGGGGGCCAAGAGGGGAGGACCGGGGGCCAAGAGGGGAGGACCGGGCGATAAGAGGAGAGGACAGGGGGCCAAGAGGGGAGACACAGGGGATAAAGAAGAGGACCGGGGGAGAGACTGACAGCTCTCAGGGAGCGATCTGACAGGAGGGCGGGCATCCTATTTTCTGTCGGAATCGGATGCCTATTTGGCACCCGATTCCAGGCATTAGAAGAATCCGATGCTGTCCGATTTATATCGGACAGCATCGGATTTTACAAAATCGTTATGTGAAAGTAGCCTAAAGGTACCATTATCTCAATACCCTGAGGTCTTCCAACGCCTGCTGAAAGGTTAAGAAGCAATAGCCATACTATGGGTTTCATCAAAGTGAACAGACCTATAAGATCATGGATGGGAAGCATATAATGGCCATATGCTATTTTAATATGAATTGCTATCACATAAATGTAGAACAGATGGCCTCACATGCTGGTGTCCCTCTGCAATAATAAAATATTGCTCTCCAATGAAAAAATAAAAATAAAATATTAACAAAAATTTCCCTTAAAAATATAAAGCTCTCTTAAACTAATGCTTCAAGGACATTGTAACTGTCCTGGACTTCCCTGCTTCTGTCACTTCTGGCACTGTTTCAAAAATTCAGACTCTGCAGGTGTCAAACACCAGCAAACTCCAAAAAACTTTAAAAAAAATCCAAAAATTCTACAGCTTAACACAAGTCGGTAGACCCAATGGCTGAGAAAAATCCCCAGCCAACAGGTGTGCCAGTGAGTGTTTTGGCCCCAAATAAACAGGTAAATTTTAGGGCCATTTTAAATTTCAAACTTTTTCCATTACTCAGCTGTATTTGCTGACTCCTGGGGAAAGTGTTTGGATTTCCGATCACCAAACTGAATCAGCCATGTTCTTGCCGAATTTGAATTTGAAGTTCGCTCATCACTAGTCAGAACCTAGGTCTTTCTGCACTGGAGCGACAACGTTTTTTGCCACAGTAGATAAACCCATTCATTCCATAATTGCAGAATCACTGTCACGGTGTAGTGAATACTGATGAGGGAATGGCAGTTACAGGCAGGGTGACCAGGGAAGACTAGTCTGACCCTAGTCTAGGAACGCTGCATGGCCCTGATCCCGAAGGTATCTCTAAAGGTGAGAAGGTTGGGTCATCCAGCCTCTCCCTAAAACTCCTCCACCAGCCTGGCGCTATTCCCCCCTCACCTCCCTCCACAGAACTAGGATACAGAAACTCCAAAGGAAAGGACTTTAGTAACACAAACACACAGGTCAGCACAGCACGGTTTCCAGGCATAGAGTGAAACTCTATCAGCAGCACCACCTGGTGGAAGGAAAGGTATAAAGGCTAGGGGGAGGGGAGTTTCAGGTGAGTCACACATTAACCCCTCAACCAGCAGTGGAACCTAATAGTGAATGTGACCAGCCCAGGCCGGGCTACTATGAGCTCGGGCACGGTGTCAGGGGAACGCCATCATGGGTGGCTGCACCCGAGTCCGTGGCTCTAGGTGTCGATGACTTCTAAAATACAGTTTTTGTTAAAATAGTTGGTGACGCCACCTGTAGTATCTGGTGAGGGATCACCAGCGCTGCCACAGTACTCCAGAGGGCGTTGGGATTGCGGCAAGGGTGGTATAGCTTCCTACAGGTGAAGCTGGCCTCCAGGGCAGCATTAGCTGAAATAAAAGTTCAATAGTGGCAATACAGAGACACAAAGGCAGTTTCACTCTTTCCGGGTACTTTACTGGAAATAAGCATCCAAAGAATACATAGTCCACAGTTCAGCAATGATGTAATTCACAGGTACAGGTGCCTTAGTTAACAAACCCGTGTCCTGTTAGCCCTGCCTCGGGTAAGACTCTTCACGGTCCCGCTGAGGTAGTAATGGAGTTCCTCTCTCTCTGCTACCTGGACCCTGACCTCTATGGAGAACTGGGTGGACCGCTCTGTGGATGGCAGGGTGCTGTGGCTGGTAAACAGGCCGCAGCAACCGGTTGACAGCTACAGAGGTGGACTCCGTCCGTTTCCTCGGATCCGGCTTTCCGTGGTGAACTGGGGAAGCTCCCCGGAGTATGGTCGCTCCGCTCTGGGGTTCCCCCTTTCTCTCTTGGGCCCAGACTCATGCATCAGGCACCCTCTCTCAGGGTCCCCTCAGGACCCCCTTTCATCTTCCCTCAGGTCCAGTCTGCAACTCATCTGTTCTGACCTTCCAACTCCCCTAACTCTCCCCCTAGGGTACCACCCTGGCTTGAGTGTGGGAGTGTTGGAATTGGGTCCCTCCTACCTGCTTTTATAGGTGTAATACCCCCGTGTGACGCCTGACCAATGGGGTGCCACAAATGCAGTTCTGGAGCACAACACAGGAGGCAAGGAACTTCACAACTATTAACCATGCAGTTCTTAAAGACAAACAACACAGCAGCATCCAGCAATGTCAGCGCCATCCAAGCGGGTGACAATCACACATGCAGAATATGTTTATTCCATACTTGGTGGTTTACTGGGAATATATTGAATGAACTTGCATCGTCCTCTAAAGGCTGCTTATCCACTGTTACATTAGTACTAGCATTATAGAACTTGGTGCAATTCTTGATACAAAATACTCCATACTAGATGGGAACCCGATGCTATCGCATCGGGAGGGTGGTAATATGGTGGGGCAGACTCTGTGGCACTGGGGTCAGCGCCTGTCTCTCCCGTCTGCTGTCTATTCCCTCTCACTTGTGGTGCCCCTGCATCCAGGAGGCCACAAAAGGGAACTGTAGCCAGGCAGGTAGGACAATTGTTGCACATCAACACCCTCACAGCCCATACAACCCACGTACAATAGATGGCAGCATCCAGCCGTAAGATTGGATACTCTAGGCAAGCGAGGGGTGGTGGATTTAGAGGAGTGGGTTGGGCACAAACGTAGTCAGGTGACTTGACAGTAGAAATAGTGAGGGGGAGGAGGAAGGAGTTCAGTAGGCCATAGTGAGCTGAACAGCAAAGACCAAGAACAGGCCAAAAGACAGCAAAATGTTGAGCTGAACTGAGCAGACGTTCTGGCAAAGTGGGGCGTAAGGAGCGCAGAATCTGTACCGAGCCAGTGTGAGCCGGAGGAGAGAGAAAGCCTATCCGGAACCAGTACCCCCAGGAGTGTGCAGGAAAGAGAGGGACGGGGAGACCCGGGCCCTAGACATACAGCGGAAGCTACCGACTGCAGGCGGAGTAGCCCTCCTATTATACTGAGAGACGCAGAGGGAAGGAGCCTGGTAGAGCCTCATATTGAAGGACTGCTGGAGGCTGGGCTGAGTAGAGTGTCGGCTCTAGAGGGAACCGTAGTTTTATCCGGAATCCCCAAACAACACGACGAGGGACCACAGCTACACGTTAGGGTCCCTACCCCAAGGGACAGGCAGCTCAGTGACGACAAGGAGGACCCGCAAGGGCCCGAGTCACCGCCATACTGCCCGGCTTTACACACACCAAGTGAACTCAGAGAACGTAAACAGGCCGGAAAGGACACAGAGAAAGTGCGAGGGGTCACAGAGAGAGAGGCCTGGCTGCAAGGAGTAAAGGGAACCCGGAGAGGGAGAGTGTGCCCGTGTACTTGAACTGAGACGTGTAAGAACTGTACTTGAATTGTACTTGAACTGTAACTGCAGTGTAAAGTGCTTTGAAGAGCTTGGAGAGCAAACACGGAGACCCTGAATCTGCCTCCCTTGTCTGATTCCATCTACGTAGTGACATTTCCTCCATACAAGATTACAACGATTCTCCCACCTGCAGAGTCACAGCACAGCCTGTCAGCACCAGCATTGAGGAGAGATTCCTGCAGCGTCTGCACAGTAAGTGTACTGAACATTCCACAATAGACTTAACCCTTACTGCCCCGGGGAGCACAGTTCTACCCACTGGAACTATTCCATCCAGGCTGCTATTCCATCATCCCCGGAGGTTCTGCAGCAGCGGCGGCCCCATCACTGGCCGCATATAGTGGGTGGCGTCACGACTGACAATCCCCTGTAAATATTCCCCTTTTATTGCCGAGCCCGGGACATGGACCGGACCAAGACCACCGTGACTTCCCCAGTAGCAGACCGGTCCGGTACCGAGTACCCCCGTCCCAGTGGGCCCGACACACTCTCTGCACCCCCTGTGGTCACTCTCTGCCCCCCCGTGGCCACTTTCTGCCCCCCTGTGGTCACTCTCTACCCCCCCGTAGTCACTCTCTGCCCTTTCCCCCCCCATGGTCGATCTCTGCCCCCTCCCCCAAGGTCACTCATGTGGCGGCGGCATGAAGAAGATGAAGGTGGCATGAAGAACTGGCGCAGTTCCTCAGTCAATGGGGTGTGGGGTGAACGAGGCAGAGCAGTGAGTAGGGGTGAGTGCGGATTGGTAAGCAGGGGTAAATAGTGAGTGCGTGTTGGTGAGTGGGCGCTAACTGTGAGTGCAGGCTGAGCGGGGGAGAGTGGGAGCTGAGGACGGGTGTGTGCAGGCTGAGTAAGAGTGAGTGTGAGCTAAATGGGAATGAATGTGGGCTGAGGAGTGTGAGTGTAGGCTGAGGAGTGTGAGTGTGGGCTGAAGACGGACTGACGGCTGAGGATGGACTGAGGGCGGATTGAGGGAAGAGGACAGATTGACGGCTGAGGGAGGACTGAGGACAGGATGAGGGGGAGGACAGAGAAAGGGCTGAGAACAGACTGAGGGCTGAGGACAGACTGAGGGCGGATTGAGGGAAGAGGACAGACTGACGGCTGAGGGAGGACTGAGGACAGGATGAGGGCTGAGGACAGACTGAGGGGCTGAGGACAGACTGAGGGCTGAGGACAGACTGAGGGCGGAGGACAGACTGAGGGCGGATTGAGGGAAGAGGACAGACTGACGGCTGAGGGAGGGCTGAGGACAGACTGAGCGCTGAGGACAGACTGACAGCTGAGGATGGACTGAGGGCTGAGGACAGACTAAGGACAGACTGAGGGCTGAGAACAGACTGAGGACAGACTGAGTGCTGAGGGCGGAGGACAGACTGAGGGCAGAGGACAGACTGAAGGCTGAGGACAGACTGAGGGCTGAGGACATACTGAGGGCTGAGGACAGACTGAGGGCTGAGGACAGACTAAGGACAGACTGAGGGCTGAGAACAGACTGAGGACAGACTGAGGGCTGAGGACAGACTGAGGGCTGAGAACAGACTGAGGACATACTGAGGGCTGACGACAAGCTGAGGACAGAGGGGAGACTGAGGACAGACTGAGGGCAGATTGAGGGCAGAGGACAGACTGAGGGCGAGGGGACTGGGACAGATGGGCGAGGACAGACAAAGGGTGAGACAGACTGAGCGCTGAGGACAGACTGAGGCTGAGGACGGACTGAGGGCTGAGGACGACTGAGGGCAGGACATGAGGCGTGAGGACAGACTGGGACTGAGAGGGAGGACAGACTGATGGAGACAGACTGAGGGCGGAGGACAGACTGAGGGTGGAGGACAGGACTGAGGGTGGAGGACGAGACTGAGGGTGGAGGACGGACTGAGGGCGGAGGACGACTGAGGCGGAGAGGACTGAGGACGAGGAGGACTGAGGGGAGGAGGATGAGGACAGGACATGTGGGCTGAGGAAGACTGAGGACAGAGGGGCTGAGGACAGATGAGGGCGGACTGAGGGCGTGAGGACAGACTGAGGCAGATGAGACGACGGACAGACTGAGGGACTGAGGACGAACTGGCAGGGGGAGACTGAGGACTAGGACTGAGGACAGACTGGGTGAGGACGACTAGGGCAGAGGACGATGAGGCTGAAGACACAGGAAGGGCTGAGGACAGACTGAGGCTGAGACAGACTGAGGGCGGAGGACAGACTGAGGGCTGAGGACAGACTAGGGCGAGAGGACTGAGGAGCTGAGGACGAGCTGAGGACAGACTGAGGGTGAGGACAGACTGAGGGCGGAGGACAGACTGAGGGGCGGAGGACGAGAGGGAGGACAGACTGAGGCGTGAGGACGGACTGAGGGTGAGACGACTGAGGGCTGAGGGACTGAGGGCAGACGAGGACTGAGGGCTAGGAGGAGGACTGAGGACAGATGGGGCTGAGGACAGACTGAGGGACGAGGGACAGACTGAGGACATGAGGGACAGGACTGAGGGCTGAGGGACAGGACAGACTGAGGGCTGAGGACAGACTGAGGACTGAGGACAGACTGAGGGCTGAGGACAGACTGAGGGGATGAGGACAGACTGAGGGACTGGAGGACAGACTAGGGGCGGAGGACAGACTGAGGGCAGAGGACAGACTGAAGGCTGAGGACAGACTGAGGGCTGAGGACAGACTGAGGCGAGGACAGACTGAGGGCTGAGGACAGACTGAGGGCTGAGGACAGACAAGGGACAGACGGAGGACTGAGGACAGACTGAGGCTGAGGACAGACTGAGGGCGGAGGACAGACTGAGGGAGAGGACAGACTGAGGCTGAGGACAGAACGAGGGCGAGGAGCGAGGACTGAGACACTGGAGGGCTGAGGACAGATGAGGGCAGAGAGACAGACTGAGGGCAGAGGACAGACTGAGGGCGAGGACAGACTGAGGGCTGAGGACAGACTGAGGACTGAGGACAGACTGAGGCTGAGGACAGACTGAGGGCTGAGAGAGGACTGAGGGACGGAGGACAGACTGAGGGCTGAGGACAGACTGAGGGCTGAGGACAGACTGAGGACTGAGGACAGACTGAGGGCGAGGACAGACGACTGAGGACTGAGAGGCTGAGGACAGACTGAGAGGCTGAGGACAGACTGAGGACTGAGGACAGACTGAGGGCTGAGGACAGACTGAGGGCTGAGGACAGACTAGAGGACAGACTAAGGACAGACTGAGGGCTGAGGACAGACTGAGGGTCGAGGACAGACTGAGGAGAGGACAGACTGAGGCGGAGGACAGACTGAGGGCTGAGGACAGACTGAGGCGGAGGACAGATGAGGGCGGAGGACAGACTGAGGGCAGAGGACAGACTGAGGGCGAGGACAGACTGAGGCTGAGGACAGACTGAGGCTGAGGACATACTGAGGGCTGAGGACAGACTGAGGGCTGAGGACAGACTGAAGGACAGACGTGAGGACTGAGGACAGACTGAGGAGGATGAGGACAGACTGAGGGCGGAGGACAGACTGAGGGTAGAGGACAGACTGAGGCTGGAGGACAGACGAGAGGCTGAGGACAGACGGATGAGGGCGGAGGACAATGAGGGCTGGGAGGTACAGACTGAGGCATGAGGACAGACTGAGGGCAGAGGACAGACTGAGGGGCTGAGGACAGACTGAGGGTGAGGACAGACTGAGGCTGGGACTGAGGGCTGAGGACAGACTGAGGGCGGAAGACGGACTGAGGGGGGAGGAGAGACTGTGGACTGAGGACAGACTGAGGACTGAGAGGACAGACAAAGGACTGAGGATAGACTGAGGACTGAGGGCTGAGGACAGACTGAGGACTGAGGCTGAGGACAGACTGAGGGCTGAGGACAGACTGAGGACTGAGGACAGACTGAGAACTGAGGATAGACTGAGGACTGAGGGCTGAGGACAGACTGAGGACTGAGGCTGAGGACAGATGAGGGCTGAGGACAGACTGAGGGACAGACTGAGCACAGATTGAGGACTGAGGACGATGGGAGGACAGACATGAAGGGCTGTAGGACAGACTGAGGGCAGAGGACAACTGAGGGCGGAGGACAGACTGAGGGCGGAGGACAGACTGAAGGCTGAGGACAGACTGAGGCCTGAGGACATACTGAGGGCTGAGGACAGACTGAGGGCTGAAGACAGACTGAGGACAGACTGAGGACTGAGGATAGACGAGGACTGAGGACAGGACAGACTGAGTGCTGAGGACAGACTGAGGGTAGAGGACAGACTGAGGACTGAGGACAGACTGAGGACTGAGGACAGACTGAGGACTGAGGATAGACTGAGGACTGAGGGCTGAGGACAGACTGAGGACTGAGACAGACTGAGTGCTGAGAACAGGCTGAGGGCGGAGGACAGACTGAGGGTAGAGGACAGACTGATGGCGGAGGACAGACGGAGGGCGGAGGACAGACGAAGGGACGGAGGACAGACTGAGGGCAGAGTACAGACTGAGGGCAGAGGACAAACTGAGGGCAGAGGACAGACTGAGGGCAGAGGACAGACTGAGGGCTGAGGACAGACTGAGGGCTGAGGACAGACTGAGGACAGACTGAGCACAGACTGAGGACTGAGGGCGGAGGACAGACTGAGGGCTGAGGACAGACTGAGGGCAGAGGACAGACTGAGGGCAGAGGACAGACTGAGGGCGGAGGACAGACAGAGGGCGGAGGACAGACTGAAGGCTGAGGACAGACTGAGGCCTGAGGACATACTGAGGGCTGAGGACAGACTGAGGGCTGAAGACAGACTGAGGGCTGAGGACAGACTGAGGGCTGAAGACAGACTGAGGACAGAGTGAGGACTGAGGATAGACGGAGGACTGAGGACAGACTGAGTGCTGAGGACAGACTGAGGGTAGAGGACAGACTGAGGGCGGAGGACAGACGGAGGGCGGAGGACAGACGGAGGGCGGAGGACAGACGGAGGGCGGAGGACAGACGAAGGAGGGCGGAGGGCAGACGGAAAGGCGGAGGACAGAGCGGAGGACGTGGGCGGAGGACGGATGAGGCGGAGGACGGACTGAGGGCGGAGACGGACAGGAGGACAGACTGGCGGAGGACGGGAACTGAGGCGGGGAGACTGGGACAGTGAGTGAGGGAGCAGGGAAGACGGACTGAGTGAGGTGATGAGCGTGAGACAGACTGAGTGAGACAGACTGAGGGCTGAGGACAGTAGGACTGAGGAGACGAGGGGACTGAGGGGAGGATCTGAGGACAGACGATGAGTGGGATGGGCTGAGGACTGGCTGAGGGCATGAGGGAGGAAGACTGAGGCTGAGGAGTTGGGACTGAGACAGACTGAGGACAGACTGAAGGCTGAGGACAGACTGAGGGCTGAGGACAGATTGAGGACTGAGGACAGACTGAGGGTGGACTGAGGGCTGAGGACTGGCTGAGGGCAGAGGACGGACTGAAGACTGAGGATGGACTGAGCGCTGAGGACGGACTGAAGGCTGAGGACAGACTGAGGGCTGAGGACAGATTGAGGACTGAGGACAGACTGAGGACAGACTGAGGGCTGAGGACAGATTGAGGACTGAGGACAGACTGAGGACTGAGGGCTGAAGACAGACTGAGGGTGGAGAACAGACTGAGGCCTGAGGACGGACTGAGAACAGACTGAGGGCTGAGGACAAGCTGAGGACAGAGGGGAGACTGAGGACAGACTGAGGGTTTTACTGAGGGTTGAGGACGGACTGAGAACAGACTGAGGGCTGAGGACAAGCTGAGGACAGAGGGGAGACTGAAGACAGACTGAGGGCGGACTGAGGGCTGAGGACGGACTGAGGGCTGAGGACGGACTGATGGCTGAGGACAGAGGGGAGACTGAAGACAGACTGAGAGTGTACTGAGGGTTGAGGACGGACTGAGAACAGACTGAGGGCTGAGGACAAGCTGAGGACAGAGGGGAGACTGAAGACAGACTGAGGGCGGACTGAGGGCTGAGGACGGACTGAGGGCTGAGGACGAACTGAAGGCTGAGGACAGACTGAGGCCTGAGGAGAGACTGAGGCCTGAGGACAGACTGAGGACTGAGGACAGACTGAGGACTGAGGACAAGCTGAGGACAGAGGGGAGACTGAGGACAGACTGAGGGTGTACTGAGGGTTGAGGACGGACTGAGAACAGACTGAGGGCTGAGGACAAGCTGAGGACAGAGGGGAGACTGAAGACAGACTGAGGGCGGACTGAGGGCTGAGGACGGACTGAGGGCTGAGGACGGACTGATGGCTGAGGACAGACTGAGGCCTGAGGACAGACTGAGGCCTGAGGACATACTGAGGACTGAGGACCGACTGAAGACTGAGGACAGACTGAGGACTGAGGGCGGAGGACACACTGAGGGCTGAAGACAGTCTGAGGACAGACGGAGGACTGAGGTCAGACTGAGGACAGACTGAGTGCTGAGGACAGACTGAGGGCGGAGGACAGACTGAGGGGTGAGGACAGACTGAGGACGGAGGACTGAATGAGGGCGGAGGATGGACTGAGGGCGGGGACGGACTGAGGGCGGAGGACGGACTGAGGGCGGAGGACGGACTGAGGGTGGAGAACGGACTGAGGGCGGAGAACAGACTGAGGGCTGAGGACAAGCTGAGGACAGAGGGAAGACTGAGGACAGACAGAGGGTGGACTGAGGGCTGAGGACTGGCTGAGGGCAGAGGACGGACTGAAGGCTGAGGATGGACTGAGCGCTGAGGACGGACTGAAGGCTGAGGACAGACTGAGGGCTGAGGACAGATTGAGGACTGAGGACAGACTGAGGACTGAGGGCTGAGGACAGACTGAGGGTGGAGAACAGACTGAGGCTGAGGACGGACTGAGAACAGACTGAGGGCTGAGGACAAGCTGAGGACAGAGGGGAGACTGAGGACAGACTGAGGGTGGACTGAGGGCTGAGGACGGACTGAGAACAGACTGAGGGCTGAGGACAAGCTGAGGACAGAGGGGAGACTGAGGACAGACTGAGGGCGGACTGCGGGCTGAGGACTGACTGAAGGCAGAGGACGGACTGAGGACTGAGGACGGACTGAAGGCTGAGGACAGACTGAGGCCTGAGGACAGACTGAGGCCTGAGGACAGACTGAAGACAGACTGAGGACTGAGGACAGACTGAGGACTGAGGACAGACTGAGGACAGACTGAGGGCTGAGGACAGACTGAGGGCTGAGGACAGACTGAGGACTGAGGACAGACTGAGGACTGAGGACAGACTGAGGACAGATAGAGGGCGGAGGACGGACTGAGGGCGGAGGACAAACTGAGGGCGGAGGACGGACTGAGGGTGGAGGACGGACTGAGGGTGGAGAACGGACAGAGGGCAGACGACGGACTGAGGGCTAGGAACAGACTGAGGGCTGGAGGTGGACTGAGGACAGGCTGAGGGCTGAGGAAAAGCTGAGGACAGAGGGGAGACTGAGGACAGACTGAGGACGGACTGAGGGCGGAGGATGAACTGAGGGCAGAGGACAGACTGAGGGCTGAGAATGAACTGAGGGCTGAGGACAGACTTAGGGCAGACTGAGGAATGAGGACAGACTTGGGACTGAGGACAGACTGAGGACTAAGGGCTGAGGACAGACTGAGGGCAGAGGACAGACTGAGGGCAGAGGACAGACTGAGGGCTAAGAACGGACTGAGGGCTGAGAATGGACTGAGGGCTGAGGACAGACTTAGGACAGACTGAGGACTGAGGACATCACTGGGGACTGAGGACAGACTGAGGACTAAGGGCTGAGGACAGACTGAGGGCAGAGGACAGACTGAGGGCAGAGGACAGACTGAGGGCAGAGGACAGACTGAGGGCTGAGGAAAGACTGAGGACTGAGGACAGACTGAGGACTGAGGACAGACGGAGGACAGAGGACGTACTGAGGGCTGAGGATGGACTGAGTGCTGAGGACAAGCTGACGACAGAGGACAAGCTGAGGACAGAGGGGAGATTGAGGACAGACTGAGGGCGGACTGAGGGGTGAGGACTAACTGAGGGCAGAGGACGGACTGAGGTCTGAGGACAGACTGAGGGGTGAGGACAGACTGAGGGCTGAGAACGGACTAAGGGCAGAGAACGGACTGAGGGCAGAGGACGGACTGAGGACGGAATGAGGGCTGAGAACGGACTGAGGACAGACGAGGATGACTCACCGTGGCCGGCTGACTCCGGTTGATACAGGCGATGCTTCCTTCCTCCTTGTCACGGGTGGACCGCGCCTGCCGGTAGTGGGGCCCGGTGTAGTGCAGATCAAAAGTGAAGACGTCTTGGTGGAACAGATTAAAGGGGTTTTTAATTTATTCGTGACGCCACCTATGAGTAGATTCGGTAAGGGCTACCGACGCTGCGGAACCCCCGGGGGCTGGACAGCAGCAAGATGTTACGCTCCCCACAGGCTGAGCGGTGATCCCCGGGGGCTGGAGCTGCTCAAGATGTTGTGCGGCAGCTGCGGTTACCTTGTTGTGCGGACGGATAGTTCATAAGGAAGCACAGACACAGAAAGTCTCTGCAACAGGTCTTTACTGTAACCAGCAGGCAGTACATGGCATACAGTGGTTGAGTAGTAGACCGGGTGGACTCAGCAGTGACGGTGTCCCTCAGAGATCCGCAGTGTTCCTCCATTCTACCTACTTAGTTTATCGCCAGCGTCGCCCAGGAATACCAGGTCGGGTACGGGGAGGCTGCTTCAATGCCCTATCCATGATTTACGTTCTGGATGCTTTGGGGAGCCTTGGATCCCTCAGTGGGTACACCGCTGGTTAGACGACTGGAGACTGGCTGGTGGTGGGGTGCTCCTGTAAAGCTGATCCTCCACTCTTCTGGTTCGCGTGGCAGAGGTGAACTGCTGCCAGCTTCGGTACCAGTGAACCGGCTGTGAGTTGTGGGCACGGGAGTCTTTTGGGAACCCGTGTGAATATGCCCAATCCCGGTGGTTAAGGCCTCAGGTGCTGACACCCGATCGGTGACGGCCCAGGGGCCCGCACGGTGGGCAGTCTGGAGTGGAGCCCGGTTCAACGGAACCGGAGAAAATACTGTTGCGGCGCGCACCCGACCAGTGCACCCGTGCTGATCACCCGGCAGAAGGGTTCCTTGTGTCTCCCCAGGCGAACCCGGTGTAGAGATCCTCAGCTGGACTGTAGGTCTCCTCGTCATCCTCCTCGACCTCTCCTTCGATGACTACGTCGGGCTGCTCGGCTGACGAAGACGATGGGATGGAATCCTCTGGATCGGTGGGTGGCTGTGCTGCAAAGTTCTCCTCGGGGTCGTTGTGCAGGACTTCCAGGCTGCCTGCCTCTTCTTCTGTAGCAGCGGGAAGTGGTGTTTCAATCCCGGTCACCAGGTAGGCCTCTGTATTTGCAGAGGAGGCCTCCGGTTCAGGGGAGAAACAGGCGACAGTCTCGGTAGTTTGGAAACTAGTTGCGGGTTCCGCAGGTGGAACCAGGTAGATGTCAGCTTCTTCGTAGGAGCATATTGGAAGCTCCGGCTCTGGAACGGGGTCGGCTGCGGTTTCGTCCGCTGGAACGGGTCGAGCCGTGGTCCTCACGGGAATGATACAGTCTATTGGCTCCGGTGACGAAGCAGGACAGGTGGTGGGTGACGGGGAGGCTGTTGAAAAGCTGGTGATGTCGTCTGGGCTTGGAGAAGCTGTACCCGGTCGGCTCTGCTGCATCGCATGATGGAGTCTTCTGCCTAGGGTCGCGCTCCAGCTGCGAATCGTCCATTCCACTGTCTCAAGTAGTCGCACCCGGAGGTCTTGTAGAGCCTCTAGCCAGAAGTCGGGGCTGCTGTCTATGGTAAGAGCAGGATCCGGACCTGGTTGGCCTATGGCTGCTCTGGCCTCCGCCTCGACCTCCCGCATTAGGTCTTGGAGTCTCGTGCTGGCCATTCTCTTCTTGGAGGGAAACCACACCCGTTCAACCGGTAAATGTTCTGGTAGAGCTGGTGAAGAAGTCTGTCTGACACTCCCATTTCCTCTTTGCTTTTGTAGTCCAATCGTGGGAAAAGTCTTTGGGGTCCGCCCCCATGGTTGATTCGAGCAATCAGGGCGGACAAAGAGTTTGGCGCCTTTTGTCTTTGGCCCTCCCCCGGTGAGGGGGGGGGTCGACTCACTCCTGGGCTTGCACGTGGCGGCTTCTTGAGGCGGGAACGCCATCTTGGGCGCCATCTTGGCCCAATGGTGAAAAGGCGGGAAAGTTCTTTTAGGGACGAACAAAGTCCAATTTGTAGACAATAAAGTCCATTTTAAGCACGTTATACCCGTTGGGTAACGGGCCTTCTCGTATCCTGTTCGTGACGCCATTTTCTGACTCACCGTGGCCGGCTGACTCCGGTTGATACAGGCGATGCTTCCTTCCTCCTTGTCACGGGTGGACCGTGCCTGCCGGTAGTGGGGCCCGGTGTAGTGCAGATCAAAAGTGAAGACGTCTTGGTGGAACAGATTAAAGGGGTTTTTAATTTATTCGTGACGCCACCTATGAGTAGATTCGGTAAGGGCTACCGACGCTGCGGAACCCCCGGGGGATGGACAGCAGCAAGATGTTACGCTCCCCACAGGCTGAGCGGTGATCCCCGGGGGCTGGAGCTGCTCAAGATGTTGTGCGGCAGCTGCGGTTACCTTGTTGTGCGGACGGATAGTTCATAAGGAAGCACAGACACAGAAAGTCTCTGCAACGGGTCTTTACTGTAACCAGCAGGCAGTACATGGCATACAGTGGTTGAGTAGTAGACCGGGTGGACTCAGCAGTGACGGTGTCCCTCAGAGATCCGCAGTGTTCCTCCATTCTACCTACTTAGTTTATCGCCAGCGTCGCCCAGGAATACCAGGTCGGGTACGGGGAGGCTGCTTCAATGCCCTATCCATGATTTACGTTCTGGATGCTTTGGGGAGCCTTGGATCCCTCAGTGGGTGCACCGCTGGTTAGACGACTGGAGACTGGCTGGTGGTGGGGTGCTCCTGTAAAGCTGATCCTCCACTCTTCTGGTTCGCGTGGCAGAGGTGAACTGCTGCCAGCTTCGGTACCAGTGAACCGGCTGTGAGTTGTGGGCACGGGAGTCTTTTGGGAACCCGTGTGAATATGCCCAATCCCGGTGGTTAAGGCCTCAGGTGCTGACACCCGACCGGTGACGGCCCAGGGGCCCGCACGGGGTGCGGAGCCCCCGCTCCTCTCCAAGTTCTAGTCTGCTCTTGTCAGGTTCTAGATCCTTCTTCTTTCTCAGACTGGTCTAGACGATTGTGTGTTCTACTACACTACCCTAACACTCCACCCCCCAGGACCTGTGATTGGTCCCCTGTTCTAGGTGTTTGCATGTTGGGTTGGATCTCTATGTTAACCGGATCATTGCTGAGTCAGAGGATATTGCGGCTGCATTTGTGGCTGCAATACCCTCCTGTGACGCACTCGTTGCGGGGCGCCACAAGGACTGAGGGCTGAGGACAGACTGAGGGCTGAGGACAAGCTGAGGATAGAGGAGAGACTGAGGACAGACTGAAGGCGGACTGAGGGGTGAGGACTGACTGAGGGCAGAGGACGGACTGAGGGCTGAGGACAGACTGAGGGCTGAGGACAGACTGAGGGCAGAGGACGGACTAATCGCAGAGGACTGACTGAGGGCAGAGGACGGACTGAGGGCAGAGTACGGACTGAGGGCAGAGGACTGACTGAGGGCAGAGGACGGACTGAGGGCTGAGGACAGACTGACGGCTGAGGACAGACTGAGGGCAGAGGTCATACTGAGGGCAGAGGACGGACTGATGGCTGAGGACAGACTGATGGCTGAGGACAGACTGTTGGCTGAGGACAGACTGAGGGCTGAGAACGGACTGAGGGCAGAGGACAGACTGAGGGCAGAGGACAGATTGAAGGCAGAGGACAGACTGAGGGCAGAGGACAGACTGAGGGCGGAGGACAGACTAAGGGCAGAGGACTGACTGAGGGCTGAGGACGGACTGAGGGCAGAGGACAGACTGAAGGCAGAGGAAAGACTGAAGGCAGAGGACGGACTGAGGGCGGAGGACAGTCTGAGGGCAGAGGACGGATTGAGGGCAGAGGACAGACTGAGGGCTGAGGACAGACTGAAGTCAGAGGTCAGACTGAGGGCAGAGGTCAGACTGAGGGCTGAGGACAGACTGAGGGCTGAGGACAGACTGAGGGCTGAGGAAAGACTGAGGGTTGAGGACAAACTAAGGGCTGAGGACAGACTGAGGGCTGAGGACTGACTGAGGGCTGAGGACGGACTGAGGGCAGAGGACGGACTGAGGGCAGAGGACTGACTGAGGGCAGAGGACGGACTGAGGGCTGAGGACAGACTGACGGCTGAGGACAGACTGAGGGCTGAGGACAGACTGAGGGCTGAGAACGGACTGAGGGCAGAGGACAGACTGAGGGCGGAGGACAGACTGAGGGCGGAGGACAGACTGATGGCAGAGGACAAGCTGAGGACAGAGGGGAGACTGAGAACAGACTGAGGGCGGACTGAGGGGTGAGGACTGACTGAGGGCAGAGGACAGACTGAGGGTTGAGGACAGACTGAGGGCTGAGGACAGACTGAGGGCTGAGGACAGACTGAGGGCTGAGGACTGACTAAGGGCAGAGGACGGACTGAGGGCAAAGGACGGACTGAGGGCAGAGGACGGACTGAGGGCAGAGGACAGTCTGAGGGCAGAGGACTGATTGAGGGCAGAGGACAGACTGAGGGCTGAGGACAGATTGAGGGCAGAGGTCAGACTGAGGGCAGAGGACAGACTGAGGGCTGAGGACAGACTGAGGGCTGAGGACAGACTGAGGACTGAGGACTGACTGAGGGCTGAGGACGGACTGAGGGCAGAGGACAGACTGAGGTCAGAGGACAGACTGAGGGCGGAGGACAGTCTGAGGGCGGAGGACGGATTGAGGGCAGAGGACAGACTGAGGGCTGAGGACAGACTGAGGGCAGAGGTCAGACTGAGGGCAGAGGACGGACTGAGGGCTGAGGACAGACTGACGGCTGAGGATAGGCTGACGGCTGAGGACAGGCTGACGGCTGAGATTGGACTGAGGGCAGAGTACAGACTGAGGGCAGAGGACAGACTGAGGGCAGAGGACAGACTGAGGGCGGAGGACAGACTGAGGGCGGAGAACAGACTGAGGGCAGAGGACTGACTGAGGGCTGAGGAAGCAGGGAGGAAGACTGAGGGCAGAGGAAGGACTGAGGGCAGAGGACGGACTGAGGCGAGAGGAGGGACTGAGGGCAGAGGACGGACTGAGAGCGGAGGACAGTCTGAGGCAGAGCATGGATTGAGGCAGAGGACAGACTGAGGAGAGGACAGACTGAGGGCTGAGGACAGACTGAGGGCTGAGGACAGACTGAGGGTTGAGGACAGACTGAGGGCTGAGGACTGACTGAGGGCTGAGGACAGACTGAGGGCTGAGGACTGACTGAGGGCTGAGGACGGACTGAGGGCAGAGGACAGACTGAGGTCAGAGGACAGACTGAGGGCGGAGGACAGCTGAGGGCGGAGGACGGATTGAGGGCAGAGGACAGACTGAGGGCTGAGGACAGACTGAGGGCAGAGGTCAGACTGAGGGCAGAGGACGGACTGAGGGCTGAGGACAGACTGAGGGCAGAGGACTGACTGAGGGCTGAGGAAGGACTGAGGGCAGTGGAAGGACAGGGCAGAGGACGGACTGAGGGCAGAGGACGGACTGAGGGCAGAGGACGGACTGAGGGCGGAGGACAGTCTGAGGGCAGAGCACGGACTGAGGGCAGAGGACAGACTGAGGCTGAGGGGCACTGAGGCGAGACAGACTGAGGGCTGAGGACAGACTGAGGGCGAGGACAGACTGAGGGTTGAGGACAGACTGAGGGCTGAGGACTCGAGACTGAGGGCAGAGGACAGACTGAGGGCAGACGGAGAGACTGAGGCTAGGACGGACTGAGGCAGGACTAGAGGGCTGAGGACAGACTGAGGCAGAGGCAGACTGAGGCAGGCAGATAGGGGTGAGGACAGACTGAGGGCGGAGAGGACAGGACTGAGGGCAGAGGACAGACTGAGGGCTAGAGGACAGACTGAGGAGCTGAGGAATGACTGAGGGCTGAGGACAGACTAGGAGACTGAGGCTGAGGACAGACTGACTGAGGGCAGACTGAGGACTGAAGGCTGAGGACAGACTGAGGGCAAGGACAGACTGAGGGCTGAGGACAGACTGAGGGCAGAGGACAGACTGAGGGCGAGGACAGACTGAGGCGAGGAGCAGAGGCGAGGACAGACTGAGGGCTGAGGACAGACTGAGGCTGAGGCAGACTGAGGGCTGAGGACAGACTGAGGGCTAGGAGGACAGACTGAGGACTGAGGACAGACTGAGGGACTGAGGACAGACTGAGGGCTGAGGACAGACTGAGGCTGAGGAAGGCGACTGAGCTGAGGACGAGGACACTGAGGGCGAGGAGACAGGACTGAGGCTGAGGACAGACTGAGGACTAGAGAGACAGACTGAGGTGCTGAGGACAGACTGAGGGAGGAGACAGACTGAGGGTGAGGACAGACTGATGGCGAGGCAGACTGAGGGAGGGCAGACTAAGGGCGGAGGACAGACTGAGGGCAGAGACAGACTGAGGGCAGAGGACAGACTGAGGGCAAGAAGACTGAGGGCTAGAGGACAGCTGAGGGCTAGGACAGACTGAGGCTGAGGACAGGACTGAGGACAGACTGAGGACAACTGAGGACGACTGAGGCGGAGGACAGACTGAGGGCTGAGGACAGACTGAGGGCAGAGGACAGACTGAGGGCGGAGGACAGACTGAGGGCGGAGGACAGACAGAGGGCGGAGGACAGACTGAGGGCTGAGGACAGACTGAGGACTAAGGACAGACTGAGGGCTGAGGACAGACTGAGGGCAGAGGACAGACTGAGGGCGGAGGACAAACTGAGGGCGGAGGACAGACTGAGGGGTGAGGTACTGACTGAGAGCAGAGGACTGACTGAGGGCAGAGGATGGAATAGGGCTGAGGACAGACTGACGGCTGAGGACAGACTGACGGCTGAGGACAGACTGAGGGCAGAGGACAGACTGAGGGCAGAGGACTGACTGAGGGCTGAGGACGGACTGAGGGCTGAGGACGGACTGAGGGCAGAGGACGTACTGAGGGCAGAGGACGGACTGAGGGCAGAGGTCAGACTGAGGGCAGAGGTCAGACTAAGGGGTGAGGACTGACTGAGGGCTGAGGACAGACTGAGGGCAGAGGACAGACTGAGGGTGGAGGACAGACTAAGGGCAGAGGACAGACTGAGGGCTGAGGACAGACTGAGGACTGATGACAAGCTGAGGACAGAGGGGAGACTGAGGACTGATGACAAGCTGAGGACAGAGGGGAGACTGAGGACAGACTGAGGGCAGAGGACAGACTGAGGGCAGAGGACTGACTGAGGGCTGAGGACGGACTGAGGGCAGAGGACGGACTGAGGGCAGAGGACGGACTGAGGGCAGAGGTCAGACTGAGGGCAGAGGTCAGACTAAGGGGTGAGGACTGACTGAGGGTTGAGGACAGACTGAGGGCTGAGGACTGACTGAGGGCTGAGGACGGACTGAGGGCAGAGGACGGACTGAGGGCAGAGGACGGACTGAGGTCAGAGGTCAGACTGAGGGCAGAGGTCAGACTAAGGGTTGAGGACTGACTGAGGGCTGAGGACGGACTGAGGGCAGAGGACGGACTGAGGGCAGAAGACGGACTGAGGGCAGAGGACGGACTGAGGGCAGTGGACTGTCTGAAAGCTGAAGACAGACTGAGGGCAGAGGACGGACTGAGGGCAGAGGACGGACTGAGGGCAGAGGATGGACTGAGGGCAGAGGACAGTCTGAAAGCTGAAGACAGACTAAGGGCTGAGGACAAACTGAGGTCAGAGGACAGACTGAGGGCTGAGGACAGTCTGAGGGCAGAGGGACAGGCTGACGTGAGGGCGGAGGACAGACTGAGGGCGGAGGACAGACCGAGGGCGGAGGACGGACTGAGGGCTGAGGACAGACTGAGGACTAAGGACAGACTGAGGGCTGAGGACAGACTGAGGGCGGAGGACAGACTGAGGGCGGAGGACAAACTGAGGGCGGAGGACAGACTGAGGGGTGAGGACTGACTGAGAGCAGAGGACTGACTGAGGGCAGAGGATGGACTGAGGGCAGAGGACAGACTGACGGCTGAGGACAGACTGACGGCTGAGGACAGACTGAGGGCAGAGGACAGACTGAGGGCAGAGGACTGACTGAGGGCTGAGGACGGACTGAGGGCAGAGGACGGACTGAGGGCAGAGGACGGACTGAGGGCAGAGGTCAGACTGAGGGCAGAGGTCAGACTAAGGGGTGAGGACTGACTGAGGGCTGAGGACAGACTGAGGGCAGAGGACAGACTGAGGGTGGAGGACAGACTAAGGGCAGAGGACAGACTGAGGGCTGAGGACAGACTGAGGACTGATGACAAGCTGGTGAGGGGCTGGTGAGGACCCAGCGGTCATGGTGCACATTGGCACAAATGACAAAGTTAGAGGTAGGTGGAAGGTCCTTAAAGATGATTTCAGGGAATTAGGCTGCAAGCTTAAGGCAAGGACCTCCAAGGTAGTATTCTCTGAAATACTGCCTGTACCACGTGCCACACCAGAGAGGCAACGGGAGATTAGGGAGATAAATAAGTGGCTCAGGAATTGGTGTAGGAAGGAGGGGTTTGGGTTCCTGGAGAACTGGGCCGACTTCTCTGTTGGCTACAGGTTCTTTGCTAGGGACGGGCTGCACCTCAATGGGGAGGGTGCAGCTGTGCTGGGGGAGAAAATGGCTAGAAGGTTGGAGGAGTGTTTAAACTAGGGATTGGGGGGGAGGGTATTCATTGTATAGGAGGGGAAGATAGTGTAAACAGTAACCTGGGCACAAGTAATAATATTGGGGGTGGCATGGGGGGTGGGGTTAGAACAGTCAATCTAGTAGGAAGGAATAGAGGTAAAGAGAGATGCATAAAGTGCATGTTCACTAATGCCAGAAGCCTCACCAACAAAATGGAGGAATTAGAATTGATTTTGTTGGAAAATAATTATGACATGGTGGGGATTTCGGAGACTTGGCTGGATGAGAGCCATGACTGGGCTGTTAATTTACAGGGCTATTGTCTGTTCAGAAATGACCATACAAATAGGCGAGGAGGAGGTGTATGTTTATACGTAAAATCATCCTTAAAACCCATCCTGCGTGATAATATAGGCGAATCTAATGGAAATGTAGAGTCTCTGTGGGTGGAGATAAGGGGAGGGGGAAAAAATAATAAATTACTGATAGGGGTTTGTTATAGTCCCCAACAATAATGGAAGTGGAGGAGAATATCCTCATAAAGCAAATAGATGAAGCAGCGACTCAGGGAGAAGTCATTATTATGGGGGACTTCAACTACCCTGAAATACATTGGGGATCAGAAACCTGCAGTTCCAGCAAAGGTAATAAGTTTTTGAAAACTATAAGAGACAATTACCTTTCACAACTGGTTCAGGACCCAACAAGAAGGGGGGCACTGCTGGACCTAATATTAACCAACAGGCCAGACCGCATATCAAATATACGGGTTGGAGGTCACTTGGGTAATAGTGATCATACTTAATAAGCTTTCAAGTATCCTTTACTAAGACGTGTAGTAGAGGGGCCACAAGGACACTAAACTTCAGGAAGGCAAATTTCCAACGGTTGAGAGATGATCTTAGTGCAATAAACTGGGACGATGTCCTGAGACATAAAAGTACACAACACAAATGGGAGATGTTTATTAGCATCCTGAATAGGACCTGTGCACAATATATACCCTATGGGAATAAGCATGCTAGAAATAGGAGGAAACCACTATGGCTAAATAAAGCGGTAAGAAGTGCAATATGTGACAAAAAGAAAGCATTTAGGAATTAAAGCAAGTAGGTAGTGTTGAAGCATTAAATAAATACAGAAAATTAAATAACATTTGTAAAAAGCAAATCAAGGCAGCAAAGATTGAGACAGAGAGACTCATTGCCAGAGAAAGTAAAAAGAATCCCAAAATATTTTTTAACTACATAAATAGTAAGAAACTAAAAAATGATGGTGTTGGCCCCTTTAAAAATAGTCTGGGTGAAATGGTGGATGAGGATGAGGAAAAAGCAAATATGCTAAATGACTTTTTTTCAACAGTATTTACACAAGAAAATCCCATGACAGACAATATGATCAGTGATAACAAAAATTCTCAATTAAACGTCACCTGCTTAACCCAAGAGGAAGTACGGCATCGTCTAAAAATCACTAAAATTGACAAATCCCCGGGCCCAGATGGGATACACCCCAGAGTGCTGCAGGAATTAAGTACTGTCATAGATAGACCATTATTTTTAATATTTAAAGATTCCATAATAACAGGGTCTGTACCACAGGACTGGCGTATAGCAAATGTGGTGCCAATATTCAAAAAGGGGACAAAAACTGAACTTGGAAATTATAGGCCAGTAAGCTTAACCTCTACTGTGGGTAAAATCCTAGAGGGTTTTCTAAGAGATGCTATACTGGAGTATCTGAAGAAAAATAACCTCATGACCCATTATCAACATGGTTTTACGAGGGACCGTTCCTGTCAAACTAATCTAATAAGCTTCTATGAAGAAGTAAGTTCTGGACTGGACCAAGGAAATGCAGTGGATGTGGTGTATATGGACTTTTCAAAAGCTTTTGATACGGTGCCACACAAAAGGTTGATACATAAAATGAGGGCAATGGGGATAGGGGAAAATATGTGTAAGTGGGTTAAGAACTGGCTTAGTGATAGGAAACAAAGGGTGGTTATTAATGGAACACACTCAGAATGGGTCACAGTTAACAGTGGGGTACCACAGGGGTCAGTGTTGGGTCCGCTTCTATTTAATATATTTATTAATGACCTTGTAGGGGGCATACAGAGTAGAATCTCAATATTTGCAGATGACACTAAACTCTGCAGGGTAATCAATACAGAGGAGGACAATTTTATATTACAGGAGGATTTATGTAAACTAGAAGCTTGGGCTGCTAAATGGCAAATGCGCTTTAATGGGGAATGATGTAAAGTCATGCACTTGGGCAGAGGAAACAAAAGGTATAATTATGTGCTTAATTGTAAAACACTGGGCAAAACTGTCACTGAAAAAGACCTGGGTGTATGGGTAGATGAGAAACTCACATTTAGTGGCCAGTGTCAGGCAGCTGCTGCAAAGGTAAATAAAATAATGGGATGTATTAAAAGAGGCATAGATGCTCATGAGGAGAACATAATTTTACCTCTATACAAGTCACTAGTGCGACCACACTTAGAATACTGTGTACAATTCTGGTCTCCGGTGTATAAGAAAGACATAGCTGAACTAGAGCGGGTCCAGAGAAGAGCGACAAAAGTTATTAGAGGACTAAGGGGTCTGCAATACCAAGACAGGTTATTAAACTTGGGGTTATTTAGCTTGGAAAAATGAAGGCTTAGGGGTGATCTTATAATAATGTATAAATATATGAGGGGGCAGTACAGAGACCTTTCTAATGATCTCTTTACTCTTAGGCCTGAGACTGGGACAAGGGGGCATCCTCTACGTCTGGAGGAAAGAAGGTTTAATCATAATCACAGACGCGGATTCTTTACTGTAAGAGCAGTGAGACTATGGAACTCTCTGCCACATGATGTTGTAATGAGTGAGTCACTACTAACATTTAAGAAGGGCCTGGATGCCTTGCTTGAAAACTATAATATTACCAGTTATATATACTAGATTCTTTGATAGGGCGTTGATCCAGGGAATTAGTCTGATTGCCGTATCTGGAGTCAGGAAGGAATTTTTTCCCCCAATGTGGAGATTAGTGTTGCCACATGGGGTTTTTTTTGCCTTCCTCTGGATCAACATGTTAGGCTATGGGTTGAACTAGATGGACTTAAAGTCTTCCTTCAACCTTAAAAACTATGTTACTATGTTACTATGTTACTAAGCTGAGGACAGAGGGGAGACTGAGGACTGATGACAAGCTGAGGACAGAGGGGAGACTGAGGACAGACTGAGGGCAGAGGACAGACTGAGGGCAGAGGACTGACTGAGGGCTGAGGACGGACTGAGGGCAGAGGACGGACTGAGGGCAGAGGACGGACTGAGGGCAGAGGTCAGACTGAGGGCAGAGGTCAGACTAAGGGGTGAGGACTGACTGAGGGTTGAGGACAGACTGAGGGCTGAGGACGGACTGAGGGCAGAGGACGGACTGAGGGCAGAGGACGGACTGAGGGCGGAGGACAGTCTGAGGGCAGAGGACTGATTGAGGACAGACTGAGGGCTGAGGACAGATTGAGGGCAGAGGTCAGACTGAGGGCAGAGGTCAGACTGAGGGCTGAGGACAGACTGAGGGCTGAGGACAGAGTGAGGACTGAGGACAGACTGAGGGTTGAGGACAGACTGAGGGCTGAGGACTGACTGAGGGCTGAGGACGGACTGAGGGCAGAGGACAGACTGAGGTCAGAGGACAGACTGAGGGCGGAGGACAGTCTGAGGGCGGAGGACGGATTGAGGGCAGAGGACAGACTGAGGGCTGGGGACAGACTGAGGGCAGAGGTCAGACTGAGGGCAGAGGACGGACTGAGGACTGAGGACAGACTGACGGCTGAGGACAGGCTGACGGCTGAGGACAGGCTGACGGCTGAGATTGGACTGAGGGCAGAGGACAGACTGAGGGCAGAGGACAGACTGAGGGCAGAGGAAGACTGAGGGCGGAGGACAGACTGAGGGCGGAGGACTGACTGAGGGCAGAGGACTGACTGAGGGCTGAGGAAGGACTGAGGGCAGAGGAAGGACTGAGGGCAGAGGACGGACTGAGGGCCGAGGACGGACTGAGGGCGGAGGACGGACTGAGGGCGGAGGACGGACTGAGGGCGGAGGACAGTCTGAGGGCAGAGCACGGATTGAGGGCAGGGGACAGACTGAGGGCTGAGGACAGACTGAGGGCTGAGGACAGACTGAGGGCTGAGGACAGACTAAGGGTTGAGGACAGACTGAGGGCTGAGGACTGACTGAGGGCTGAGGACAGACTGAGGGCTGAGGACTGACTGAGGGCTGAGGACGGACTGAGGGCAGAGGACAGACTGAGGTCAGAGGACAGACTAAGGGTTGAGGACTGACTGAGGGCTGGAGACGGACTGAGGGCAGAGGACGGACTGAGGGCAGAGGACTGAGGCAGACGACTGAGGGCCAGAGGAGACGGACTGAGGGCAGAGGACAGTCTGAAAGCTGAAGACAGACTGAGGGCAGAGGACGGACTGAGGGCAGAGGACGGACTGAGGGCAGAGGATGGACTGAGGGCAGAGGACAGTCTGAAAGCTGAAGACAGACTGAGGGCTGAGGACAGACTGAGGTCAGAGGACAGACTGAGGGCAGAGGACAGTCTGAGGGCAGAGGACGGATTGAGGGCAGAGGACAGACTGAGGGCTCAGGACAGTCTGAGGGCAGAGGACGGATTGAGGGCAGAGGACAGACTGAGGGCTGAGGACAGACTGAGGGCAGAGGTCAGACTGAGGGTTGAGCACAGACTGAGGGCTGAGGACTGACTGAGGGCTGAGGTGGACTGAGGGCAGAGGACGGACTGAGGGCAGAGGACGGACTGAGGGCAGAGGACGGACTGAGGGCAGAGGTCAGACTGAGGGCAGAGGTCAGACTAAGGGGTGAGGACTGACTGAGGGCTGAGGAAGGACTGAGGGCAGAGGAGGATGAGGGCAGAGACAGACTGAAGGCAGAGGACGGACTGAGGGCGGAGGACAGTCTGAGGGCAGAGGACGGATTGAAGGCAGAGGACAGACTGAGGCTGAGGACAGACTGAATTCAGAGGTCAGACTGAGGGCAGAGGTCAGACTGAGGGCTGAGGACAGATGAGGGATGGGACAGACTGAGGGCTGAGGACAGACTGAGGGTTGAGGACAGACTGAGGGCTGAGGGACTGAGGGCTGAGGGCGACGAGGAGACTTGAGGGCTAGAGGACGACTGAGGGCTGAGGACGGACTGAGGGCAGAGGACGACTGAGGGCAGAGGACTGACTGAGGGCAGAGGACGACTGAGGGCTGAGGACGGACTGAGGCGAGGACTGACTGGGCAGAGGACAGACTGAGGGCGGAGGACAGTCTGAGGGCAGAGGACGGATTGAGGGCAGAGGACAGACTGAGGGCTGAGGACAGACTGAGGGCAGAGGTCAGACTGAGGGCAGAGGACGACTGAGGGCTGAGGACTGACTGAGGGCAGAGACGGACTGAGGGCAGTGAGGGACAGACTGAGGGCAGAGGACGGACTGAGGGCAGAGGACAGACTGAGGGCTGAGGAAAAGACTGAGGCTGAGGACGGACTGAGGGCAGAGGAAGGACTGAGGGCAGAGGAAGGACTGAGGGCAGAAGACAGACTGAAGGCAGAGGACGGACTGAGGGCGGAGGACAGTCTGAGGGCAGAGGACGGATTGAAGGCAGAGGACAGACTGAGGGCTGAGGACAGACTGATTCAGAGGTCAGACTGAGGGCAGAGGCGTCAGAGCTGAGGGCTGAGGACAGACTGAGGGATGAGGACAGACTGAGGGCTGAGGACAGACTGAGGGTGAGGACAGACTGAGGGCTGAGGACTGACTGAGGGCTAAGGACAGACTGAGGGCTGAGGACTGACTGAGGCTGAGGACGGACTGAGGGCAGAGGACGGACTGAGGGCAGAGGACTTACTGAGGGCAGAGGACGGACTGAGGGCTGAGGACAGGACTGAGGCTGAGGACAGACTGAGGGCAGAGGCGAGACTGAGGGCAGAGGACGACTGAGGGCAGAGGACAGACTGAGGGCAGAGGACAGACTGAGGGCAGAGGACAGACTGAGGCAGAGGCGAGACTGAAAGCAGAGGACGGACTGAGGGCTGAGGACTGACTGAGGCAGAGGACAGACTGAGGGCTGAGGACAGACTGAGGGCTGAGGACAGACTGAGGGCAGAGGACGACTGAGGGCAGAGGACAGACTGAGGGCAGAGGACAGACTGAGGGCGAGGACAGACTGAGGGCAGAGTGACTGAGGAGAGGACGACTGAGGGCTGAGGACAGATCTGAGGGCAGAGGACAGACTGAGGCAGAGGCAGACTGAGGGCTGAGGACAGACTGAGGGCAGAGGACGGATTGAGGCGAGGACGTGAGGCGAGACGACTGAGGGCTGAGGACAGACTGAGGGCGAGGTCAGACTGAGGGCAGAGGTCAGACTGAGGGCTGAGGACAGACTGAGGTGAGGACAGACTGAGGGCTGAGGACAGATCTGAAGGTGAGGACAGACTGAGGCGAGGACGGACTGAGGGCAAGGACAGACTGAGGGCTGAGGACAGACTGAGGGCGAGGACAGACTGAGGGCAGAGGACGGACTGAGGGCAGAGGACAGACTGAGGCTGAGGACAGGCTGAGGGCTGAGGACAGGACTGAGGGCAGAGGACGGACTGAGGGCAGAGGACGGACTGAGGGCAGAGGACAGACTGAGGGCGAGGACAGACTGAGGGCGAGGACGGACTGGAGGACAGAGGAGCGAGACTGAGGGAGACGACAGAGAGGACGGACTTAGGGCGGACTGAGGGTAGAGGACGGACTGAAAGCTGAGACAGACTGAGGGCTGAGGACAGACTGAGGTGAAGGACAGTCTGAGGGCAGAGGACGGATTGAGGGCAGAGGACAGACTGAGGGCTGAGGACAGACTGAGGGCAGAGGTCAGACTGAGGGCAGAGGACTGACTGAGGGCAGAGGACGGACTGAGGGGTGAGGACTGACTGAGGGCTGAGGACTGACTGAGGGCTGAGGACGGACTGAGGGCAGAGGATGGACTGAGGGCAGAGGACGGACTGAGGGCAGAGGTCAGACTGAGGGCAGAGGTCAGACTAAGGGTTGAGGACTGACTGAGGGCTGAGGACGGACTGAGGGCAGAGGACGGCTGACTGGGCAGAGGACGGACTGAGGGCAGAGGACGGATACTGAGGGCAGAGGACAGTCTGAAAGCTGAAGACAGACTGAGGGCAGAGGACGGATTGAGGGCAGAGGACAGACTGAGGGCGGAGGACAGACTGAGGGCAGAGGTCAGACTGAGGGTTGAGTACAGACTGAGGGCTGAGGACTGACTGAGGGCTGAGGACGGACTGGGGGCAGAGGACGGACTGAGGGCAGAGGACGGACTGAGGGCAGAGGACGGGCTGAGGGCAGAGGACGGACTGAGGGCAGAGGACGGACTGAGGGCAGAGGTCAGACTGAGGGCAGAGGTCAGACTAAGGGGTGAGGACTGCCTGAGGGCTGAGGACAGACTGAGGGCAGAGGACAGACTGAGGGCGGAGGACAGACTTAGGGCAGAGGACAGACTGAGGGCAGAGGACAGACTGAGGGCGGAGGACAGACTGAGGGCGGAGGACAGACTGAGGACTGATGACAAGCTGAGGACAAGAGGGGAGACTGAGGACAGACTGAGGTCAGACTAAGGGGTGAGGACTGACTGAGGGCTGAGGGCAGAGGACGGACTGAGGGCAGAGGACGGACTGAGGGCAGAGGACGGACTGAAAGCTGAGGACAGACTGAGGTCAGAGGACAGACTGAGGGCGGAGGACAGTCTGAGGGCAGAGGACGGATTGAGGGCAGAGGACAGTCTGAGGACTGAGGACAGACTGAGGGCAGAGGTCAGACTGAGGGCAGAGGACTGACTGAGGGCAGAGGACTGACTGAGGGCAGAGGACGGACTGAGGGCAGAGGACAGACTGAGGGCAGAGGACAGACTGAGGGCAGAGGACAGCTGAGGGCAGAGGGACTGAGGGCGGAGGACAGTCTGAGGGCAGAGGACGGATTGAGGGCAGAGGACAGTCTGAGGACTGAGGACAGACTGAGGGCAGAGGTCAGACTGAGGGCAGAGGACTGACTGAGGGCAGAGTGTCAGACTGAGGGCAGAGGACTGACTGAGGGCAGAGGACTGACTGAGGGCAGAGGACGGACTGAGGGCAGAGGACAGACTGAGGGCAGAGGACAGACTGAGGGCAGAGGTCAGACTGAGGGCTGAGGACTGACTGAGGGCTGAGGACGGACTGGGGGCAAGAGGACGGACTGAGGGCAGAGGACGGACTGAGGGCAGAGGACGGGCTGAGGGCGCAGAGGACGGACTGAGGGCAGGAGGACTGGACTGAGGGCAGAGGTCAGACTGAGGGCAGAGGTCAGATTAAGGGGTGAGGACTGACTGAGGGCTGAGGACAGACTGAGGGCAGAGGACAGACTGAGGGCAGGAGGACAGACTTAGGGCAGAGGAAAGACTGAGGGCAGAGGACAGACTGAGGGGCGGAGGACAGACTGAGGGCGGAGGACAGACTGAGGACTGATGAGAGCTGAGGAAAGAGGGGAGACTGAGGACAGACTGAGGTCAGACTAAGGGGTGAGGACTGACTGAGGGCTGAGGACTGTACTGAGGGCAGAGAACGGACTGAGGGCAGAGGACGGACTGAGGGCAGAGGACGGACTGAAAGCTGAAGACAGACTGAGGGCTGAGGACAGACTGAGGTCAGAGGATCAGACTGAGGGCGGAGGACAGTCTGAGGGCAGAGGACGGATTGAGGGCAGAGGACAGTCTGAGGGCTGAGGACGGACTGAGGGCAGAGGACGGACTGAGGGCAGAGGACGGACTGAGGGCAGAGGACGGACTGAAAGCTGAAGACAGACTGAGGGCTGAGGAAAGACTGAGGTCAGAGGACAGACTGAGGGCGGAGGACAGTCTGAGGGCAGAGGACGGATTGAGGGCAGAGGACAGTCTGAGGGCTGAGGACAGACTGAGGGCAGAGGTCAGACTGAGGCAGAGGACTGACTGAGGGCAGAGGACGGACTGAGGGCAGAGGACAGACTGAGGGCAGAGGACAGACTGAGGGCAGAGGACAGACTGAGGGCAGAGGTCAGACTAAGGGGTGAGGACTGACTGAGGGCTGAGGACGGACTGAGGGCAGAGGATGGACTGAGGGTATAGGACGGACTGAGGGCAGGGGGCGGACTGAGGGCAAAGGACGGACTGAGGGCAGAGGACGGACTGAGGGCAGAGGACGGACTGAAAGCTGATGACAGACTGAGGGCTGAGGACAGACTGAGATCAGAGGACAGACGGAGGGCGGAGGACAGTCTGAGGGCAGAGGACGGATTGAGGGCAGAGGACAGACTGAGGGCTGAGGACAGACTGAGGGCAGAGGTCAGACTGAGGGCAGAGGACTGACTGAGGGCTGAGGACGGACTGAGGGCAGAGGACGGACTGAGGGCAGAGGACAGACTGAGGGCAGAGGACAGTCTGGGGGCAGAGGACAGACTGAGGGCAGAGGACAGACTGAGGGCGGAGGACGGACTTAGGGCGGACTGAGGGTAGAGGACAGACTGAGAGCGAAGGACGGGCTGAAGGCAGAGAAGAGACTGAGAGCGCAGGATGGGCTGAGGGCGGAGGATAGACTGAGGGCAGAGGACAGACTGAGGACAGGCTGAGGGCAGAGGACAGACTGAAGGCTGAGGACAGACTGAGGGCTGAGGACAGACTGAGGACAGACTGAGGGCAGAGGACAGACTGAGGGCAGAGGACAGACTAAGGGCAGAGGACAGTCTGAGGGCAGAGGATGGACTGAGGGCAGAGGACAGACTGAGGGCAGAGGTCAGACTGAGGACAGAGGACAGACTGAGGGCGGAGGACGGACTTAGGGCGGACTGAGGGCAGAGGACAGACTGAGAGTGAAGGACGGGCTGAGGGCAGAGGAGAGACTGAGAGCGAAGGATGGGCTGAGGACGGAGGATAGACTGAGGGCTGAGGACAGACTGAGGACAGGCTGAGGGCTGAGGACAGACTGAAGGCTGAGGACAGACTGAGGGCTGAGGACAGACTGAGGACAGACTGAGGGCAGAAGACAGACTGAGGGCAGAGGACAGACTGAGGGCAGAGGACAGACTAAGGGCAGAGGACAGACAGGTCAGAGGACGGACTGAGGGCAGAGGACAGACTGAGAGCGAAGGACGGGCTGAGGGCGGAGGACAGATTGAGGGCAGAGGACAGACTGAGGGCTTAGGGTGGACTGAGGACAGGCTGAGGGCTGAGGATGGACTGAGGACAAACTGAGGGCTGAGGAAAAGCTGAGGACAGAGGGGAGACTGAGGACAGACTGATGGCGGACTGAGGGCGGAGGATGGACTGAGTGCAGAGGACAGACTGAGGGCTGAGGACGGACTGAGGACAGAGGACAGACTGAGGACAGAGGACAGACTGAGGACAGAGGACAGACTGAGGATAGAGGACAGACTGAGGACAGAGGACAGACTGAGGGCAGAGGACGGACTGAGGGCAGAGGACAGACTGAGGGCAGAGGACAGACTGAGGCAGAGGACAAACTGAGGGCTGAGTACGGACTGAGGGCTGAGGCAGACTGAGGACTGAGGGCTGAGGACAGACTGAGGACTGAGGGCTGAGAACAGACTGAGGACTGAGGACAGACTGAGGACTTAGGGCTGAGGAAAGACTGAGGACTGAGGGCTGAGGACAGACTGAGGACTGAGTGAGGACTGAGTGCTGAGCACAGACTGAGGACTGAGGACAGACTGAGGACTGAGGCCTGAGGACAGACTGAAGGCTGAGGACAGACTGAGGGCTGAGGACAAGCTGAGGACAGAGGGGAGACTGAGGACAGACTGAGGGTGTACTGAGGGCTGAGGACTAACTGAGGGCAGAGAACGGACTAAGGGCTGAGGACGACTGAGGGCGGGGACAGACTGTGGGCGGAGGATGAACTGTGAGCAAAGGACGGACTGAGGGCGGAGGACAGACTGAGAGCTGAGGGCAGACTGAAGACAGGCTGAGGGCTGAGGACAGACTGAGGACTGAGGTCTGAGGACAGACTGAGGGCTGAGGACAGACTGAGGACTGAGGGCTGAGGACAGACTGAGGGCTGAGGACAAACTGAGAACTGAGTACAGACTGAGGACTGAAGGCTGATTACAGACTGAGGACTAAGGGCTGAGGACAGATGAGGACTGAGGGTGAGGACAGACTGAGGACTGAGGGTGAGGACAGACTGAGGATGAGGGCTGAGGACAGACTGAGGACTGAGGGCTGAGGACAGACTGAGGACTGAGGGCTCAGGACAGACTGAGACTGAGGGCTGAGGACAGACTGAGGACTGAGGGCTGATGACAGACTGAGGACTGAGGGCTGAGGACAGACTGAGGACATACTGAGGACATACTGAGGGCAGAGGACGGACTGAGGGCGGACTGAGGACAGACTGAAGGTTTAGGATGAACTGAGGGCTGAGGATTGGCTGAGGACAGACTGAAGGCCGAGGATGGACTGAGGACAGACTGAGGGCCGGCTCGTGTTCCCTCCTCGCCCCCCTCCATTCTCACCGTCGCCTGTCATTAGTGATGTGTGCTCTAAGTGCCAGGACTCTGTGTGGAGTAGGTCATGTAACAGGGCAGGCTGATGTACGTCCTGATCGCCTAGATTTAGTGTACTTGTCCTTGTCTCCCTCATCCTCATGTAAAGCGCCATGGAACCTAATGGCGCTATATAAATAAATAATAATAATAATGTAACATTACACAGGCTGTGTTCCAATATGGTGGCTGGCACCCTTTCGGTTGCCGCGGTGGATTGTGATGTGGCGCCCCGCAATGAGTGCGTCACAGGAAGGTATGCATCCCTGCCAGAAGATGTAATATCTTCCGTCTCGGTAATGACATGGTTATAACTCAGAGCTCCATAAACTACATGCACCACTAGAATAGAGGGCCAATCAGGTCCTGGTGGGCGGAGTGTAGTAGTAGTGTGTGGGAGTAAAGTAAGAGAGGACTAGGAGTCGTCAGGAGGAATGTAACGTAGAAGCAGGGCTTTGCACAGTTCTGCGCAGCTCTGAAGACCACTCACCGGCTGGCGCCATTAACGGTGCCCCAGACCAGGAAACAGGCAACTACTTATCGGGTCCAATTATACCCATGCCCAAAACACCCACCGGATCAATGGTTCTGAGGCGAGCAAGTCGTTCACCGCAACTCCGCAAACCAGTGTGAAGAACCGCTTCCCAGAGGCCTCTCACCACAGCCGCAACCTAAGTTGTCTTGTCAGCAGGGACTCGCCACTGGGACACAAGACCTCAAGCCAGAATTAGCTAGGTACCAACCAGAAGTCTCCCAAGTACCCTGATCTGGTATTCTAAGGCAACACCGGCAACCCGTCTAGAGAAGTTAGGAAAAGGAGAAACACCGCGGAGCTCTGAGCTAACACCAGTCATTGCTGGGACCACCCGGTCCATTACCTGTTGACTGTATATCTTGTACCATCCTACTGGTTACAGTAAATACTCGTTATAGAGGAATCTGGTGTCCGTGTTTCCTTCGGAACTGTTTAAATCTATACTTTCAGCATTACTGAGCTGCCATACTCAATCAGGTGCAGCTCCAGGCCCGGGGACTCCCGCTCAACCTGTGGGGAGCGTCCCATCTAGCTGCCGTACATCCCCCGGAGGCCCAAGCAGCGCCAGTGAAATCACCGGATACCCTCAGGTTGCGTCACGACAAGTAAGAATTAACCCCTATCCATTCAAGTCCCCATTTTTTGATCTGACCATCGGGCCCCACAGCCTCAGGCGCGGATCCGTGACGGGAGAAGCAACGCCCGAGACGTGAAGACCCGGCTACGGTGAGTCAGTGAGATACTGTTACAACGAGACGGAAGTAGCCACAAGGCAATTATATATAAGAATAGAGGGTGGCCCGATTCTAACGCATCGGGAATTCTAGAATATGTATGTAGTTGACATACTGTGACTGACAGAACTTGTTCAGTCAACGTGAGTAAATTATATATATGTATATATGTATATATATGTATAGCAGCGCTATGGTATATGGTGGTACATTACAGCACATGTACAGCAGCACTATAGTATATCGTGGTACATTACAGCACATGCATAGCAACACTATAGGATATAGTGGTACATTACAATACATGTATAGCAGCACTATGGTTTATGGCGGTACATTACATTACATGTATAGCAGCGCTATGGTATATGGCGGCACATTACAGCACATGTATAGCAGCACTATAGTATATGGCGGTACATTACAGTACATGTATAGCAGCGCTATGGTATATGGCGGTACCTTACAGTACATGTATAGCAGCACTATAGTATATGGCGGTACATTACAGTACATGTATAGCAGCGCTATGGTATATGGCGGTACATTACAGTACATGTATAACAGCACTATAGTATATGGCCATACATTACAGTACATGTATAGCAGCGCTATGGTACATGGCGGTACATTATAGTACATGTATAGCAGCACTATGGTATATGGCGATACTCCGCTCCCCGAGGCCCCTCGCTCCTCCTGGCGCCCGGTCCTCCACAGTAAAAGTAAAAATAAAAAAATCCTCAGTCAGGATACTCACTTGTCCGCCGTCTCGCTCCACCTCCGTCTTCTAGGTCCTACAGGCCTTTAGGACCTGTCGATCAGCTGAGGGGGGGCAGGATTGTGTCGGGGAAGCAGAATGGAGGGAGTGGGGCAGGATGGAGCGAGCGGGACAGGATGAAGCCGGAGGGGCCAGGATTGAGCCGGAGGGGGCAGGATGGAGCCGGACGGGGCAGGATGGAGCCGGAGGGGGGGCAGGATGGAGCGAGCAGGGCAGGATGGAGCCGAGGGAGCAAGAACAGCAGGGGGCAGGATGGATCGAGCGGGGCAGGATGGATCAAGCAGGGCAGGATGGATCAAGCGGGGCAGGATTGATCGAGCGGGGCAGGATGGATCGAGTGGGGCAGGATGGAGCCGGAGGAGCTGGATGGTGGCGGGGGGGTGGAGCAGGATGGTGAGAGCGGGGCAGCATGGTGGGAGCGGGCGCAGCAGGAATGGAGCCGAAGGGGCAGGATGATGCAGGATGGAGCCGGAGGAGCAGGATGGAGCAAGCGGGACAGGATGGAGGCGGGGGGATGGAGCCGGGGGAGCAAGAACAGCGGGGGCAGGATGGAGCGAGCAGGGCAGGATGGAGCAAGCAGGGCAGGATGGAGCGAGCGGAGCAGGATGGCGGCAGTGGGGGGGCAGGATGGTGGGGGGGCGGGGCAGGATGGTGGGGGGGCAGGGCAGTATGGAGCCGGCGGGGCAGGATGGAGCCAGAGGGGCAGGATGGAGCCAGGGGGCAGGTTGGTGGCGAGTGGGGCAGGATGGAGCGAGCGAGGCAGGATGGAGCAAGCAGGGCAGGATAGATGCGGGGGAGGGCAGGATGGAGCCAGGGGAGCAAGATGGTGACGGGAGGGCAGGATGGAGCTGGCGGGGCAGGATGGTGGCAGGGGGGCAGGATAGTGGTGGGGATGCGGGATGGAGCCGGCGGGCCAGGATGGAGCTGATGGGGCAGGATGGAGCGGCGGGGCAGGATGATGACGGGGGGGATTAGGATGGTGGTGGGGGGCAGGATGGAGCCGGTGGGGCAGGATGGAGCCAGCGATGCAGGATGGTGGCGGGGGACAGGATGGATACTGGGAGGCAGGATGGAGGCACTCCATCTGCCCCCCTCCACTCCCACCAGCCCCCCTCCCTCTGCCCCTCCGCTCCCCACGGCCCCCTCCCTCTGCCCTTCGCTTCCCCCCCCCCCGATCCTCCATGGTGATAATAAAAAAAAAAAAAACCTCAGTGAGGATACTTATCCTCCGCCGGCTCGCTCCACCTGTCTTGTAGCTCCAGGGCAGGACCTGTCATTGCCTAGGAAACCGATCAGCTGGGGGTCAGTGGGCAGAGCGGGTGTCAGTGGGCAGAGTGGGGGATCAGTGGGCAGAGCAGGGGTTAGTGGGCACAGTCATTGGGCAGAACAGGGGTCAGTGGGTACAGTCAGTGGGCAGAGCAGGGGTTAGTGGGCATAATCAGTAGGCAGAGCAGGGTCAGTAGGCAGGAGTGGGGGTCAGTGGGCAGAGCAGGGTCAGTGGGCAGAGCTGGGGTCAGTAGGCAGAGCAGGGGTCAGTGGGCATGGTCAGTAGGCAGAGCGGGTGTCAGTGGGCACAGTGGGGGGGGTCAATGGGCAGAGCAGGGTCAGCGGGCAGAGCAGGGGTCAGGCAAGAGTCAATGGGCAGAGCAGGGTCATGGCAAGTCTGGCAGAGGGGCAGTGGGCAGGCGGTTTAGTGGGCATAGCAGGGTAGTGGGCAGTCATGGCAGAGTAGGGGTCAGTGGGCAGAGCAGGGGTTAGTGGGCAGAGCGGCAGTCAGTGTGCACAGACAGTGGGCAGAGAAGGGTCAGTGGGTAGAGCATGGGTCAGTGGGCATGATCAAAGGGCAGAGCGGGGGGTCAGTGGGCAAAGCGGGGGGGTCAGTGAACAGAGGGGGGTCAGTGGGCAGAGCAGGGTCAGTGGGCAAAGCAAGGGTCAATGGGCAGAGCGGGGGTCAGTGGGCAGAGCAGGAGTAAATCAGCAGAGCAGGGTCAGTGGGCAGTGTGAGGGGTCAGTAGGCAGAGCATGGTCAGTGGGCAGAGCAGGGTCAGTGGGCAGAGCAGGGTCAGTGGGCAGAGTGGGGGTCAGTGGGCAGAGCAGGGTCAGTGGGCAGTGTGAGGGGTCAGTGGGCAGAGCATGGTCAGTGGGCAGAGAGGGGGTCAGTGGGCAGAGCAGGGTCAGTGGGCAGTGTGAGGGGTCAGTGGGCAGAGCATGGTCAGTGAGCAGAGCAGGGTCAGTGGGCAGAGTGGGGGTCAGTGGGCAGAGCAGGGTCAGTGGGCAGAGAAGGAATCAGTGGGCAGAGCAGGGTCAGTGGGCAGAGAGGGGGTCAGAGGGCAGGGCAGGGTCAGGGGGCAGAGGGGGGTTAGTGGGCAGAGCGGGGGGTCAGTAAACAGAGGGGGGGTTAGTGGGCAGAGCGGGGGGTAAGTAAACAGAGGGGGGTCAGTGGGCAGAGCAGGGTCAGTGGGCAGTGTGAGGGGTTAGTGGGTAGAGCGTGGTTAGTGAGCAGTGCTGGGGGATCAGTGGCCAGAAAAGGGTAGAGGACCTTTGATGATGTCACAGTCATGTGATCTGTGACTCCCATCATGTACGTCATCAGAGTCCTGAAGCACAGAAAGGATTGGCAGCGGCGGGCAGCTGGAGGGAGCTGTGGTAACGGGCAGGGAGGGTGACCGGACAGTGGAGGGGGGCTGTGGTGACAGGCAGGGGGTAATCGGGCAGCGGGAATGGGGGGGGACTGTGGTGACAGGCGGGGGGTGACCGAACAGTGGAGGGGAACTATGGTGACAGGCAGGGGGGTGACCAGGCAGTGAGGGGGCTGTGGTGACAGGTGGGGGGGTGATCGGGCTGGGAGTGCGGGCAGGAGGAGCGGGGGGGCTGTGAGGAGAGACTGTGTATCCAGGCTGCCTATACTCATGGGTTCTGCTGTTGCTGTTGTTGAATTGAGCCTTTTTTTTCCTATTCAGTGTGCGTCTCTGCAAGTGAGATTGCTGCAGGTGTGTGTAATGGCTATGACTCATGTTTAGGTAAGCTGAGGGGCATGCCTGGACTAGTTGCTCCCCACCCCTTGGCCATAAATGGGTCAGCTCACATTCACCTGATGTCGCTGATTCAGTTCACTTCTGGACTGTAACCTGTTGTGAGCAGATGCTGATCCAAAGCTGCTGCTCTTTCTCCCAATTGGAAGCTGCTGGGTTCCGTGGTCCGTGGGTGGAGGTAGGGGCTTATGCCTAGGGCTTCTCAGGAGCTTGAGGGATTAGGCTGGTAGCTCGGACCTCCTCACCTTTAGAGGTACCTCCGAGATCAGGGTGAGCCAGGGACCCCAGTGTCCGGGCCAGAGTAGGCTCCCCTGATCCCCCATGTCCAGCTCCTTGTTACCCTGGCCTCCCAAGCGTGACACTTATTATGCTCATTTAATATGCACTGCATCTCGCTGTATATCTCCTCAGTGCTGAAGCAGTGCTGAGAGATGGGCAAATGGATGCGGGGCATATTAAATTAGAGGAAGTGTACCATCACTGGATATGACCCCCCATATCTAGGATGAGGGAGGGTATATTCAAAATGAGAGGGTCATGTACCACAATGGGGGGCCATACTCAGGATGGGGATAATGTACCCAGATGGTGGGGGCTATATACCAGCATTGTGGGGCTATATCCCAGGATGGGGAGCCATAACCTGGATGAGAGGCTGTATACATGGATGGGGGACCATATCCAGTATGGGGGCTATATCCAAGATGGGGGGCTATATCCCAGGATGGAGAGCCATATCCAGGATGGAGGGCTGTATACCAGGATGGGGGACCATATCCAGGATGAGGGTACCTATATCCAAGATGGGGGGCTATATCCCAGGTTGGGGGGCCATATAAAGGATGGGGAGCAATCTCCAGGATGGGGGGCTGCTTCCCAGAATGGGGGGCTGTATCCCAGAATGGGGAGCCATATCCAGGATGGGCAATGCTATATACCAGAATGGGGGTCCAGTTTCCTGATGGTGGGCTATATCTCAGGATGAAAAGCTATATACCAGGAATGGGGGCCATATCCAGGATGGGGATTATATAGCAGGATGGGGGTGCCATATGTTACCTGGAAGGCTGGAAGGGGTCCAGGATGGGGACATTACCCCCATAAGTGTCTGCAGCACATCCCTGTTAACAGTGCATTATAACCATATTTTTTGTTTAATTTTTTTTTCTCTATTTTCCTCCGCTAAAATCTGGGTGCGTCTTATAGTCTGGTGCGTCTTTTAGTCCAAAATATACAGTAATTTTTCTCAGTAATTCAATACAAAAAGTGAAACGCATATTTTATATGAGTCATTACAGACAGAATGAGATGATGGGAGTGATGGTGTGCCACGGTCCGCGCTGCTTCTGGATTAAAAACTCACCAAAGAGCCCAGCAAACTTTCATCCTTTTTATTCCTTATTCCGTGACGGAATAAGGAATAAAAAGGATGAAAGTTTGCTGGGCTCTTTGGTGAGTTTTTAATCCAGAAGCAGCGCGGACCGTGGCACACCATCACTCCCATCATCTCTCTCGGAACACACCACGATCCAGTGGTAGGTGGAGGTCCTGCAGCAGCTTGGAACACTGTTTCCTAAACGCAGTCAAACCAGTTGTGGGGACCACAACTGAATCAGGTGAGCGGCCACACAGCACCACCGTCCATATACTAGTGTCACTAGTGATAGGGCACTATTGCGCCTCTTGTCCCCCCCTCTTTATATTTTTACAATTACAGACAGAATGATCTATTTTAAGTGTTTATTTCTGTAAATGTTGATGATTATGGCTTACAGCCAATGAAAAACCAAAGGTTTTCAGAATCTCAGAAAATTATGGCGTACAGCCAATGAAAAACCAAAGGTTTTCGGAATCTCAGAAAATTAAAGTAAGGAGGCTAAAGGGTTAAAAATCATGCTGCTGTACTCCATGAGACATCAAAGGGTGAATATAATATTGATTTATTAGTCAATGCATTTCAGGGCTGCCTGAAACGCCCTGAAACATGGTAATATGATATTGATTTGTCCTGAGGAAGGGACCAGGGAGCCCTGAAACGCGTTGACTAATAAATCAATATTATATTCACCCTTTGATATTTTGTGAAATACGGCAAAATGGTTTTTAACCCTTCATCCTCCCTACTCTATATGCACCACGCTGGGGACTGCAGCAGATGTGATATGCTTTTATAGTGATTGTGACTTTCACAACCACAAAAGATGAAGCCTCTGATTCCTATTTAGGTAATCTTTTATCTCTCAGATAGTGATGGGCGAATCCTAAACTACTCGGAATCGCTAGACTCCGACGAGTCTGAGTCCAGGACTCGCTACTCGTTGCGAGTCTAGCGATTCCAATGTTAATGAATGAATGATAGAAGGAGCGGTGTTAGAATGCGGCGCTAGGTAAACACAAGATCAAGCCTTCATAGAATCACCTTAAGTTTATTACACAAAGCTGCAGGGTGCGACCACAATGCGTTTCGACACACAAATCGGCGTCTTTTTCACTTGAGAAAGACACCAATTTGTGTGTCGAAACGCGTTGTGGTCGCACCCTGCAGCTTTGTGTAATAAACTTAAGGTAATTCTATGAAGGCTTGATCTTGTGTTACCTAGCGCCGCATTCTAACACCGCTCCTTCTATCATTCATACCTATTCTCCCTTCGGGGAGCGCGGTGTAGCGAGCAGCTTGGGCAAGTCCATAGGGCCTGGCACTGCATCATCCAAACTCCACCTGTGTTCATCACATGATCAGCCGGCTCTGAGGAGAGAAGCAAGTGATTTCTACCAACTCAAGGAGTGTAAAATATCCTCTCTTCACACAGAGGTCTGATGATCATCAACTTTATGGACCCTATCTCCCTATACGCTTAATCTGGTTGTGCGGATTCATGCACGACCTGGAAAGATTAGTGTTCATTTAATAGAACCATATTGTGGTGAAATTTAGTGGTGTGGCGCAACAGTGCTGTTTTTTTCTGTTTCAATGTTAATGAATGGGGAACAAGTATTGCAGCGATTCCTCTGCTGCCGGACCCTATAAGGGGTCAGGCAGCAGAGGAAAAACCTGCAAATCCCCATGTTATTCTTTTAAAGCCAGCGGTGGAGAGGGTGGGGGGTGCACCGGACCAGCCGGCTACTTACCGCTGCCTCCGCCGGCGCCGGCTGCAGACTCGCTCCCCGAGTCTCTGCTGCTTTTTCCGGAGATTCCCGAACACTGACAGAAGCAGTGAATAAATTAACTTCCGTCACTGCTCGGGAATCGCCAGCAGCAGAGCGAGTCTGGCTGACAGCAGAGTTCAGCTCAGGTCATAATGACCTGAGCTGAACCCTGACTGTTTAGTCAGTTCTCAGCTCTGCTACATCCCTGTCTGTCTAAGCACAGACAGGGAAGTAGCAGAGCTGAGATTGTGTTTTGGACTACGTCGGACGGAAGAGGATTTTTTTAATTAAAGATGGAGTCCCTAATGGCTTTTTTTTGTTATTTCTAATAAAAAAATTTTTCTCTGTGTTGTGTTTTTTTAAAACAATTTAATAGAAATTCATGGCGGTCATGTCTAATATTGGCGTGACCGCCATAAATTTCGGGCTTAGGGCCAGCTGATAATACAAAGCTGGCCTTAACCTCATTACTACCCAGTGAGCCACCCGCCTCCAGGGCCACTGGAAGAGCGGGGTTCTGCGCCAGAGGATGGTGCCTCAATGAATGCGCCATCTTCTGGGGCAGCTGCGGGCTGCAATTTGCAGCGGGGGGTGCCCAGAAAGCTTGGGCCTCCCTGCGCTGTGGATTCCAGCCCCCAGCTGCTTAGCTGTACCTGGCTAGATATAAAAATTGCGCGGACCCCACAAATTTTTTTTTTATTATTTCATGAAATTCATGAAATAATAAAAAAAAAGGGCTCCCCTATATTCTTGTGTCTGGCCAGGTACAAATAGGCACCTGGGGGTTGGGGGCAGCCCGTCGCTGCCTGCTGGATTCGGCTGGTTACAGAAATACGGCGAAGGCCACGTCAAATTTTTTTCTGACAAATCCATAAAACAATATAAATAAAAGGGACTGCATCTTTATTAACCCTGGACCATGGGCGAGGGGTTAATAAAGATGCAGTCCCTTTTTTAGGATTATTTTATTGATTTTTCATAAAAAAAATGACGTGGGCTTCGCCGTATTTCTGGAACCAGCCGGATCCAGCAGGCAGCGACGGGCTGCCCCCAACCCCCAGGTGCCTATTTGTACCTGGCCGGACACAAGAATATAGGGGAGCCCTTTTTTTTTATTATTTCATGAATTTCATGAAATAATAAAAAAATAAAAATGCGTGGGGCTCCGCGCAATTTCTATGTCTAGCCAGGTACAGCTAAGCAGCTGGGGGCTGGAATCCGCAGCGCAGGGAGGCCCAAGCTTTCTGGGCACCCCCCGCTGCAAATTGCAGCCTGCAGCCGCCCAGAAGATAGCGCATTCATTGAAGCGCCATCCTCTGGCGCTGAACCCCGCTCTTCCAGTGTCCCTGGTGGTGGGTGGCTCACTGGGTAATAATGAGGTTAAGGCCAGCTTTGTATTATCAGCTGGTCCTAAGCCCGAAATTTATGGCGGTCACGCCAATATTAGACATGACCGCCATGAAATTTCTATTAACTTGTTTTAAAAAAAACACAACACAGAGAAAAATTTTTTTATTAGAAATAAAAAAAAGCCATTAGGGACTTCATCTTTATTTAAAAAAATCCTCTTCCGTCCGACGTAGTCCAAAACGCGATGTCCTCTCTGCTACATCCCTGTACATAGATATAGATGTCTATGCACAGGGAGTGAGCAGACTGAGAACAATCTCAGCTCTGCTACATCATCTCTGTGCACAGACATTCATGTCTGTACACATGGAGAGCAGGCGGGCTCTAGGACCCTGGAGCTGTGGCAGCCCGCAGGACCCGAGCACGGCACAGAGCAGACAGCCGGACTCGTTACTGTGCGAGTTTCCCTGCGATTACTTGCACAGTATCGAGTCCAATGCAAGTCAATGGCAATCCTAGTTTTGTCAGAGTCTCTGACAAAACTAGGATTGCCATTGATTTGCATTGGACTCGTTACTGTGCGAGTAATCTTAGGGAAACTCGCAGAGTACCGAGTCCTGCGAGTCCCTTACTACTCGCAGAGTAACGAGTCCTAGCAAGTAGACTCGCCCATCCCTACTCTCAGACCCTTCATCCTCCCTACTTTTATTTTCAGAGATAATGATCCATGGGCTTTCATTGGCTGTAAGCCATAATTATCAATATTAACAGAATTAAACAGATTAAATAGAGCATTCTGTTTGTAATGACTCTATATTATAAATGCATTTCACTTTATGTATTAAGTTACTAAAATAAATTAACTTTTTTCGATGATATTCTAAATCATTGAGATGCACCTGTATGTATTGGGGTACATCCAGGTACTGAAAGAGTACTATCCCAAAATACATAAGTTTTGGATGTGCTATTAATCAATTCCTCTGGATCCACTCCATCATCCTCATCATCCTCACCTCCATCATCATCATTCTGGATGAGAAAGCAGAGTGATTAGTTGGTGGCAGGTACTTCTCAGACAAAGATAGTTCATTTTCATCATCACTTTCAAACATGATTGCTTCAATCTCCTGGTCATTCAATCTTTTGGAAGAAGATTGTGCCATTGTTTACTTAGGCTGGGTTCACATTGCGGCGTCATCCGGTCCGGGGCTGTCAGGGGTGACAGCCTGGACCGGAGTTTTGCTCCATAGGAGACTATCGGCCTGAACGGAGCTGGATGGAGCCAGGTGGCAGTTATCTGCCATCCGGCTGCTATCTCACCGGAAGTATCCTGGAGAAGTGGGATGTTTCTGCAGAATCCAAAAATGACTCCATCCAGCTCCGTTTAGCCCAATAGTCTCCTATGGAGCAAAACTCCGGTCCAGGCTGTCACCCCTGACAGCCCCGGACCGGATGACGCCGCAATGTGAACCCAGCCTTATATGTCTGCAAACTAAAAGGAAAAATAATGAATACAATCAGCGTTGTCCACTCTTTCCTACTGTGTAACATAAGGGTAAAGTGCTTCTCTCCTTCCCCCTCTCACCTTCAGCAGCACCATTTAGACTTTCTTCTATGTGATGTACAATATTCTGGATTTTTGTGACTGACCAGGTATACACTTTGCTAGGTTCTTCTAGAAACAAAGAGACTGAATCCTTCCTCCCAACATCACATGGCATCATCACAAGTCCTTAAGGAATTAACTCACAGTGTATGTTGTCCTCTTGATGCTCTTTACTGTGTTCAGAAGGCCCTGCGATGATGTCATTGCCTTATGACATTTGTAAGGAGGAGTAAATCTCCCTCCCAAGATCACATGGCCATTACGGTACATCAGCACAGGTCTTTCAACACACAGGCATGATCAACTCTCCTCCCCAGCTACCCTTACTACAATAACACAGTAACACAAACACTGATGAGTACATGATGAGTACATGATAAACTTAAAACGAGCCTAAAAGGTCCGGGTGCTGTAGATATGGGGTTTCCCCAAAAAAGCTTTGTTATACCAAAATGCCTATCACATAAAATTATATGAACAATTGGATATTACCAACAATTACATACTTGACGAATACCTAGAGCAGTGATGGCGAACCTTTCTGAGGCCGAGTGCCCAAACCGCAACCCAAAACGAAATTATTTATGGCGAAGTGCCAATACGATAATACATAGTAACATAGTTTTTAAGGGTGAAGGAAGACTTTAAGTCCATCTAGTTCAACCCATAGCCTAACATGTTGATCCAGAGGAAGGCAAAAAAAAACCCCATGTGGCAACACTAATCTCCACATTGGGGGAAAAAATTCCTTCCTGACTCCAGATATGGCAATCAGACTAATTCCCTGGATCAACGCCCTATCAAAGAATCTAGTATATATAACTGGTAATGTTATAGTTTTCAAGAAAGGCATCCAGGCCCTTCTTAAATGTTAGTAGTGACTCACTCATTACAACATCATGTGGCAGAGAGTTCCATAGTCTCACTGCTCTTACAGTAAAGAATCCGCGTCTGTGATTATGATTAAACCTTCTTCCCTCCAGACGTAGAGGATGCCCCCTTGTCCCAGTCTCAGGCCTAAGAGTAAAGAGATCATTAGAAAGGTCTCTGTACTGCCCCCTCATATATTTATACATTATTATAAGATCACCCCTAAGCCTTCGTTTTTCCAAGCTAAATAACCCCAAGTTTAATAACCTGTCTTGGTATTGCAGACCCCTTAGTCCTCTAATGACTTTTGTCGCTCTTCTCTGGACCCGCTCTAGTTCAGCTATGTCTTTCTTATACACCGGAGACCAGAATTGTACACAGTATTCTAAGTGTGGTCGCACTAGTGACTTGTATAGAGGTAAAATGATGTTCTCCTCATGAGCATCTATGCCTCTTTTAATACATCCCATTATTTTATTTGCCTTTGCAGCAGCTGCCTGACACTGGCCACTAAATGTGAGTTTGTCATCTACCCATACACCCAGGTCTTTTTCAGTGACAGTTTTGCCCAGTGTTTTACAATTAAGCACATAATTATACCTTTTGTTTCCTCTGCCCAAGTGCATGACTTTACATTTATCCCCATTAAAGCGCATTTGCCATTTAGCAGCCCAAGCTTCTAGTTTACATAAATCCTCTTGTAATATAAAATTGTCCTCCTCTGTATTGATTACCCTGCAGAGTTTAGTGTCATCTGCAAATATTGAGATTCTACTCTGTATGCCCCCTACAAGGTCATTAATAAATATATTAAATAGAAGTGGGCCCAACACTGACCCCTGTGGTACCCCACTGTTAACTGTGACCCATTCTGAGTGTGTTCCATTAATAACCACCCTTTGTTTCCTTTCACTAAGCCAGTTCTTAACCCACTTACACATATTTTCCCCTATCCCCATTGCCCTCATTTTATGTATCAACCTTTTGTGTGGCACCGTATCAAAAGCTTTTGAAAAGTCCATATACACTACATCCACTGCATTTCCTTGGTCCAGTCCAGAACTTACTTCTTCATAGAAGCTTATTAGATTAGTTTGACAGGAACGGTCCCTCGTAAAACCATGTTGATAATGGGTCATGAGGTTATTTTTCTTCAGATACTCCAGTATAGCATCTCTTAGAAAACCCTCTAGGATTTTACCCACAGTAGAGGTTAAGCTTACTGGCCTATAATTTCCAAGTTCAGTTTTTGTCCCCTTTTTGAATATTGGCACCACATTTGCTATACGCCAGTCCTGTGGTACAGACCCTGTTATTATGGAATCTTTAAATATTAAAAATAATGGTCTATCTATGACAGTACTTAATTCCTGCAGCACTCTGGGGTGTATCCCATCTGGGCCCGGGGATTTGTCAATTTTAGTGATTTTTAGACGATGCCGTACTTCCTCTTGGGTTAAGCAGGTGACGTTTAATTGAGAATTTTTGTTATCACTGATCATATTGTCTGTCATGGGATTTTCTTGTGTAAATACTGTTGAAAAAAAGTCATTTAGCATATTTGCTTTTTCCTCATCCTCATCCACCATTTCACCCAGACTATTTTTAAAGGGGCCTACGCCATCATTTTTTAGTTTCTTACTATTTATGTAGTTAAAAAATATTTTGGGATTCTTTTTACTTTCTCTGGCAATGAGTCTCTCTGTCTCAATCTTTGCTGCCTTGATTTGCTTTTTACAAATGTTATTTAATTTTCTGTATTTATTTAATGCTTTATCACTACCTACTTGCTTTAATTCCCTAAATGCTTTCTTTTTGTCACATATTGCACTTCTTACCGCTTTATTTAGCCATAGTGGTTTCCTCCTATTTCTAGCATGCTTATTCCCATAGGGTATATATTGTGCACAGGTCCTATTCAGGATGCTAATAAACATCTCCCATTTGTGTTGTGTACTTTTATATCTCAGGACATCGTCCCAGTTTATTGCACTAAGATCATCTCTCAACCGTTGGAAATTTGCCTTCCTGAAGTTTAGTGTCCTTGTGACCCCTCTAGTACACGTCTTAGTAAAGGATACTTGAAAGCTTATTAAGTTATGATCACTATTACCCAAGTGACCTCCAACCCGTATATTTGATATGCGGTCTGGCCTGTTGGTTAATATTAGGTCCAGCAGTGCCCCCCTTCTTGTTGGGTCCTGAACCAGTTGTGAAAGGTAATTGTCTCTTATAGTTTTCAAAAACTTATTACCTTTGCTGGAACTGCAGGTTTCTGATCCCCAATGTATTTCAGGGTAGTTGAAGTCCCCCATAATAATGACTTCTCCCTGAGTCGCTGCTTCATCTATTTGCTTTATGAGGATATTCTCCTCCACTTCCATTATTGTTGGAGACTTATAACAAACCCCTATCAGTAATTTATTATTTTTTCCCCCTCCCCTTATCTCCACCCACAGAGACTCTACATTTCCATTAGATTCACCTATATTATCACGCAGGATGGGTTTTAAGGATGATTTTACGTATAAACATACACCTCCTCCTCGCCTATTTGTACGGTCATTTCTGAACAGACAATAGCCCTGTAAATTAACAGCCCAGTCATGGCTCTCGTCCAGCCAAGTCTCCGAAATCCCCACCATGTCATAATTATTTTCCAACAAAATCAATTCTAATTCCTCCATTTTGTTGGTGAGGCTTCTGGCATTAGTATACATGCACTTTATGCATCTCTCTTTACCTCTATTCCTTCCTACTAGATTGACTGTTCTAACCCCACCCCCCATGCCACCCCCAATTTTATTACTTGTGCCCAGGTTACTGTTTACACTATCTTCCCCTCCTATACAATGAATACCCTCCCCCCAATCCCTAGTTTAAACACTCCTCCAACCTTCTAGCCATTTTCTCCCCCAGCACAGCTGCACCCTCCCCATTGAGGTGCAGCCCGTCCCTAGCATAGAACCTGTAGCCAACAGAGAAGTCGGCCCAGTTCTCCAGGAACCCAAACCCCTCCTTCTTACACCAATTCCTGAGCCACTTATTTATCTCCCTAATCTCCCGTTGTCTCTCTGGTGTGGCACGTGGTACAGGCAGTATTTCAGAGAATACTACCTTGGAGGTCCTTGCCTTAAGCTTGCAACCTAATTCCCTGAAATCATCTTTAAGGACCTTCCACCTACCTCTAACTTTGTCATTTGTGCCAATGTGCACTATGACCGCTGGGTCCTCACCAGCCCCTCCCAGTAATCTGTCAACCCGATCAGCGATGTGCCGGACTCGAGCGCCAGGTAGGCAGCACACTGTTCGACGATCCCTGTCTTTGTGACAGATTGCCCTATCTATTCCCCTAATAATTGAGTCCCCCACTACCAGCACCTGTCTGGCCTGCCCTACTCTCCTGCTTTCCCCCTTACTGGAGCTGACACTCCTCTGGCTTTCAGAGGTCATGCCCTGCTGCAGCAGTGCTATCCCTGAACTCACACCCCCCTCATCTGCCAACATAGCAAATTTATTGGGGTGTGCCAGATCAGGGCTAGCCTCCCTGGCACCCTTCCCTCTACCCCGCCTTCTAACTGTCACCCAGCTAGCTACCTCACGGTCCTGCAGCTCCATACTACCATCCTCCCCCACATCTATCCCATTGAGCAGCTGTTCAGTGAGCAGCAGACTCCTTTCCATATTGTCTATGGATCTCAGCGTTGTCAGTCGTTCATTTAGATCCAGTATCTGGGCTTCCAAATGCACAACGTACTCACATCTCACACAGCAGTATGCACCCTCGGCCGGCTGGTCAAGGAATGCATACATGTGGCAAGATGTACACTGGATGGCATTGCCAATCATGGAGCTCATTTCCTAATGGGGATTGCACCAGACAGAAATGATAAGTAAAAAGAAATGCAAAGTATTAATAAAATACAACCAGCAATTCAGTAATTCCTCCCTTCCAAACTCCCTGAATCCAAAGTCACTGAATCACAAGTCACACACTTACTTCTGTCGCACTTGCTCTGTCACACAAAGCTCGCGGTCACACTCGCTAGAGAATCAGATATAAAGAGTCTTTTTTTTTTCCTTTTTTTCCCTTAGCAGCAAATCAGCCTGTATCTCACTGCACTTCCAAAAAAATATAACCTAAATTACAGCAGTAGTAATCATAAGCGCTGCACAGGGGGGAGAGCCAGCAGATGCTAACTCTCTTCCCTGTACAGGGCTTGTAGTCCTGAAACATTAATGATCAATTCAATTATTTTAACAATTAATTGATTTTAAACTTACCTTTGCAGTCTTCTCTTCTCTTCAGCAGTGGTCAGACAGCTCATGTGTACTGCACATTAAAGCTGAGCCGCTGCCACTGCCCTTTCTAGAAACAGCAGGTGGATTGATCTGTATGGAAAAAATGCAGAATATTAGACAGATAGGAGATAGATTTTATCATGGAATGCAAGCAGATTTCATGCTGAAATCCTGGTCCCTTTCCTTGCAGTAATGTGCTCCATCCTGACCCTTTCCTTGTAGCTATGTGCTCCATCCTGACCTCTCCTTGTAGCTATGTGCTCCATCCTGACCCTCTCCTTGTAGCTATGTGCTCCATCCTGACCCTCTCCTTGCAGTAATGTGCTCCATCCTGACCCTCTCCTTGCAGTAATGTGCTCCATCCTGACCCTCTCCTTGCAGTAATGTGCTCCATCCTGACCCTCTCCTTGCAGTAATGTGCTCCATCCTGACCCTCTCCTTGCAGTAATGTGCTCCATCCTGACCCTCTCCTTGCAGTAATGTGCTCCATCCTGACCCTCTCCTTGCAGTAATGTGCTCCATCCTGACCCTCTCCTTGCAGTAATGTGCTCCATCCTGATCCTCTCCTTGCAGTAAGGTGCTCCATCCTGACCCTCTCCTTGCAGTAATGTGCTCCATCCTGACCCTCTCCTTGCAGTAATATGCTCCATACCGACCCTCTCTTTGCAGTTATGTGCTCCATCCTGATCTTCTCCTTGTAGCAATGTGCTCCATCCTGATCTTTTCCTAGCTATATGATCCATCCTGACCATCTCCATGCATTTATGGCCCCATCCTGACCCTCTCCTTGCAGTTGTGCTCCATCCTGACCCTCTCCTGGCAGTAATGTTCCTATCCTGACCCCCTTCTTGTAGTAATGTCTTTATCCTTATCCCCTTGTAGTATGCCCCATCCTTGTCCCCTTTGGTAATGTCCCATCCTTGTCCCTTGTGGTAATGTCCCCATCCTGCCCCTATCATGTAGTAATGCCCCATCCTGCTGTAATGCCCTATCCTTGTCCCCTTGCAGCAATATGCCCCATCCTGCAGTAATATGCCACATTATTGTCCCCTTGCAGTAATATGCCCCATCCTGCAGTAATGCCCTATCCTTCTCCCCTTGCAGTAATATGCCCCATCCGTGTCCCCTTGAAGTAATATGCCCCATCCTGCAGTGATGTGTTTCATCCTTGTCCACTTGCCATTAATATGCCCCATCCTTATTCCTTTGCAGTAATATGCCCCATCCAGCAGTAATGTGCCCCATCCTTGTCCCATTCACATAGTAATATGCCCCATCTTGCCCCCTGGTAGTATTGCCCTATCCTTGACCCCATCACATAGTAATCTGCCCCATCCTTGTCCCCATCACATATTAATATGCCACATCCTGCCCACATCACATAGTAATATGCCCCATCAGCCCCATTACATAATATGCCCCATAAGCCCCATTACATAATAATATGCCCCATCAGCCCGCATCACAATAATATGCCCCATCAGCCCCATCACATAATAATATGCCCCATCAGCCCCATCACATAATAATATGCCCCATCAGCCCCCATCACATAATAATATGCCCCATCAGCCCCCATCACATAATAATATGCCCCATCACATAATAATATGCCCCATCAGCCCCCATCACATAATAATATGCCCCATCACATAATATGCCAAATCCTGCCCCCTGTTACTATTGCCCCATCCTGCCCCCAGCACAGAGTAATATGTACCATCCTGCCCCCCTTAGTAATGCCCCATCCTGCCCCCAGCAGAGTAATATGCCCCATCCTGCCCCCTTAGTAATGCCCCATCCTGCCCCCAGCAGAGTAATATGCTTCATCCTGCCCCCTTAGTAATGCCCCATCCTGCCCCCTTAGTAATGCCCCATCAGCCCCCTTAGTAATGCTCCATCCTGCCCCCTTAGTAATGCCCCATCAGCCCCCTTAGTAATGCCCCATCCTGCCCCCTTAGTAATGCCCCATCAGCCCCCTTAGTAATGCCCCATCCTGCCCCCTTAGTAATGCCCCATCCTGCCCCCTTAGTAATGCTCCATCCTGCCCCCTTAGTAATGCTCCATCCTGCCCCTTTAGTAATGCCCCATCCTGCCCCCTTAGTAATGCCCCATCCTGCCCCCTTAGTAATGCCCCATCAGCCCCCTTAGTAATGCTCCATCCTGCCCCCTTAGTAATGCCCATCAGCCCCCTTAGTAATGCCCCATCCTGCCCCCTTAGTAATGCCCCATCAGCCCCCTTAGTAATGCCCCATCAGCCCCCTTAGTAATGCCCCATCCTGCCCCCTTAGTAATGCCCCATCAGCCCCCTTAGTAATGCCCCATGAGCCCCCTTAGTAATGCCCATCAGCCCCCTTAGTAATGCCCCATCAGCCCCCTTAGTAATGCTCCATCCTGCTGTAAATAGAGAAAAAAAAAAGTCATACTCACCTTCCTGCTGCAGTTTCCTCTTCTGCTGTGTCTTCTCCTCCCGACCCGCGCTGAATGCGGTCACGTGACGCCGGGCGCGTCACATGACCGCTGTCACATGACGCTGGCCGGGAGGGCCGGGCTAGGAAGAGTGTCGGAGAGAGGAGAAATGTCTCTCTGCTCCGACACAGCTTTGATCTGCCGGCACCGCGGCGCGCGCCGGCAGATCAAAGCGGCAGTGTAGTGGCGAGGCCGCGTGCCAGGGGAAGCGGCTCTGCGTGCCACCCCTGGCACGCGTGCCATAGGTTCGCCATCACTGACCTAGAGTTTCAAAATTCTAATTAAAGCAATTTTGCATAAAAAATAGGAAAAAATTAAGCTGAGGCCTGGGTTACACATTCTAGGGTTAGAATAAAGGTTTTTTCTCCTTGAGTTTTATTTCTAACTAGCTGTAGTACCCGGCTACGCCCGGGTTAATAAATAACTGCTGTTAGCTATAACAAAATAGAATTTGAATATGTCATATTAATGACCTGTAGGAAAATAGAAGCTGAGCTGTGATTGATTGCTATAGGCAGCCTAATAAATCTCCAGCCAACAGTAAACCCTCCCCCTGGCTGGACAGTATATGTTACTAGGGATGGGCGAATCTACTCGCTAGGACTCGTTACTCGGCGAGTAGTTAGGGACTCGCAGGACTCGGTACTCTGCGAGTTTCCCAGCGTTTACTTGCACGAGTCCAATGCAAATCAATGGCAAACGCTGACAAAACTAGGATTGCCTTTGATTTGCATTAGACTCGGCTACTGTGCCAGTGATAGCAGGGAAACTCGCAAAGTAACTGCTGTTACTTTGCGAGCCGAGTCCAGCTGTCTTCTCTGTACAGGCTGCCGCAGCTCCAGTGTCCTAGAGCCCGCTTGCTCACAGAGATGATGTAGCAGTGCTGAGATTGTTCTCAGTCTGCTCATCCCTGTGCATAGACATCTATATCTATGCACAGGGGATGTAGCAGAGAGGACATCGCGGTTTGGACTACGTCGGACGGAAGAGGATTTTTTAATTAAAGATGGAGTCCCTAATGGCTTTTTTTTTTATTTCAAATAAAAAATTTTCTCTGTGTTGTGTTTTTTTAACCCTTTATTGGAGATTCTTAGTGGCTGGGTCAAACGTGCCCTGACATTAAGAATCTCGGGCTTAATACCAGCTTGTATAACAAAGCTGGTATTAACCCCTTTATTACCCAGCGTGCCACCGCCACCAGGGCACGTTTGATTTTTCAGAAAAAAAATTACATGGGCTTCGCCGTATTTCTGGAACCAGCTGGATCCAGCAGGCAGCGACGGGCTGCCCCCAACCCCCAGGTGCCTATTTGTACCTGGCCGGACACAAGAATATAGGGGAGCCCTTTTTTTTTATTATTTCATGAATTTCATGAAATAATTAAAAAAAAATGCGTGGGGCTCCGCGCAATTTCTATGTCTAGCCAGGTACAGCTAAGCAGCTGGGCACACCCCGCAGCAAATTGCAGCCCGCAGCCGCCCCAGAAGATGGCGCGTTCATTGAAGCGCCATCCTCTGGAGCTGAACCCCGCTCTTCCAGCGGCCCTGGTGGCGGTGGCACGCTGGGTAATAAAGAGGTTAGGGCCAGCTTTGTATTATCAGCTGGCCCTAAGCCCGAAATTTATGGCGGTCACGCCAATATTAGACATGACCGCCATGAATTTCTATTAAATTGTTTTAAAAAAAACACAACACAGAGAAAATTTTTTATTAGAAATAAAAAAAAAAGCCATTAGGGACTCCATCTTTAATTAAAAAAATCCTCTTCCGTCCGACGCAGTCCAAAACGCGATTTCCTCTCTGCTCATCCCTGTGCATAGATATAGATATCTATGCACAGGGAATGAGCAGACTGAGAACAATCTCAGCTCTGCTACATCAGGCAGAAGGCGGGCTCTAGGACCCTGGAGCTGCGGCAGCCAGCACACAGAGGAGACAGGACTCTTATCTGTGCGAGTTTCCCAGCGATTACTTGCAAAGTAAAGGAGTCCAATGCAAATCAATGGCAGAGACTCTGACAAAACTAGGATTGCTTCAGGCTGAAGCTTCCGAGACACATCTGCGATTTGTAAATCGCACACTACTCGCTATTACTCGCTTCCCCATTCATTAACATTGGACTCGCTAGACTTGCAACGAGTAGCGAGTCCCGGGCTCGGACTCGCTAGAGTCAAGCGATTCCGAGTAATTTAGTATTTGCCCATCACTATATGTTACCTCACACATACACATAATAGACAGCTCATGTGACTGACATCTGCCTTAATTCCCTGTATGGCACATGTGTTGCACATTGGCTGTTTTTAATCAGATGTTTATGTTTAGAAAATAAAGATAGCACACGTATGAGGCGAGTTGTGTGAGGTGATTTGTGCATATCTGTGTCTGTCTGTGTGGTGTGTGTGTCCCTGGGGTGTGTATGTGTGTGTCCCTGTAGGGGGGTCTGTGTGGTGTGTGTCTCTGTTGTGTGTGTCTCTTTGTGGTGTGTGTGTGTCCCTGTGGGGTGAGTGCATGTGTCCCTATAGGGTGTGTATGTGTGTGTGTCCCTGTGGGGGGTGTCTGTGTGGTGTGTGTCTCTTTGTGGTGTGTGTGTCCCTGTGGGGTGAGTGCATGTGTCCCTATAGGGTGGCTATGTGTGTGTGTCCCTGTGGGGGGGGGGGGTCTGTGTAGTGCGTGTATGTGTTATGTGTGTCTCTTTGTGGTGTGTGTGTCCCTGTGGGGTGAGTGCATGTGTCGCTATAGAGTGTGTGTGTGTCCCCTTGGGGGTGTCTCTGTGTTGTGTGTGTCTCTTTGTGGTGTGTGTTTTTTCGGGTGCGTGGTGAGTATCCAATGCTGGGGCTGCACTTTAGCGACTATACACTTGCTGTTACTCTTTGTGTGCATGTGGTGTGTATACATGTCCCATGTGTGTGGTGAATATCTCATGTTGGGGCCCCACCTTAGTGACTATATGCTGGTATATGCTGTTAGTCTTTGTTGCTATCATTAAGCCCCTCTCATTCACAACTGTTAACTGGTAACTGTCACTTTTTCCCCATTATGTAGATAGGGGCAAAATTGTTTGGTGAATTGGAATGCGCGGGGTTAAAATTTCGCCTAACAACATAGCCTATGACGCTCCCGGGGTCCAGACATGTGACTGTGCAAAATTTTGTCTCTATAGCTGATAGCTGTCGATTTTCCTCCCACACGTTTCCTTTCCCTTTTTTCCCATTATGTAGATAGGGGCAAAATTGTTTGGTGAACTGGAACGCGCAGGGTTAAAATTTCGCCTCACAACATAGCCTATGACGCTCCCGGGGTCCAGACGTGTGACTCTGCAAAATTTTGCGGCTGTAGCTGCGACGGTGTAGATGCCAATCCCGGATATACACACACACATACACACATTCAGCTTTATATATTAGATAAGCAATTTTTCTCAGCATCTTTTAACTATTTACTTACTAGATTGGTAATGTGGGGGTATCATAGAATCCTCATCATACCAATCCAGGGGTTGATCACAGCTGTCAATACTCAGCTATCGTTAGCCCGTTCTATTACCCCATTTTCCACTGCACCAGGGCAGTGGAAAGAGCTGTGATGAAGCACCAGGATATAGTGCTTCTAATGAATGTGCCATATTTTGGAGAGACTGCAGCCCCTGCGGGGGGTAGTAATCACTATTTGCCTCTCCAGGGTTAGAATCCCAATCCCTAGCCATCCAAACTATTTGTCTAACATCTGAAAGTTTGGTGAACCGAACTGAACTTTAAAAGGTTCGTTCATCCGTAGTCAGAACATGAGAGAGTGGAGATTCGGGCCAATGATGGAATTGTGGCACCCCACCGGTCTGGTCACCACAAAGGGGTTCTTCACTCACTGATTGGGTGTGGTATCCCAGTCAAAGAGGAAATGGGATAGTGAACCTAGGCCCACACCAAATACACCCACACACCTTAGGACCCAGGGGACCATGGGCCAACCCAGGGCGAGGGCACTGTCAAAAAAGGGAATAAGGAAAGAACAGACAGTGGAAAGTCATGCAGTAAGAAGTGAGAAGTAAGTGAGTAGTGAAGGAGTGAAAAGTGTGCAGGGGTGAAAAGGGGAACAGAGAAAACCCAAGAGGCACAGGTGGAGAGAGAGACAACCTGGGCTCCCAGATCCGGGACTAAGTTAGTTGGACAGAGGGGTTAGTTAAGAACCAGGGAGTGCGGCACAAATGCTGTAAGCCAGAACCACTGAAACGGAGGCCACGCAGTCTACAGGAGTGGTGGCCACAACCTCACCCACCTGCTGAGAAGGCAGCCGAACTAGGATCAGGAGACAGGTACCAGTCGCCTGACAGGACCCGTGCCTGCTAGATTGGGGCACTGTGTGTGGAGGCGCTGACAGGAGAGGCGAAGACATAGCGCTGGGAGTGAGAGACCAGAGAATGGAGAGGCACACAAAGGGGTACTGAGCGAGTTATCCCAATTTCTTGTGGACAGGCCAGGCTGGACATGGTAGAGAGAAGCGCCCAGCGGCCAATTGCAACTGAAGTAAGTAAACCAGGTACAAAATTCCAACACTGTATGAGACTGTTATTCCCCACCTGTGGAGCCACCGACTGCCACAGTAGAAGAGGTAAAGGAGCCCATCGTGAATCCAGCCTGACAAACCCATCACAATTAAGAATCCAGCCTGACAAAGCCATCACAATTAAACATATCTGCCCCGAGGTTCCAGCTTCACCTACGGGAAGCCACGACATCAAGCTGCCATCCAACAACCCCGGAGGTCTGATCTGCAGTGTCGTTCTTACTAACCGAAAACCGTAGGTGGCATCACTAACAGTTTCCCCCTCAACTTTATTTCCATCCAATACATCCTAGAACAAGTACATCATGCCAGAGAGTAAGCACTGACTCCCCTGGGGACACATAAGCCAGGTCTCGACCCCTGTGACGCCCCCGGCAGAATAGCAGCCCGGTTATGAGTACCCCACGGTCCCGGGGTGGGTGAGTCATCTACTGGCGTCATGAACAGGATGTGAATGGTCCGGTAAAAATGGGTTTTGTGTGTCTTAAAGGGAACCAACCATCTCAGATCACCCTAATACACAGTTAGTACATGTCCCTGCACCCTAAGGATACCTTTCCAGCACTGTTTTTGTGTAAAATCTTGCATTAGTATAACTCATATAAAGAGTTTATAACCTTACTAGCCTGGTGACTTCTGGGCGTATCCCTCTTTCTGTTATACTTCAGGGCTGTGCATTCATTGCATGGCTGTGCTCCCCCTCCCTCTGTGCAGAGGAGATAACGATCACACCCATCAGGGCAGGGCAGCAGGCACGGAGGGAGGGGGAGCACAGACATGCAATGCACAGCCCTGAAGTATAACAGAAGGAGGGATACGCCCAGAAGTCACCAGGCTAGTAAGTTTATAAACTCTTTATATGAGTTATACTAATGCAAGATTTTACACAAAAACAGTGCTGGAAAGGTATCCTTAGGGTGCAGGGACATGTACTAACTGTGTATTAGGGTGATCTGAGGTGGTTGGTTCCCTTTAACAGACTTTTTGGACTGTTGCATAAAAGAGACTTGAAAATGGTGACCAAAAAAGACTGACACCATGGGCTGGCCCGGGGGTGTGCCTCGGCACTCCATTGTGGGATGGGCCTGCACAAGGCACGAAAGAGCAGGCCCACCAGCAGAAAACCAAGGGGGGATGCATGGGGTCCCGCCAACTCCACCCAGAGGAATAAGTGACAGCCGGAAGGGTGAGGTCAAAGGACAAGAAGGCAGAAAAGAAACAAAATGAGATAGTGTGGTGTGGGGAGCAGGGAAGATGGTGGCAAGGGGTCATGAGAACTCTGTGGGAAAACCAGAGAAGGCATCTCCATTGATGAGGATGGGTGCATGGACCCATCCCTGCCGGTAGACCCAGAATTTTGGAGCGCCGCAATTAAAGACCTGACCATGCAACTCAACTGGGCCCAAGGTTAGGCTTTCAAGAATTGGAGGAAGAACTTAGTGTCACAGATTGCCAAAAGATCAGCAAGCTTGAGAACCCCAGCACTATTAAGAGGGGAATTGGAACAGGAGAATCCTCAGCCAATGAACAGTGATGTCATTGTCCAAGTAGAGATTGATGCCCTGCAGGTACCCGAGCCGACTCCGCAGGCTCCAGACCAGATATCCGGGTCAGGAGTGGCAGAGTACGGACAGAGCGATGGAGAGGAAAACAACCCAGTGGAGCCCGCGGAAACAGAGGCCAAGTCAATCCACTCGGTACGACCGCAGGAGGAGTTGGCGGAACTTCAAGCTGCCGCTCGGATGAGAAGGGCCCATATGAGAAGTGAGGCCGAGACAAACAAGATGGAGGATTACTGCCAGCAGAGACGAATCGCCTATGAAGAGGAGTGCGGACTACGCCAGGTGAGATGGTAGGCCCAAGAGAAGGAGAACCTTAGAGAAAAAGACCGCACCCGGAAAACCCCTGCTACTGGCCCGACAAAGCGACATCGCGGAGAGGTGGACAACGAATGGGTGAGGGGGTCGTCACAAAGGGGTACTGCAATCACTGAATAGGTGTGGTCCCAGTCCAAGAGGAAATGGGATGGTGAACCTAGGCCCACATCAAACACACCCACACAGCTTTGGACTCAGGGGACCCTGGGCGAACCCAGGGGGAGGGCCCAGTCAAAAAAGGGAACAAGGAAAGAACAGACAGTGGGAAGTCAGGCAGTGAGAAGGGGAGAAGAAGTGAGCAGTGAAGGAGTGAAAAGTGTGCAGGCGAGAGAAGGGAAACAGAGAAAATCCCAGAGACACAGGTGGAGAGAGAGACAACTTGGGCACCCAGATCCGGGACTAAGTTAGTCGGACAGAGAGGTTTATTCAAGAACCAGGGAGCTGGCCCTGAGCATGGCACGGACACTGTAAACCCGAACTACAAAACCAGAGGCCACGCAGTTTACAGGAGTGGTGGCTGCAACGCAACCCACACACTGAGAAGGCAGCCAAACTAGGGTCAGGAGACAGGTACTTGTCGCCTGACAGGACCAAACGGGTGCTGCTAGATCAGAGCACTGCATGCAGAGGAGCTGACAGGAGAAGCAAAGACATAGCGCTGGGAGTGGGAGACGAGAGAACGGAGAGGAATTTGAAGGGGTACTGGGTGAGTTATCCCAATTCCTTGTGGAGCCAATTGCAACTGAAGTGACTAAACCTGGTACAAAATTCCAACACTGTGTGAGACTCTGTCATTCCCCCCACCTGCAGAGCAGCCGACTGCCACAGTAGAAGAGGTAAAGAGGTCCATCGTGAATCCGGCTTGACAAAGCCATCGCAATTAAATATATCTGCCTCGGGGTTCCACTCCACTTACGGGGAGCCACGACATCAAGCTGCTATCCCAACAACCCCAGATGTCTGATCTGCAGCATCGATTCTTACTAACCGAAAACCGTAGGTTGCGTCAAACATTTTCCCTATATACTATATTTCCATCCAATACTCCCTAGAACCAGTACATCCTGCCAGAGAGTGAGCATTGACTCCCCCGGGGTCACGTAAGCCGGGACACAACCCCTGTGACTTCCCCGGCAGAATAACAGCCCAGTTCCGAGTACCCCACGGCCCTGGGGTGGGCAAGTCACAATGTCTTCATATGTTCCTGGGTATTAATGGCATATATATCAAAGTGTGGTTGACAGTTCATGACTGTGAATGAAATACGCTTTCTATGTATTTTTAAAATATAAATTTGAACATTGTGATGTTCATTTCTATTTAACCCTTCGGAGTCACTTTTTATGATGCTGTGTGATCCCTAATGTTTTCAAACAAAAATACAGAACATATGTAGTTATACTGAGAATAAATTACAAATAGGTGGAATCAATTTACTAATTAGGTGACTTCAGGAAACGTATGGTAAGTAAGGATTTTATTTAGGGGTGTCTGAAATCAAATGTATGTCACAATTTTCAGATTTAAATTTTTAAAACATTTAGAAAACCATATATAATTTACTTCCACAAAACTACTTTTTACTTGGTGTTGGTTGCTTATGGTGACTTTTCTGAAATTATGCCCTTTCTGTCAATTTTCTGAATCTAATGTTAAGGGCTCATAAGCATGAGGACCATTGATGTCGGTTACGAGCGTGCATGTTTTGGCCAAAATAACCACCAATACCTCAAATTATCATTCATATTCAATATCATTTTTTTCACTTTTTTATTTTTATGCAGAATGCAGCCGAGCCCTTTGGGACGTCTGTCCTGTGTGGTGCATGTATATAGTGCTGGGCAGCCTACCTGATTTAACAGTATGGACGTGATCAATAGGCTGCATACAAGCACTTTGCATCATACTTGCATGTGTTACTAACGCCCCATGGAAACCTAATCTGTGTGCATATAAAATAACACCAATCACATCCCCCATGTCTTGACAGGTTGAGAGTGATTGTTGCATAGGTATTATGCACCTGTGTTGCCTTTGTCATTGGGACCTGCTGCATCCTGCCAAGTGCATTTGGTGAGAGACTGTTTGGCTGCTTATGATGAGTTTTCTGAAATTATGTTCTTTCTGTGAATTTTATATCACATATAATCCCAATAAAATACATTTAACTTTCTTGGTGAAATGTGAAAAAATATGTGGAAATGTTTACTGGGTATTAATGTGTGGCACCCCACTACATAGGTGCCACAAAAGGGGTACTACACCCATAAAAGCGGTGTAGTCACCCCACTGCAAGTAGAGTTATGGACAGTAGGTGGAACCCTAAACCCACACCCCACACTAGTCACATGGTGGGAGGGACCCCGAAGTGGCCTCCAGGAGGAATTAGAGAGCGGAATTAGAGAGAGGAATTAGAGAGCGTCTAGAGGAGTCTAGGACTCAGGAGTCAGCGAGAGGGCCTGATACGGCCCTGACTCCTAAGGCACCCATTAGAGGGGAATCAAACCCGCAGTAGTCAGCTGCGGTAATCAACAAGAAGGTTCACCCGACGGGCGTAAGGGAGATAAAGACAAGGAACAGCAGGAGGTCAGATCCTATCAACACGAGGTCAGACTTCACCGCCACTGGGAGGCAAGGGAAAGAAAGCATTAGTAAGGCAGACAGCGTGGGATCCATTTACCAACCATACCATCTACTTGCAGCACCCGTGGACATTTGTCGCTATAACATCTTTACTGCACTGAGAGACTGTAATGATTGCAAAAGGTTTTTTCAGTAAAGTACACGGTGAAGTGACTTCTTGACTCCTACGAACTGATTTCCTTTCACAGAATCGCTGCCCCGGCAGTCTAGTCCTGCCTGCGGAGGACTACATAATCATTGCCGCAATACCAACGACCACCGGAGGACTGTAGCGGCGCTGGTGAGCATCACCAGGTACTGCAGGTGGCGTCACAAACTTATATACTTTATTTTTCTTTATTTATCCATTGACTACCAGGGCCACAGTATCAGGCAGCCACCCGTGACATCCCAGACCGAGCCTGAAATCTGAGTACCCGGCCCTGGGTGCGTCAAACGCTTTTTTAAAGCATTGTATATATATATATATAAGCATAACATGCTGACATTAAAAAAAGAGTAATCGTGTAAATGAAAAACCTGTTGATAAATTGTTTAAAGTGTCTATCTTGCTCATCTATTAATTACCTGTATATATTGTTTATGTAGATATTTGCAAAATTCCTTTGATTTACATATACATTTACTTCATATTTAAATTACACAATTAACCATCAATATTAAATAAATATATTTCCCACCTCTATCTCCCATTCCTCTGCTGTCTCTAGAAGAAGGTCTGGTCGGAATGGACAGTTTCCTTTAATATTCTTCACTTTTGCAATTTTTTCTTTGTATGACCATCATTAAAGAAATGAATACAGAGAATCAAATGTTTAGCTGAAATTTGTTTGTAACTCATACTATCAATTATATTTCTTCCACAAATAAAATAAACTTTTCTGAATAAATATCTAACAAATAGGATTTAGACTTACTATCTAATTTTATCCTTGAGGGTACCGTCACACGGTGAGATATCGCCGGCAATATTGCCGAGATCTGCCTGTTCAGGCGATGTTGAAGCGACATCGCCTGTGCGTCGCCGCGTGTAACAGGGCGACCGAACGGCGATAAATCTCATTTTCGGAATTCAGAGATTTCCCAACATTGTCGGGAAATCAGGCGATCCAGCTCCAGCGATCAGTGTAGCTCTTGCCGTGTGACGCGGCGATAGCAATTGCTCAGGCGATGTCTGAGTTCAACAAATGCATTCTGTAGGCGTGGCAGGCAATTGTTTAGGCGCGCCCCATATGCGGCCCACCAAATGCGTTCCAATTGGCCGGCGCCAAGATCATGTATTATTGGAGGAAGCACCTACGTTACGATTGGTTATCTTTTCCCAGGGCGCCATTTTGGAGGAGCTGCCCCTTCAGCACTGCACATAGGCGCCGTGTGCACGATAATTTAATGTTCTTTTCCAATCACGGACCCACACAAGTTATCCAAGCACCACAAAGTCTATTATGTTATGGTCCGAATATAGTGTGCACATTGTCAGATACACCTCCACGATCTTTGTGTCCGCTGCACACAACGTGGCGTTACGCCCGCGTGTTATTGTCCCGTAGGTGTCGCCGAAGTGTTCTTTCAGATGTTGCGCCGCGTACGGCGCCTTTAAATTTTGAGACGGCACGCTGTTGGGTGTACTGACGTCATGAAGTTGGTTTCAGTTTCATTCCGCCTGCAAGGTGCTAGCCCTCCCATGCACAGTGCAGCACAATCATGGCCGCCACACACCGCACTGCCACATGGGGGATGGCGGAGCTGATGATCTTAATTGATCACTGTGATCGCTTAGATTATTGGGGACACCATCCCCACCGCCACCCCAGGCTGCGCAACCGCAGCACTGTGCTGAAGATACAGCGAGCCCTGCTCCGCCAGCTGTGTGTTGAGAGGGAGGTAAAAGCGATCCAGCATAAGATCGCGGATCTGAAGTTCAAGTGCCCTGGCCGCATAGTGGACATCCATGCACGGATTCAGAGGCTGCGTGATGAGTTATTGTTGGCCACAAACACACACCTGCACACGTACATGTACCAAACTACACAGCAATGTCAACAAACATATCAGAAGGAGAGTGTGTACCCCGGGCAGGCCACAATGTATTGGCCAAGATTCACCATCATTTTGAGGCTGGCCCTTTACTTGGCCCTGATTGAGCAACCTCTCAAATGTTTTAATATAATAACTTTACATTTTAGTTGACTCCGTGACAATCTTCAATCGCCCTCTTTCAATCGATTATATGCAGGTCACAGCCATCATGGCAAGGGGAGGGACTGTGTAGTACAGGTGACATGAAGTCCAGGTGACTGTACACTCCCTCCCCTTGGCATGCTGGCTGAAATCTGCCTGCAAAATGTGTTAATTTGAACACTGCTCATTGCTCCACATTTTGGAAGTGCAAATACACAATTTACAGATGAAAACACAAATGTGCCAAATGTATATTGAGCCACCATGTGTATGTGTCAACAATGTGCATTGGCTGGTGGCTGAGACCCAGACAGGAATATGGGTAAAGAAGTGCTGTGCTTCCCAAATGTGAAGGCCGGACTCAGGTGTAACTTCACTATCCCTGGCCTGCAACTGCCTTCACATTGTAGACGTTAGTTGGGGTAATATTCTCCATTTTAAAGACACACATGACACACTGCACCCCAGATGTTGCACCCTACACAGAGGCCAATGTAGATCCATTATGATGTTTATAAACACTTACAAAGAGTACATAAACAAGATGTTTAGGTACACATGTTGCAAACACCATTGTCTTCATGGCTTTAACCAAAAAAGGCATACAGACACCAACCATGTGTTGGTGTGTTTGGCCGCCACACAACCTATCATGTCATTGTTGTCCTACTCCTGTGCTTAATCATACTGTCTTGTAAACACAGAACATGGCAAACACATGAGGATCTGCATCCAACATCACCTTCTACGATATTTGGTCATGTTGGAACTCCTCTAAAATGTTATACACCAAAGTGTGGAACCTTAGACTTAAAAGCTTTGTGATTGTGCTTCCCAATACAGATGTCGAGGATTCCTCGTCTGAAGAGGCCAACCATGCCCCACCCGCAGGTGTGCCACCTACACCACTGCAACAGGAGGCTGCAGAGCCACCATCCCCCCTAGTATTCCTGGCCAGGCCGAGGAGGAGATGGCATCAGCTGCACAGGCGGAGGAGAGCCTTTCTGCAGAGTCTGGGGCGCAGGAGTCTCCAGCAAACTCTTCTCAGCCATGGATGAACAAACACTGAAAGATTGCTTCAGCTAATAAAGGCCCTTACAGCTAAGTACATTCCCAAAAATTAGTTAGCCTTATAGAGGCTGATAGTGATGGGCCTCCTGGGTCAAACCTCCAACATGACCCATTGTTGGTTGATGACTCATTGCATTATAGCCATATGGCTGATGCCTCTGCTGTTGTAGATTGGTTGTTGGTTGAAATTCGGGAGCTCCCACCGGAGCATACATTTGGCCCCTGTTAAAATGGCCAACTTGAGTTTGCTCTGGTGGCTCGGCTAACATTGTCTGGCGTGTTATTGTGCCATCACGGCCCGCGTCCAGTGCCAGGAGGATAACCCTCTCTACATTGTGGCGTGTCTCCGAGTCCATAGTCACCAACGCTCACTGACCACCTGGCCAAAGCCAGTGTTTGGTTTGCTCTCAAGATTGAAGAGCACTTTTTTGGCCCATGTTCCAAGTTCGGTGGTAGGTGGTGTGAGAGGTTGTCTCCTACGCACGCCAAACCTCAGAGCAGGAAGCTCAACGGTCACATCAGGCTGGGTACCAACTCCCCTGGGATGTAGCTGGAGGGCTCAGGCTGGCTGATGTGTTTGGTTCATCAGCAGACACAGTTGGTTCTGGGTCCTAAAAGACAACACAAAACCATAAGTAATACATAAAGACTTTGCTCACCTACAAATGTCTACATTGTCTCTGGAGGTGCTAGCTCTGCCAAACAGGGCAAACACAAGGTTAAATGGCTGATTTACATGTCCAAACTCAGCCCTACTGGTGTTTCTGTCAAATGCTGTGATTGAAAGAGAAAGGTACATGGCTTTGTCAATGTGCTCCATCGCAGCTTACAGTACGTTTGTGTTCCAGCCATCCGGTCAGTCAAAGGGTCCAGACAGAGAGTACTGTTGTTTCCGTCCAAACAATATAACATTTAACTCAAATGAAAGTGACATAACAACTTTCTGCCCAGACATTCATTCATGTTAATTAGTTTGGCTACACACACACCTACCTCCGAAGATAGCAACGTCGGCATTGGTGTTGAAGCTGCTTCTTGCAGAAAGGTCCTGCTGTTCATAGTGGGTCGAGGAAGCTGCTGGTCCAGTGTGAATTTCAGGAGATCATAGTACCACAATTGGGGAACATATAGCTCATCGGTGCCACACCCTGACCGTGAGTCCAGCACTTTCTGGTGCTCCTTCCGGAAAACGGTCCTTAGGGACTTAATTTTGACCTTAACCATTGTCTCATCACAGTGCTCCCCGGGGTGGTGTGCCACATACAGGTCAACAAGTTTTGCATAGGCCGCGGACTTAACGGACTTATTTTTGTATGAAGGCAGCCTAGTGCGCCATAAACATTCTTGATCTTCATACAGCGCAATGAATGCACGCATGAACTCCTGACTTTCGGCCATCTGAAATGTTAACAAAAGGTAATTGTTAAGGAAACCAGGCATGTGTGTTTCAGGCTCAACATGAGCAACATAGCCTTGCAAACGGAAATATTTGTATTTTCAACTGAAGTGCGATTTCAATGTAAATGTTTGAAACTTGCCCGATTTGGGGATATAAGTCGAAATAAAAAAAACCTAAATTCCAAACCTTCATAGTCACTGTTTTCAACATTTAAACTATTGTACACAACATGACGTTACAGTCACACATTCAATTACATATGAACATCAATCCTGTAATGCTTGGCAAATGAAGGCAACAGTCACCGACACCTGTGTGTGTATGTAACGTTGGTATGTACGTCCAGACGAAATTGGGCAGTTGGCCTGGCTGTTTTAGGAGGGCTAAAACAGTGTTGGAGACTTGTGGACACAGCAGATCATGATGTAATGGAATTCATTGATTACATCATCAATGTGCGCATTGTCGCTGTGCGGACAACAGCAGTGACCATCATCTGGAAAACAAGGTCTGGACACTGGTGGTGGTGGATGGAGTGCATTACACAACAGAATACATGCCAATACCAAATTACATTTAGGCACATGAAAGCCAAAATCAGAAGCCATATGGAGGCTAGGCTGTCTGGTGAGCTTTATGTGTGGTGCTGGGTCTGACATGTGCTCTAGGCTAATCTGAAGGGCCACAAACTGGAACCACACATATCACATCCATCAAACATATAGGGCTCCTATATCACATCATGTATCGTTCATTAAAGGGGTCCAATTATTGGATGGCAATGGGGGCAGTGTATTATGTGTGTGAACTATGGTGCAAAACAAAAGTGTTTTTCAAGAAAAGACAGCCCACATTAGGGTCATAACAGGTGAAATAAAGCAAGTAAAGCACATGTAACAATCTCCACCGAACATACATCAAAGTACTTTGCAACAAACACAGAGAAAGGATTGGTTGTTTCACGCCTCAGAGGCTACACGTACATACTGTGTGTAAACGCAATGGAGACGCCACCCGCCAGTGTTCAGAAAACGCCGACGCCTGTCCGCCATGCTCTGAGGACGCTTAAGTAATTGGCCCTGCAATGTCATTGGTCGTTCGTTTTCGTGCCAAGTCATTTCCACGCCCATTCAATCACGCCGAAGCGGTTTCATTGCATGTGGAACTCCGGAAGGACACTCCGCTTGTCTCGCGAATTGGCGTCCCGGACACATGCTGTGGCTTTGGAACCGCACAACTTCATGTGAAAAACGCAGCAGCGCGGAAAGGTACAGCTCATGTATTACAAGGCGCAAAAGCAAAGTGTAATCACATTTGGACTTGAGAGGCTTTCATTAGATTTGCGGCTAAGCACATTTTTTGACGGGCAATTTTGTTGGTGTATCCACAGGCTCCCATTACCCAAGTCACAGGGCGTCATTCCCGGAGATCACTTGTGCGACTGTGACCTTCTGGTGTACATAGTGCCGGAGTTGCATAGGTAATTTTGCCCAATTTTGACGTCCAGCACAAATTTAAGAACATAAAAGGTATGGCAGTGGCTGATGTTTCTTGTATTTTCCACTTTGCCTTTATACCAGTTGCCTCGAGAATGGACCCCGAGCCACAAAGACTACTGGCTTTGGCCTTGGTGGAGGAGGATTTGATTGAGGAAGAGCAATGGCAGGCCAGGCATAATAGAACACCACGACGGATGTGGGTGCGGCCGTGGCTGCTCAACAGGGCAAATAATTCGCACATTACGCTGATCCGTCAGCTGGAGGACCGGAGTCCTCATGACTACCGCAATTATTTACGCATGACAGAGGACACCTTTAAACTGCTGCTTGAAGGTGTCCGTCCTTACATTGCCCGGGAGCATGCAAAAAATAGTAATGGCGGTCTAATTAGGAGCGCTCTAAGGAACAAGCAGACATGTAAGATGTTTTCATAAATGTCAAACCTTTTATTAACTTCTTAGCTCCCCTCACAGCTCCACTGTGGAGCTGTGAGGGGAGCTAAGAAGTTAATAAAAGGTTTGACATTTATGAAAACATCTTACATGTCTGCTTGTTCCTTAGAGCGCTCCTAATTAGACCGCCATTACTATTTTTTGCATGAAAACTACTCCCTTTTTGAGGGACTGGCGGCTGGAGCAGCTCAGGAACAGCACAAACAATCTGCCTTGAACAGGAGAGAGGAGAGCGGAGAGGCATTGCATATACCGCCGGCGGCGGAGGCTGTTAAACCGGGTTGTGCAGGAATTGCACAACCCGATAAGGTGAGTGGCCACCTATCCACGCCACTTAGATGTTTTTAATAAGGGGATCCTACACATTTGCGCCCCTTTTCCTTTTTGTTTTACATTGCCCGGGAGGACACTGTCATGCGCTTGGCTGTACCACCTGAGGAGCGGTTGGCTGTCACGCTGCGTTTCCTGGCAACTGGCCATTCGATGACTGCCCTGCAGTATACTGCAGCAGTCTCACGGCCCCTGTTGAGTCGCCTAATCCCCGAGACATGTGAGGCCATTGTGAGGAGCCTGCTGAGATCTTATATGCCGTTTCCATCAACACCCGCAGAATGGGTTGAGGTTGCCAATGGGTTCCAAACTCGATGGCAATTCCACAACTGCGGTGGGGCATTAGATGGTAAGCATATAAGGATCACACAACCCCCCAACAGCGGGTCGTTCTATTTCAACTACAAAGGATATTTCAGTGTGGTCCTTATGGCCCTCGTCAATGCCAACTATGAATTTCTGTACGTGAATGTTGGGATGAACGGTCGTGTGTCTGATGGGGGTGTCTTTGCTCAGACCTCCTTTGGTGAAGACCTTAGGAGGGGTCGGATAAACTTGCCCTCAAATGATGTCACCACTGAACATCTGAACTTTGCGTTTGTGGGGATGAAGTCTTTCCACTTCAGGCACACCTACTACGGCCATATCCCCAGAGGACTCTGACCCCTGAGAAATGCATTTTCAATTACCGGCTATCCCGGGCACGTTGTTTGGTTGAAAATGCGTTCGGGATCATGGCCAATAGTTTCCGCTTGTTTCATACGCCTTTGAATATGAAACTGGAATCTATAGATATAGTAGTGATGGCGTGTTGTGTGCTGCATAATTTTCTGCGTCGTAGGGATGCTGCATCATACACGCCAGGAAGTTATGTGGATTCTGTGGACCCCAATACCGGAGAAATTCGACCGGGTGACTGGCGTGCTCACGACCCTGGCATAGCGCCACTCCAAGGGTTAAGCCAGGGCCGTGTCCAGCAGGATGCCAGGGCCAGCAGAGACAGCTACTGCTCCTATTTCAACGGATCAGGTGCTGTGGAATGGCAGCAGGACATCGTGTAGTGTGTGGGAATACTCCACCCTGTAATTTATCTTTTAACCCAATATTCATGGCTTTATGTTAACCCACCTGTTTCAGCTCCCCCAAAAATTGGAACACAGATGTTCCACGACCATTTGCTATGTTATGTTTCACATGTTGTTATGTGCACATGCTTCTTCCTTTGAAATGTAATGTTACAAATTGTTACATGTGAAATTCACATTGCTTTATGGTACACCAAATATTTGATGCCAAAAAACCATGTTGCTATATGGCACATTAAATTGACCTGCACACAAACCATTCTGTCATTGCTTTACTTCACCATGTGTTCCATGTAAAATTGCATTTTTAGACAACGCACAAAGGTAGTCTAGACAAAGGGAATATCCTCGTACCTGTGGCATTGCCTGCAAATGTCATGTCAAATGGATTAAGCAGTGTATGCTGTATGTGCGACTTCGTGACCACATGCGTGATTCAAGTCACAATTGCATACTGCCTCACATAGGCGTTCCGGGGGGATATTTGGCCTCCGACGCCATTGTGTGGGTGAACACAACACGCAGACATCAATCTCCGCAGCTGACAAATGAAAACGCTGGTGTGACGACCAATCGGAGTGGTAGGGGCGCGGTCTAATATTGTGAGGCACGCCTTGTTGGGCAAATTTCGGAGCACATTGCCGGTGAGGTGGTGCTGTGTGACACGGCGATCTGAAGAGCAGACATCGCTTCAAGGTTGTTTCAGGCGATTCCGGAATCGCCGGATCGCCCTGGGTTGCCAGCCATATTGCTACATGTGCCGGCTCACGAGCGATGCAGAAGCGATGTGCGCGTTCATGAGATCTCGGCAATATTGCCGGCGATATCTCCCCGTGTGACGGTACCCTAAAGGGAATAGCAGAATTTTGCTATGTAAGCATGCTGCAGGGGTTAAAAAACAAAACAAAAAGCAACTGTGCCTCTCTTATCAGTGTGTGTCCTATTGTTTAAGTAATCTTTATCACTCTGTGATTACCATTGTAGGACTATAAAGTCATGTGTCATCTATTCGTCATTCCATATATAAAAAGACATATGCAAAGAGTGCAAACTAATACTTTTCGTAGTACTAGGGTCAACTTTTATTTTTCCATGCTCATTGACTTACTCCTCTTTATCTGTCTACATTTTGTTTAATTTTGTTTTTAATTGTACACCTGTGATAATCTACCCCTATTGGCTGATTTTCAGCATTTAAGACCCGTGGAAAGAAAGGTTCCTCATGAGGCATTGATAAAGAACGTGATACATGTTCGAAATGCCAGGAATCCCCTTTGCCCCCCATTTTTCCTTTTTCTACATGTCTTTACTATGAAAAAGAATGCAATTTTATATGGAAAGCCTTGGACCTGGAACATTTTTCTTATATTGGTTTGACTACACCTCTTCTCAGGATGTGGTTCCATGCAGAAAGGATCTTTTCATGCGGTGACCTGACATATCCTTTTTTTATACACATATCTCCTACCTTTTAATGAACCATAAGTATCTCACTCCAACGTGCTGACATTATTCACAACAGTCTTTATAAATGAGTGCCAAGGATTCTTTTCAACAGAAAAATCTTATCTAAAATGTATTGTTCATATATTGAAATAATCATTTTACCTTGGTGGTCATGGCATTGTTCTGTGTAGAATGTTTCTTTCCTCAGGATAATTTCTTGCGCTATAATTCCATAGCTATAGACATCACCTTTCTGAGAAACCCCATCTTGGCGTATGTGTTCGGGAGACATCCACAAATCTTTACATAAGGAATAATAATGAATTAAATTAAAGTTTAATTTCAAATTTGATCATAATGTATTTTTTTCTTCTAGATTTCTGTACAGTTAGGGCCCCATTTACACATCTGATTTTTACATATGAGTTGCATCCCCTATTTTTAGAAGACATACCGTACATACTCGTGTGTAAGCCGACCCATGTATAAGCCGACCCCCCTACTTTTGCCCCCAAAACCTGGGAAAACCCATTGACTCGCGTATAAGCCGAGGGTGGACCCCAGCACAGGTATACAGCCCCCAGCAGTGTGGTATACAGCAGCCTCCCCAGCAGTGTAGTATACAGCAGCCTCCCCAGCAGTGTGGTATATACAGCACCCTCCCCAGCAGTGTGGTATATACAGCACCCTCCCCAGCAGTGTGGTATATACAGCACCATCCCCAGCAGTGTGGTATATACAGCACCCTCCCCAGCAGTGTGGTATATACAGCAGCCTCCCCAGCAGTGTGGTATATACAGCAGCCTCCCCAGCAGTGTGGTATATACAGCAGCCTCCCCAGCAGTGTGGTATATACAGCAGCCTCCCCAGCAGTGTGGTATATACAGCACCCTCCCCAGCAGTGTGGTATATACAGCAGCCTCCCCAGCAGTGTGGTATATACAGCACCCTCCCCAGCAGTGTGGTATATACAGCAGCCTCCACAGCAGTGTGGTATATACAGCACCCTCCCCAGCAGTGTGGTATATACAGGCCCCCCGATACCCCACCCCTGTAGTTTATACAGGCCCCCCGATCCCCCCCGCCCCGTAGTTTATACAGGCCCCCCGTAGTTTATACAGGCCACCCGATCCCTCCCGGTAGTATATACAGGCCCCCCGCGTTCTATATACAGGCCCCCGGTTGCAGCCACAGACCTGTAAGAGAATCGCTTTCATACTTACCCTCCTCGCTGTCATCGCGCGTCCTCGTCTCCTTCCCGCTTCTACCCGGCGTCATGTGACCGCGCACAATGACGTCATTGTGGACGCGCCGAGTAGAAGCGGGAAGGAGACCGGAGGAGCGCGGGTAACAGCGAGGAGGGTAAGTATGAAAGCGATTCTCTTACAGGTCTGTGGCTGCAACCGGGGTCCTGTATATAGAGCGCGGGGGGCCTGTATATACTGCAGGGAGGGTGGGAATCGGGGGGCCTGTATAAACTACGGGGGGCCTGTATATACTACGGGGCGGGGGGGATCGGGGGGCCTGTATAAACTACGGGGGGGGGGGATCGAGGGGCCTGTATAAACTACTGGGGGAGCGCAATGTAATATGCACGGCTCCCCCTGCCGCTGATGGACAGGGGATGCCGTGCATATTGCATTGCACTAATGAGCAGCCCCACGTGACCGGCCGCTCATAGTGCAGCCTCCCCCTGCCTCCTCCAGCCCCCGGACACCGCCCCCCCCCCCACTCAGCCGTATAGTGACTCGTGTATAAGCCGAGGGGGGCACTTTTCAGCACAATTTTTGTGCTGAAAAACTCGGCTTATACACGAGTATATACGGTACTTATTAAAGTCTATGGGATACATGTCCAAGTGTGGTCCAATTCACAGACCTATCTCACAACTGTCAATGAATGTTTTTTGTGATATTATGGACAGCACATAGATGCTTGCGTTGCATTTGTGTTCTGTGCATTGAAAAAATATATATATATGGACATGTGATTTTGAACATAGTTTCCTTCATTGACTTAGCTAAAAGATTCCCAAAGCCAATGCATGTCTCAGCAGTAATGGTACCTTTACACGCCGCGACGGCAGGCTGGATACATCCCGCTACAGGCTACAAATGTAGCTTGTAGCGTCAATGTAGCCCGTCGTAGCGGCGTCTGAAGACGCGACGCTACAGCCGGCGACAGATACATCTGTTTATGGGCTCTGCTCGAAAACAGATGGCTATATCGCCGATGGTAGCGAGCTGTATCGGCGTGTAAAGAGGCAACGGAAGGGAACTCGGGACAGCCTGCGATGTAGCTGCAATGTAGCAAAGGCGTGACCCTGGCTCCATGTTACCGCGCCCCATGTGCGATCATTGGTGGAAGCTGCTGCATGACGATTGGTAGTCGCTGCATAGGGAGGCATATTTAAGGAGCTGACGAGTCACACTACACAATCGCTCGAGCGTGCTGTATTACTCAGCCTCCTGCGATGCCTGCCCAATCAGGATGTTATTGCTTCGTCCTATCAGCGTACGGACGGCTTGTACTCCACAATTGTGGCACGCCTATGTGCTGTCCCTGCTGCACCAGGTCTGCCCATAGTAGCTGGTTATAGCGGTGTGTAAATGAGCTACAGCTGGCTACTTGAGACACCCGGCGATGTAGCTAGCTATAGATGTAGCGTGGCGTAGCGCACCTTGTGGCGGCGTGTAAAGAGGGTGCGTTGACCGTTTGTAACCGTTTGAGCGTGCTCGTGCACGTGAAGTAGCGGGATGTATCCAGCCTGCCGTGGCGACGTGTAAAGGTACCATAAGTGATCTTCTGGTGACATATTGTTTTCATTGTATTACAGTATTTTGAATTAATTTATAAATCTCATCCTAAAATCTGGTTATCTACGGAAGGCATTTTACCTATCCAACAACTGCATAGCTGTAGTTCTTAATATAGATATGAGCTTTACATTTTTAATTTGCTTTCTCTACTTAAATTGTACTGGGAACCATTTCATTTTCCAATTTTTTTTTTTTTGTAAAAATTAATTTCAAATGATAATATTTTGGCTGCCTGCTGTTGCTATTCGAAAGAACTTCCTAAACATAAATGTATGCACCCAGTGACGTAACTTCAGGCCCAGAGGCCCCGATGCGAAAGCTTCAATGGGGCCCCCAATTATTGCAAATCTTTAATAGTATTAGTCTTTTTCTATGGGCCAAAGGGACTTTTGGGGCCCCCCTAGGCTGCAGCGCCCCGGTGCGATCGCAACCCCTGCACCTATTGTAGTTCCGCCCCTGTATGCACCTAGCTTGAGATACATTAATAAATCTATCTGCAATAAGCTGCCCCTAGTTGTGGCATCAAGCCGTCAGAATATTATTAGTCAATGCTGTTTAATTATTAAAATTATCTTTAGACCTAAAAAAGTTGTCTGTACAGTCTGAATGAAACAGAATATTTGCTATAATAACACTTACCCTTTTTAGGAATAAAAATGGAACTAGAAATAAAGTCAGTGATTTTTACAACCATACGACTATCAACTACACAGTTTGTTGACTTAAGTCTGCCATGAACCTCCACTTTACTTGAGTGCAGATATGACATTCCCTGTAATTGAGAAATAGCAAATTACATTATACAATTCACTTACATATATTAAATTAGTGATTATCAAAGCTATAAATAATATATGCCAGACTCATGTACCCCTTTATATATATTTATTAAAGGGGTATTCATAACTTTGTGTATTTTGTGCTACGGGACAAATAACTTACAGGCAGGTAGTTGCCAATTACCCGTCTTTACTGCTCAGCGCCAATATGTGCCGACTTAGATTTGTCATAAACTGCTCCTGACAGTGGATCTCAGCATGCAGTGACCTCACGTCAACAGAGCAACTTCTTTTCCATATTGCTCTCTTGATAGAGTATCTCTGCTGATGATATGCTGATTGAGAGCCTAACTGCAAGCGGCTGTCAATCAGCATGAAATTAGTAGTGACTTTCCACGGAGCAGACCGCAAAAGAAAGAGCTATTCTGTTCACATGACGGCAAGTGAAGCTGCAGATTCTTTGGATGGAGGAGAAGGAGATCGATGCTAAGTAGTAAAGGCAGGTAGTTAGCCTCTATGTTCTTATAGCCCCATAACAAAAAATAAGAAAAGTCTTGGATGTCCTTTAAATGTACAATTGCTTACTCACTATTCTACTAAAGAATCCCACACTTAAGTTTCTCAAGAAGAATGAACGATTCAGTTTTAAACATTGTGTTACATGCTGTTTGCTGATGAATGATAAATATGGTTCACTTATGGATTGTTCCAGTATATGTAGAATCTAAATAATGGTGAAAACACTGCTCAACTTTTAAGTTCCAAAACGGCTCCATGGATTAATTTTTGCACTCATAGCATCCAATTCATAATGATTCGCGTTGTACACAACAGTTTAATGAGTATAACGTGTCTAATTAATTGAGAGGCTCACACCATTTAATAAATTAGTCATATCCCCTAATGGACACATTAACCCCTTCCTGACCCGTGACACAGCATATGCGCCATGGAAACAGGTGCTTTCCCGACCTATGATGCATATGCTGTGTCATGGTGTAATCATGCTCCTGCAGCTCGAGTGAGAGGTGTCACTGCAGGTACAAGAGGACTTTTACTAAAGCCCAGTGGGGGTGGCTTTGCCCCCTCCTCCGTGGCTGGGACCGCTCCAATTGGCAGTTTCACTTTCACTAAAAGTGAAACTGAAAATCAGAATGATTGTAATGTCTCACCAATGAAACTTGGTGAGACATTACAATTCAGCGGCCTGATGCTGCTCCTGTGCTCTCCCCCAGCCCCCCCATCTGATCCCACTGCCCCCAATCTCATGCTTCTGCTCTCTCTCCCTGCCCCTGCTCTCATCCCCCTCCTCCTGCTCTATCCCTCGATCTCATCCCCCTCTCAATTCTCTCTCCACCTGCGTCCCCGAGCTCATGCACTGCCTCCCTGCTGCCCCTGCTCTCTCCAGACCCCCCCACTCCAGATCATCCACCACCCCACCGCTGATCCAGATGTCCCCTCTCACCGCTCCGCTCTCCTGCCGGTGATCCTCCTCTCCTCCCGGCGGGTGCGCAGGTGCTTTCCCCATCCCCAGCCCCCCCACTCCAGACCATCCTCCCACCCTTCCATCCGCCCCCCACTGCCGATCCACATGTCCCCTCTCACTGCTCCTCTCTCCTGCCGCTGCACCCGCCGGTCATCCTCCTCTCCTCCCGGCAGGTGCGCAGGTGCTCTCCCCTATCCCCAGCTTCCCCCACTCCAGATCACCCTCCCACCCTTCCATCCACCCCCACCACCGATCTGTATGTCCCCTCTCACCACTCCTCTCTCCTGCCGCTTCACCAACCGGTCATCTTCCTCTCCTCTCGGCGGGTGCGCAGGTGCTCTCCCCATCCCCAGCCCCCCACCCCAGATCACCCTCCCACCCTTCCATCCACCCCCCACTGCCGATCCACATGTCCCCTTTCACCGCTCCTCTCTCCTGCCGCTTCACCCGCCGGTCATTCTCCTCTCCTCCCGGTGGGTGCGCAAGTGCTCTCCCCAGCCCCCCCCACTCTTGATCACCCTCCCACCCTTCTATCTGCCCCCCACCCCCGATCCACATGTCCCCTCTCACCGCTCCTCCATTCCCGCCGGTCTGTCTCCTCGCTGTGGCGCCCCTCCTCCTCTCCTGGGCTGCTCTTCAGCACCGAGGTGAGTATGAATTAATTAATGAATGGATGGATGGTGCATGGATGGATGGATGGTGCATGGTTGAGTGCATGTATGGGTGCATGGATGGGTGCATGGATGGTGCATGCATAGGTGCCTGGATGGATGGATGGTGCATGGGTGAGTGCATGGATGGATGGATAGATGCGTGTATGGGTGCATGGATGGATGGTGCATGGATGGATGGATGAGTGCATGCATGGGTGCATGGATGGATGGATGGTGCTTGGATGGGTGCATGCATGGAAGGTGCATGGATGGGTGCATGGGTGGCTGGATGTTGCATGGATGGATGCATGGGTGGATGGATGGAGGGGTGCATGGGAGTCATGGTGCAATGTATGGCAATGATCTGATGTACCGTGCACCATGATTCTGACCCTATAGACTACAACAAGAGATCAGGTATCCTCTTGTAGTCTCTGGGGTCACAGTCATGGTGCACTGTATGGCAATGATCTGCCATACCGTGCATTTAGACGGTGACCTCAGAGACTACAACAAGGAATCAAGTGTCCACTTGTAGTCTCTGGGGTCAGAGTCATGGTGCATAGTACAGCAGATCATTTCCAAACAGTTCACCATGACTGACCCCAGAGACAACAACAAAGGATCAAGTGTCCCTTTGCTGTAATCTCTTGAGTCAGAGTCATGGTGCACTATATGACAGATCATTGCCATACAGTGCACCATCAGTGTAACCCCATAGGCTGTAGGAAGAGGACACTTGATCCCTTGCTGCAGTCTCTGGATGTAGCAGAGGCAATCAAGCATCGTGGGAGCATCGTTTAGGACTACGTCGGAGGCGATCGAGCGTTCTGGGACCTTTGTTGTAGACTACATCGGATCTTTATAATAAAGATAGAGTCCGAATATTGTTTGTGGTTTTTTTCAACTAAAAATAATTTTTCTGTGTGGTGTATTTTTTTTACTATTTACTAGAGATTCCTAATGGCCGGGTCTAACATTGGCCTAACATTATGAATCTCGGGCTTAGTGCCAGCTGCCAATAAAAAAGCTGGCATTAACACCTTTATTACTCAGTTTGCCATCGGCACCGGGGACAACTGGAAGAGTCTGGGTACAGCACCAGAAAATGGTGCTTCAATGAATGCGCCATTTTCTGGGGTGGCTGCGGACTGCAATTCTCAGGATGGGGGGCCCAGATCACTTGGGCCTCTCCATGCTGAAGATTCCAGACCCCACCTGCCTAGTTGTACCTGGCTGGACCAAAAATATAGCGGAGCCCCACATCATTTTTTTTTCTAGAAATAAAAAAAATGGACTTTGCTATATTTTTGGTGCCAGCCAGGTACAATGAGGCAGCTGGGGGTTGGTGGCAATCCGTAGCTATCAAGTTGTACCTGGCTGGACCAAAAATATGGCGAAGCCCCACGTAATATTTTTTCAGTTATACAAATAAAATTACATGGAGCTTTGCCATATTTTTGGTTGCCAGCCAGGTACAACTTGGCAGCTGGAGGACTGGAATCCTCAGCGTGGAGAGACCCAAACGTGGGCCCCCCACGCTGCAAATTGCAACCCACAGCCACCCCAGAAAATATCACATTCATTAGAGGCGCCATTTTCTGGTGCTGTACCCCAACTCTACCAGTTGCCCTTGTACTGGTGGCACACGAGTTCTGCATATCCGATATGGTGTCCGCTATCAATTTCAATGGAAAATTAGCTCCAATTGTTAGCGGAAACAATGTCGCGTACGGAGAGCCCCTCCCTGTGTGCCTGTACATGGAGCTCCACCACAAGTTGGAAACTAGACCCCCCAAGGAACTTATCTAGATGCATAGTGAGCACTTTGAACCCTTAGGTGCTTCACAAACTGATCTGTAATAAAGAAAAAGTACTTTTTTTTTTCCACACAAATGTTCTTTTTTTCATTTTTACAGATCAATTTGTGAAGCACATGGGGGTTCAAAGTGCTCACTATGCATCTAGATAAGTTCCTTGGGGGGTCTAGTTTCCAAAATGGGGTCACTTGTGGGGGAGCTCCAATGTTCAGGCACACAGAGGCTCTCCATACGGGACATGGTGTCCGCTAACCATTACAATCGTTACCGGACACCATGTCGCTTATGTCGCTTATGGAGAGCCAGTGTGTGCCTAAACATTGGAGCTCCCCCACAAGTGACCCCATTTTGGAAACTAGACCTCCCCAGGGAACTTATCTAGATGCATAGTGAGCACTTTGAACCCCCAGGTGCTTCACAAATTGATCCGTAAAAATGAAAAAGTACTTTTTTTTCCCACAAACATTTTCTTTTTTCATTTTTACGGATCAATTTCTGAAGCACCTGTGGGTTCAAATTGCTCACTATGCATCTAAATAGGTTCCTTGGGGGGTCCAGTATCCTAAATGGGGTCACTTAACAATTTGAATGGAAAATTAGCTCAAATTGTTAGCGGACACCATGTCGCTTTTGGAGAGCCCCTGTGTGCCTAAACATTGGAGCTCCCCCACAAGTGACCCCATTTTGGAAACTAGACCCCCCCTGGGAACTTATTTGATGGGTGGTGAGCACTTTCAATCCCCATATGTTTCACAAATTGATCCATAATAATGAAAAAGTACGTTTTTTTTAACAAAAATTTTCTTTCAGCCTAATTTTTTTCTTTTTCATATGGGCACCAGGATAAAATGCATCCTAAAATTTGTTGGCAATTTCTCCTGAGTACACTGATATCTCATATGTGGTCATAAACCACTGTTTGGGCGCACGGCAGGGCTCAGAAGTGAAGGAGCGCCATTTCACTTTTTGAAAGGAAAATTAGCTCCTAAAGTCAAATTGCGCTCCTTCCTTTCTAAGCCCTGCCGTGCGCACAAACAGTGGTTTATGAACACATATGAGGTATCATTGTAATCAGGAGAAATTGCCCAACAAATTTTAGAATCCATTTTATCCTGTTGCCCATGTGAAAATGAAACAATTGAGGCTAAAAGAACATTTTTGTTAAAAAAAATTTAAATGTCCATTTTTTCCTTCCACGTTGCTTTAGTTCCTGTGAAGCACCTGAAGGGTTAATAGTCTTCTTGAATGTAGTTTTGAGTAGCTTGAGGGGTGCTGTTTTTGGAATGGTGTCACTTTTGGGTGTTTTCTGTCATGTAAACCCCTCAAAGGGACTTCAAATGTGATGTGGCCACATGGTTTTGTAAATTTTGCTGGAAAAATAAAAAATTGCTGATGAATTTGAACCCTTATAACTTCCTACACGAAAATTTAATTTTTCCCAAAATTGTGATGATGTGAAGTAGACATGTGCGCAATGTTATTTAATAACTATTTTGTGTCACATAACTCTCTGGTTTAGCAGAATAAAAATAAAAAATTTGAAAATTGTGAAATTTTCAAACTTTTTGCCAAATTTTTATCTTTTTTACAAATAAACGCAAAATTTGTCAACCTAAATTTAATACTAAGGGCCACTTTACACACACCAACTTATCTGTCCAACTTCTGACCAACTTGCTGGTTGCAGTGAAATCATGGACACATTGCTCCATTTTGTGACTGTGTACAATGGAACAATGTGTCCATGATTTCACTGCAACCAGCAAGTTGGTCAGAAGTTGGACAGATAAGTTGGTGTGTGTAAAGTGGCCTTAACATGAAGCCCAATATATCACGAAAAAACAATCTCAATCTCAGGATCCGTTGAAGAGTTCCAGAGTTATTACCTCATAAAGGGACACTGATCAGAACTGACAAAAAATCTAAGGTCTTTCGGATCAAAATAGCCTGGAGCCTGAAGGGGTTAAGCAATTGTACATTTAAATTAGTAGATCTTAAAATAAAAATAAGTTCCACAATTGGATGTATTAGAATTACGAATGAGCAAATAGAATCGTTACTATTCGGTACTCGCCGATATTCGGGATACTCGCTACTCCCCGAGTTTCTTGTGATTACTCGGGAGTAGTGAGTAGTCCTTTAACTTTCGCAGTGTATCTATATATACACTGCAAAAGTGCACTAAAAGTGAATAAAAGTTGTTAAAAAATAAAAAAATATCATACTCACCTATCCGACGCCTGCACTGGGACAGGCAAAGAAGACATCCGATCAATGACAAGACCTGCGAGTCTCACAGCCAATCAGATGGCTCGTAGCGATCTGGCCAATCAGACGGCCAGACGTCGCAAACCATGTGATTGCTACCAGCCACCTGATTGACCAGATTGCCAGGTCATTGATGCATGCTCAAGACCTGGCAATCTGGCCAATCAGGTGGCTGGTAGCGATCAGGTGGTTTGTGACGTTTGGCCATGTGATTGGCTGTCAGACTCACAGGTCCTTGTCGTTGATCAAATGTCTTCTTTGCCGGTCCCGGTGCAGGCGTCGGATAGGTGAGTATGATTTTTTATTTTTTAACAACTTTTATTCACTTTTAGTCCACTTTCGCAGTGTATATATAGATACACTGCAAAAGTACTCGCCCACCCATTCACTGTCATTGGACACGCTATACTCGCAATGAGTACTGAGTACTGAGTACCGGGATCTACCCATTGAGAGTAAAGCGAGTCCGATTCTTGCAGTACTCGCTGATCCCTAGTTAGAACAAATGCTCCTGTTCCAAGATATTGTTATAAATGTGCCCCTGTGTAATGTTTGTGTCCGACCATGCAGGAACAGGTCGAATATTCCACATCACTTTGGCACAGGAGGAAGTAAATGAGTATACAGACATTACAGCCGGGAATCACAGATGATTTTTTCTGTGATGTACAGCACTTTATTATTTGTTTTACATCACAGAAAAAAAATCAGCTGTCATCCTCAGCTGTAATGTTTGTATACTCTCTTTTATTCCCTTCACTGCCAAGGAGCTGTGGCATATCCAAAATGTTCCTGCTTGATCGGGCACATCCATTACACGTTATATTTATAAGAATATCTCGGGACAGGAATTTTTTTTTAACACATCCAATTGTGGGACTTATTTTTATTCTAAGATCTACAGTATTAATTAAAATGCACAATTGTTCTTGGAACAACCCCTTTTATTGACATGCACAACCACCAGAAATTTACTCTAGTCAAGGACTAAAGTGGGTTTTCATTAATTTGATGGCCAGGTATAGCCATGCCTTGTCCAGCCTGTGCTCTGCCCATGCTTTATCCACATTGGCATAGATGGACAAGATTGGCAATAAAATGCGAAAAGTCACAATATTGTTAATTAATCAGCCCCATAGACTCACTACTATTCTACACTGTGCAGCAGGCATCATAAATTATCTGACATTTTGATGTTGGAATAATTTCTTTTTCCTGTTCCATACAATTATTTTCTAATCTTATCCTAGGGGAGCAATAACTATTTGCCTCACCAGGGTGCGAATGCCATGTGCTTTATCATGGCTGAGTATCAAATTGGGGGATGAGACTCCTATTCTGACTTTTAAAATAATCCATTTAAATCATTTAAAAAAAAGGTGTGGGGTCCCTGTATTTCATACTCCGCCAATATAAAGCACACAGCTGGAATCTGCAGGCCATAGCTGTCCGTCTATCTGCACTGAAAGTTAAAAATATGGGGGACCCCCCCACACAATTTTTAAATAATTTATTTATTTCTACACACATGACGGTAGGTTCATTACCAATCACAGACACCTTTACAATGGGTGGAGGTGCAGTCTGACTACAACAGTCAATGACAGATGCTGTCATAGAGAGTGGATGGGAGGCTTAATTAGCGAACCCGGGAGTAGTGTTACAAAAGTACAGTCCTTGATAAGTATAGTTCTACTGCTTTAATCACCAATTAGAAATTTTTTTACAGCCCTTCTCCCCAGCCGAACCTGAACAATAACACAGACTTCTCAGGGAAGTCTGTGTTCAGGGTCCATGCAATGACACTAGTTGTTTGTTACAGACCCCAAACTTTACAGTTCTGGTTGACCCATAACTATTTATGAGGTATAAGTATACAATTTGTATTGGGAAAGCTAAAGACAGTTACACTTTAACTCCTTAAAGTGATACTGACACCAGGTTTTTCCCCTACAAACTGCAGCCACCACCATTACACCGCTACATACAGCATTCTAGAATGCTGTATATAGGTCCCCAAGCCAATCTGTATGATATAAAAATAGCTTTTATTATCTCACCTAGAGGGAGGTCGGGTCTGATGAGCATCGCTAGTCTTGATCCGGCACCTCCTATCAGCTAGTCCGTCCACCTTCACTGCTCATATAGATAACATGTCCTACGTCATCCACACACAATTTCCTCCATTGTGCTCCTACACACATGCACTTCTCTCTGCCCTGTTGAGGACAGAACAAAGTACTGTAATGTGCAGGCAAGGGGAAAGGTCAAAGAAAGCCTGTGCATGCAAACAACAAAACTTTGTTCTGCACTCGCCAGGGCAGATAGAAGTGCACAGGAGTGCAATGGAGGACACTGTGTGGATAATATAGGACGAATAATCCACACGAAGCAGGAAAGGAGTACAGAGGAGGACAGAGAGGAGGTGCCGGGTCAAGATCAGCGACGCCCAACGGACCGGGCCATCCCCTAGGTGGGTATAATAAAAGCTATTTGTTATGTTATACAGATTGGCCTGGTGACTTATATACAATTTTCTACAATGCTGTATATATGAGCTTACTGGTAGTGGCTGCAGTTTATAGGGGAAAAACCTGGTGAGAGGTTCATTTTAAGGATAAGGTGATTGTTTTTATTTTTGCTCTTTTGTTTTTTCCTCCCCTTCTTCCAAGAAACATAACTCTGATATGTTTCTGTCGACATAGCCATATGAGGTCTTGATTTTTCTGGTGCAATTTGTACTTTTCACAATACAGTACAGAAAAAAATTCCAAGTGTAAGGAAATTGAACAAAAATGCAATCCTACATTTTGAGTTTGGATTTTATACCTGTCCGTGGTGGTAAAAAGGACCTAGCAAAAAGATTTTCTAACTAAATTTGATTACAGAGATGCCAGACTTGCATTTTTTTTAACGTGTTAAAACATTTAGCCTCCATCATTATTCTAATACAATAATCTGAATTGCAATAGTAAAAATCTGATAAATGGGACTTTTTCCCAAAACAAATGGACCTTTTGGTAAATTTGGGAGTAAGCAGCAGTTTTCTACCAATATAAAGTTTTCGTGAGTTGTTTATTTCTGATTTATAACATTTGGCTGTTGAAACGCCAAACTTGATCAATGCAACTTTTTAGGCTAGCTTCACACCAGAGTTTTTGGCTGTCAGGGTGGATCCTGTTTTTTGATGGATCAACTGGACAGAAACTGACATGGCAGGATGTGGTGAAAGTGTGGCCAAATATTGGCCTGGATCCTGTTTTTAGCAGGATGCTGCTGCTGTCCATGGTGCTGAAGTCTGCCTACGTCTGCAATACTCTTGTCCATGGTGCTGAAGTTACAGCCTGTGCTTAAAATTCTGCTGTCCATGGTGTCCATTTGTATGGCAGGATTTCTGTGCTTAAAATCAGATCCGGGAAACAATCCAATTTTTTCCCATATCCGGCGCCCTTAGACTCCCATGTGCACTGGATCGCCCCGGATTAGTTTCTGTCCGGTTTTGTCAGATTTGTTCGCCGGAGCCCAAAAATGCTGCAGGCTCCAATTTTGGGGATGGTAAAAAAACAGGACAGAAATGAATCCTGTGCTGAATACACAAAACCGGATGGCCATATATGACCAATCCAGCACCATAGGGATACATGGGAGGCAAAACAGGATCCTGTTCTGTCCTGGGTTAAAACAGGACAGAACAGGATCCCAAAAACCATGGTGTGCAGCTAGCCTTACTCTTGCTAATCTACCCACCTGCTAGATAGACTGTGTATATGAAGGCAATGTCTTACCTTAGCTATATCATTCATTACAGAGATTTTAAATTCCCAGTCCATAAAAGTGCCATCTGGGTAGGATATTTTATCACTGAGAACATCCTAAAGTGCAAAAAAAAGTGATTATTTTTTATCTAAAAGTTACAAAATTTTCAATATGTAAAGTACTAGAAAAACTATGACTACTCTTGAATATGAATGTCACATTTTGAACTTATATTTTCATATGTATAGAGGAATGCAGGTTGGATGTACCACATCTCCTGTGCAGGATAGGAAGTAAAAGAAAGTATGCAGACAATACAGCCAGGAATTGCAGCTGATTCTTTCAGTAATGAAAAACATTTCATTGCCTGTTTAAAAACTTGTTTAACATCACAGAAAGAATCAGCTGTGATCCTCTGCTGTAATGTCTGCATTCTCTCTTTCCCCCTTCCTCCCGCCCAGGAGTTGTGGTATAGCCGACCTGTCCCTGCATGGTTGGAGGCATACATTACACGGGGGCACATTTATAAGAATATCTCTGGACAGAAAAAAATTAACACATCCAATTATGGAGCTTATTTTTATTCTAAGATCTATTAACTAAAATGTACAATTGTTCATGGCCCAACCCCTTTAACCCTTTCACCCCCAGGTGATTTTCCATTTTTCATTTTTTCCCTCCCTTTCTTCCAAGAGCCATAACTTTTTTATTTTTCTGTCAATATAGACCAGGGTTAGGGAACTCCAAGCCTCGAGAGTCGCCAACAGGTCGTTTTCAGGATTTCCTTAGCAATGAACAGGGGTTGGAATCATCACCAGTGCAGGTGATTATATTATCACCTGTGCAATACTAAGGGAATCCTGAAAACCTGACCTGTTGGCGGATCTCAAGGCCTGGAGTTCCCTACCCCTGATATAGAAATATGATGGCTTGTTTTATGCGGGACGAATTGTACTTTCAGAAGAAATAATTTATTTTACCATATAGTGTACAGGAAAAAGGAAAAAAAATTCCAAGTGCAGTGAAATTGCAAAAAAAGTGCAATTACTCATTTGTCTTTTATTCATCATTTTCAGTATATGGTAAAACTCATGTCAGGTTGATACCTCAGGATGATACTAAACGTATACTTTTAAGGTACCGTTACACGGTACAACATTGGTTGCAACTTTACTGGCGATTTGCTGAGTCAGTGAAGTTGCAAGCAACATCGCAGTGCATTGTGCTGTGTAATAGCACGATGCAACTGCAATCAGTTGCTGGTGCAACATCGCCAGATTGGAGTGCACGCACTTCAACCTGGCGATGTTGCTCCAGCGATAAGGCTGGACCAAGCCGTGTAACATCGCAATAGCAATGTTACCAGCGATCCAGCTTATACGGCAGCATTGGTGCGGATCGCTCGCTGGGTTGTTCCCAGCCCAGCGGGCGATGGCTCTGCCTGCATCGCCGCGGCGTCACCGGCAACATCTTGCCATGTGATAGCCAACCTGCGATGTCGGAAGCAACCGCGCTCCCGCGGAATTGCATCCGACATCGCAGGCAGTGTTGTACTGTGTACTTTTACTGCTTTATAAGTGGTGAAAAAAAATCTGAAGTTTTTTTTAAATTGCACTTTTTTCACCATTTTCCGTGAACCCTTCTCATGTTTTGGGATCTGGAGCTGTGTTATGGCTTATTTTTTGCATCTTGAACTGACGTTTCAAATGATACCGTTTTTGTTGCAATGTTGCAGTATCAAAAAAAAATAATTTTGGTGTTTGGACTTTTTGTCCATTACGTAGTTTACCAATCTGATTAAATGATTTTATATTTTGATAGAGTGGGCATTTCTGAACACGGTGATACCAAATATGTGTATTATTTTCATTTATTTAATAGTTTTATTTTAAATGGGGCTAAAGGGGATGATTTGAACTTGCGTCTTTTTTCATATTTTTAAAAAGATTGTTTTAAATTTTTCTTTATTTTACCCTGGCCCCTAGAGGGGCACTGCACACTCCGATTGCTTGTGTTATGTAGCTCATCTCTACATAAAACAAATGATCACTTTAGCTTTAAACAGGAATGGTTTCCACGGTCTGCGCTGCTGCTATTCTATCAAAGTACTTCACAAAGGTTGTTACCATCATCAGGTCCTTTATTCATCTATACCAACGCATTTCAGTGCTGTCCCAGCACCTTCCTCAGGGAATATTACATGATACATACAAGAGATCTTTTTATATGCTTTACAGACTGGGAGTCACTCCCACAAAGAAAAAAATGCTTACAAACGTCATTAATGACGTCATAGATGTGGGAACCTCCCATTAGATGTCACAGCAATTACATTCATTTATCTTGTCTCTATAAATGTGCATAAACCACATAATCTCATTCTAAATGCACTATAAAAGGAGAACACTACATATGTCATATATAGATGCATAAAAAGAAAAAAAGGACTTCTGGTTCCGGCGCCGCCATGAACGGCCGCTTCTAACAGGGCTCCGGGACCCGCCACAGCAATCCGGCTCCATCCAGCCTTTCCGAGGCACATCCACAAGCAGGCAGGTGGCTGTGACCTCAAGGCACCTTACCGCCAACATGATGGACCGGTATGTTACACGGAGGGCAGAGAGTAGCCGGTCTCTCCCTCAACACGAGGCTGCGGATGATGACGCCCGGAATGCGGGCGGGAGGGGAGAGCGGGAAGAAAGCTCCTTGCGGGGTGAGGATGCATCAATGGGGTCCACAGCAGGGGAGAGGATGGACAATAATGAGGGGCATAAGGTGTTGGTCTTTGCGGATTACTCAATAGAAGTCTCCCGCCGCAGGAGAGCTTTTAGTGAGGCGTTTTCCATACTCTACAAAAGGAATGTGCGATTCCAGCTGACTTTCCCTGCTACCCTGAGGTTCAGATCTAGAGAGGGAGTACCACTGGCTTTCACGGACCCAGGGGAAGCAATGACTGCGATTTTAGACAACACCCGTTCACCAAGAGCTGTGACACCCCCAAACGTTGCCACAAATAAAACACCAGCGTCATCGGTGCCAGATATGGAGCCTGAGGAAGATCGTGATTCGGTGAGATCATACAGGCTATGCTCCGATGTCATGAACGAGGGACCGACCGTCATCCTGAGGTGTGACCCCAAAGCAACAGCGTCAGACGGGACCCCGCTGGCAAAAGAAGAAGTAACACCGTGAAGATTGTACGCCTGCTCGGACATTTCTGATATTTCTCTAATGATGTGAAGAGGAGGGTGCTTTAGCACCAACTGACCAAACTATGCTACTTTGAGGCTGCACCGTCCCCTTCTTCAATATCCCGCTGCTCCCGATGCCCTTCTGGACCAACAGACCTCATTCCTAATCCTACCCCCCCAAAGCCCCCCCACCCCCACCCCCAGCATTCCTCCTCCTCCTTCATTTTTTTTTTTTTTTACCTTCTCTACAGGAACCCTGATCCTGCCGCAAGAGAGAGACTCCAGGTCGCCGTCTACACAGTTATGATCCAATCTCCAAGTTTGTACATGACATTCCCTTGGATGGATTTTATTGACTTTTGCAATGTTTAGATAATTAACGTTGAGGGGGGGGAGGGGAATTAGACATCGAGGCTATTATTGATAATAGAGAAACTGGAAGTTATTGACTAAGAGCTCTTCAATGTTTTCGCATATAAATGATCAATGCGCTTACTTTCTGTTAACACCAACTTTAACTCAAAAGGCAATTTACTTAAAGCTGTTCGTGATAAAAATTTGTTTATGGCTTTGCAAAGAAGGATAAAACCTGGGGTAAGGATGACGTGGTGGTGGAGACCGAAGATGTAAGAAGGAGTAGCGAGGAAAGAGAGTCGGGAAGGAAGTGCAGAGAGAGAGGAAGGGGAAGGGGAAGGTAGAAAGAGGAGAAAGAGGAAAGTAAAGAGGAAGGTTAGGGAAAGAGGAGGAAAGGAAAGAGAAGGGGGAAAGAAGGTGAAAGGGAGAGAAAAGAAAGAGGAAAAAGAGAAGAAGTTGGGAGAAGGGAAAGATAAAACACCAGAGACAAGTGGGGTTCACAGAGCTGCTGGTTCAAAACACTAAAAATATTAACATTTAATTTAAAAAATATATAAAAACATATTTATTAAAAACTGATCGGAAATATTTAAAATGATTAAGAATGTGAATATATGAGATTAAGAACATAATAAGATTTTATATAAAACAGAAGGAATAAAATACTGAGAAAGCAATATGATCTATAAGAGGGTGTCATTATAAAAAACATCCACAAGATGGCAGTGTTCTAAATGGCTAAAGAATATACCGTATACACTCGTGTATAAACCGAGTTTTTCAGCCCAAAATTTGGGCTGAAAAGTCTCCCCCTCGGCTTATACACGGGTCTATACGGTGGTGGGGGCTGTGGAGGCTGGAGGAGGCGGGGGGAGGCTGCTGTATGAGCGGCCCCGTCACGTGGGGCCGCTCATTAAATATGCACTGCTTCCCCCTGTCAATCAGCGGCAGGGGGAAGCAGTGCATATAGCCCCCAAATGCTGGCACTCGCCCCCCCTTGTAAGGGCCCCCCCCGCTGGTTATATTACCATCCCGGTCTTCTGATCAGCGCCGCTCCTCGGTGCTCCTCGGTGCTCCGTCCGTCCGTCCTGCTACATCCGGGATCTCCGGCCGTCGCAGGCATATGACGTCATCGCGCGATGGCCGGAGATCCCGGATGTAGCAGGACAGGAGCAGCGAGGACGGAGCGCCGAGGAGCGGCGCTGATCAGAAGACCGGGATGGTAAGAGAAGCGGGGTGGGGCCCTTGCAAGGGGGGGCGAGTGCCAGCATTTGGGGGCTGCTGGGGACCCCCAGGGGGCTGCTGTGGACCCCCAGGGGGCTGCTAGGGACCCCCAGTGGGCTGCTGGGTACCACCTGGGGGCTGCTGGGTACCCCCTGGGGGCTGCTAGGTACCCCCAGGGGGCTGCTGGGTACCCCCTGGGGGCTGCTATATGTACCCCTGGGGGCCTGCTGTATACCACTGGGGCTGCTGTATACTACCACTGGGGCTGCTGGGGCTGCTATATACTACCACTGGGGCTGCTGTATACTACCACTGGGGCTGCTATATACTACCACTGGGGCTGCTATATACTACCACTGGGGCTGCTGTATACTACCACTGGGGCTGCTGTATACTACCACTGGGGCTGCTATATACTACCACTGGGGCTGCTGTATACTACCACTGGGGCTGCTGTATACTACCACTGGGGCTGCTGTATACTACCACTGGGGCTGCTATATACTACCACTGGGGCTGCTATATACTACCACTGGGGCTGCTATATTACAGGGCTGCTGTATACTACCACTGGGGCTGCTATATACTACCACTGGGGCTGCTGTATACTACCACTGGGGCTGCTGTATACTACCACTGGGGAGGCCTGTATACCACTGGGGGGGGCCTGTATACCACACTTCTGGGGGCTGTATACCTGTGCTGGGGTCCACCCTCGGCTTATACACGAGTCAATAGGTTTTTCCAGATTTTTGGGGCAAAAGTAGGGGGGTCGTCTTATACACGGTTCGGCTTATACACGAGTATATACGGTACCTCTGAATCAGTTCAAACGAATTAGAAAAAAATTGTACTAGAGACACTGATTTTAATGAACAATCGAAAGTGCTTATTGATCGATTCCACCATAGAAAATTCCCTAGGAGGTTGATAAAAAATGCTCAGACAATCAGCAAGGCTACTGAACAAGAACAATTACTGGAAATGCATGAAAAACCTGCCATGAATAGAGAAATTTTTTATAGCTTCATCACCAGGTATAACAAATACCACAAAAATATCAGGAAGGGGGGCGTGGCCTAGGCATGGAGGAGTAGAGACGCGTGTGGCTGAAGCTCCCGACCCCAGGCCTTTATACCAGCAGCATTACAACACAACTCGGTGGCGTGGTGGAGACTATGCGACGGGGGAGATCCGTGAGAACCCTTTTACCGGAGTCCCAGACCCCAAAGACCCCCAGGGCGTCTATTAGACGCTTTTTTACTGGGACCGCTCAGAAGCCCGCCAAAGTCCCTGAGAGCAAGATGGGCGCGGTGCAGGGGAAGGAGGAGTGGGAGAGACCAGCAGAAGAGGAGATGGAGGCCCTTCGTGCACAAGACGATCCGAGCCTGGATGGAGAAAGGAGCGGCGAGGAGAGAGTGCAGACCAGAGGCTCCCACAACAGACTTCTAATGTCCGGGCTGAGACCGCGAACGGGTGATGCTGCCGCGCTGAACACAGCCTCTCTGCAGAGAGCGTCTGGAGCCGACGGAGCCGAGGGAGGTGAGGAATGTTCCGCTGATGAAGGGGATTATGAGGTGGGTCCCCCCCTTCCTAGACGCTCCATAAATCAAGCAGCCGAAGGATTAAGGGCTGTAACCCCCGGGGTGGTCGCGGTCCAGGGCCAGTCTCAGCTACTCACAAGAGACAGCATTAACCCTTCTGTGTCTACTGGAGACGCATGGTCTATGGGCAAAGATGTGGCTAGTTCACCTGCAACCTCCCAGTTAGCCCTGGACTATCAGCTTCAGCCTGCAAGTGTGCTTGGAGAACTAGCTGATTTGAGGGCTCGCATGGCTGTTATCCCCACCAGGGAAGATATGGAGTCATACATGGAGAGACTTGAGCAGGCTTATAGAGGAGAGTTATCCTGTCTGAGGGGTGAGGTCACCAGAGTGGATGCACAGGGACAGGATCATGCAGTGAGGATTGCAGCCTTAGAAGAGATGTGCAGATCACAACAAGTTATACTACAAACACAATCCACCCAAATTACCCATCTGGTCGATGCCCTGGACGACGGGGAAAATAGGGGAAGACGTAATAACATTCGTGTACGGGGCCTCCCTGAATCTGTGGAATCGAGGGATCTCCCCAGAGTTCTCCAATCCATATTCAATGACATATTGGGGGACCCACAATCCAACTCCATAGAGCTAGATCGTGCCCATAGAGCGCTTGGTCCCAGATCACCCGACCCTGACTGGCCTCGCGACGTCATATGTCGTGTCCACCGATACATCATTAAAGAAGCTATCATGACGAAAATTCGCAATGGAGCACCATGCCGATTTGAGGATAGACCTCTGCTTGTCCTTCCTGACTTGTCCAGACTAACACTTTTGAAAAGACGAGCATTACGCCCTCTTCTAAATTCTCTCAAGGAAAATGGATATACCTATAGTTGGGGGTTCCCATTCAAGCTCCAAGTTAAGAGAGATGGTCAGATTTTTCTTTTACACTCCCCAGCTGACATTCAAGCCTTCACATCAGCTCTCGAGGTTCCTCCAGTGATTATCCAGGGATGGCCTGATTTCTTGCCGGGGACAGGCGAGGGAAACCGATGGGCAGGAGTGCCCCCTCGCCGTGGTGGCCGACGTCCCCCGCGTTGAGACTTTTGTTTTTGAGCGATGATGTCAATCTTACCTGGCTGGGATCCCTCAGGACACATCTTAATCCCTGGAAGTTCCATTACTTGAGTTTTGAATTAAGTTTTGAACCCACTTTATTATCCTTTGATAAGACATATAGTAGACACTCAAATAATGTTTTCCTTCCTCTACCTATTGCTTTCTGGAACTTTACATGTTAACTCTCCTGATACCTTGGTCTTCTGCTGCCCTGCTCCTGCTCTTCCTGATCTTCTCCCGCTTTATCTGCCCACATCGTTTCCCCTTCTCCCCTATACCCGCCCTTCCCCCCCCCCTAGTTTCCCTACCTCTCACGTAGTTCTCTTTAAAATACCGTATATACTCGTGTATAAGCTGAGTTTTTCAGCCCAAAAATTGGGCTGAAAAGTCCCCCCCTCGGCTTATACACGAATCACTATACGGGGTGAGTGGGGTGGGGCTCTGTCCGGGTGCTGGGGAGGCAGGAGGAGGCGGGGGGAGGCTGCTGTATGAGCGGCCCCGTCACGTGGGGCCGCTCATTACATATGCACTGCATCCCCCTGTCAATCAGCGCCAGGGGGAGCAGTGCATATAGGTAGATAATGCCCCAAATAAATGCTGGCACACGTCCCCCCTGTTGTAAGGCCCCCCCTGCTGAATACTTACCATCCCTGGTCTTCAGCAGCACCCCGGCGCCGGTCCTCTGTGCTCCGGTGGTCCGCGATCCCGTCCTCTGTGCTCCGTTCCCCGGCTGTATCATGTGACCAGCCGCGTCGCAGACGCGATGACGTCATTGCTTCTGCGACGCGCGGGGAACCCGGATGCAGCCGTGGAGCGGAGCACAGAAGACGGGATCGCGGAGGACCGGAGCACAGAGGACCGGCGTCGGGGTGCTGCTGAAGACCAGGGATGGTAAGTAATCAGCAGGGGGGGCCTTACAACAGGAGGGGACGTGTGCCAGCATTTGTGTAGGGCTGCTGTATACTGGGGCTGCAATACCACTGGGGCTGCAATACCACTGGGGCTGCTGTATACTGGGGCTGCAATACCACTGGGGCTGCTGTATACTGGGGCTGCAATACCACTGGGGCTGCTGTATATAGGGGCTGTATACACCACTGGGGCTGCAATACCACTGGGGCTGCTGTATATAGGGGCTGCTGTATACACCACTGGGGCTGCAATACCACTGGGGCTGCTGTATATAGGGGCTGTATACACCACTGGGGCTGCAATACCACTGGGGCTGCTGTATATAGGGGCTGTATACACCACTGGGGCTGCAATACCACTGGGGCTGCTGTATATAGGGGCTGCTGTATACACCACTGGGGCTGCAATACCACTGGGGCTGCTGTATATAGGGGCTGTATACACCACTGGGGCTGCAATACCACTGGGGCTGCTGTATATAGGGGCTGTATACACCACTGGGGCTGCAATACCACTGGGGCTGCTGTATATAGGGGCTGCTGTATACACCACTGGGGCTGCAATACCACTGGGGCTGCTGTATATAGGGGCTGCAATACCACTGGGGCTGCAATACCACTGGGGCTGCTGTATATGGGGGCTGTATACACCACTGGGGCTGCAATACCACTGGGGCTGCTGTATATGGGGCTGTATACACCACTGGGGCTGCAATACCACTGGGGCTGCTGTATATAGGGGCTGCTGTATACACCACTGGGGCTGCAATACCACTGGGGCTGCTGTATATAGGGGCTGCAATACCACTGGGGCTGCAATACCACTGGGGCTGCTGTATATAGGGGCTGCTGTATACACCACTGGGGCTGCAATACCACTGGGGCTGCTGTATATAGGGGCTGCAATACCACTAGGGCTGCTGTATATACACTGGGGGCTGCTGTATATACCACTGGGGGCTGCTGTATATCATACTGCTGGGGCCTGTATACCACTGCTGGGGGCTGTATACCTGTGCTGGGGTCCACCCCCGGCTTATACGCGAGTCAATAGATTTTCCCAGGTTTTGGGGGCAAAAGTAGGGGGGTCGGCTTATACACGGGTCGGCTTATACACGAGTATATACGGTACTTCTTCGACCTCTTCTCCCTCTTTCTTTCCTCCTCATGCATTCGTTGATTTATATATATCATTAGATGGCCAGGAGGGAGGCATCAATGTGAATGTTATATGCTATGTTATATGGGTAAGAGTTCCATGCCAGGAGATTCCCTTAAGGGGGCTCTCTTTTAGCATTTTAAGTTAATATTAAGTGTTGTTGTATATTTTCAGAATTACTATAATTCAAGGCCTGGTGGGGAGTAATCCTCTGACTAGGTTATTTTCCTGACTGGGTATTCTGGTTGCACAGGTGCGCTGGAATATATTTACCCACACATTTACTTTAATTGCTGCAGTCTTTGACAAGCATTTATTGTAGAGACGCAGCTGGGCTGACCTGACTTCTTGGTTAACCTAGTTGCGCCTATTTGTTTTATTTTATATTATCTTTCTTCTACTCTTTATTCCCACTTTCTTAAATTCTCCCTAGATCTACATTACTACCTATCTTCAATCTTATCTTGTCTATATCTCAATTCCGTCCGCGATGGCTCAGGTCAACATTTGTTCTTACAATGTCAAGGGGTTCAACACTCCCCAGAAAAGAAATCAGATCCTGGAGGAGATGCATAAACAGAATGTCATGATTTTGCTCTTACAGGAAACCCACTTCAAGAGCGGCCACGTCCCTGGCATTGGTGGTCGGAGGTACAGTCATTGGTTTCACAGCCCCAACCCTGAGGCGAGGTCTCGCGGGGTCTCCATTGCGCTGCACAAATCCTTTCTCCACACTGTCCTTGACTCAGTTATCGATCCTGAAGGTAGATATATTTTCATGAAAATTAGGGTCAACTCCACTACCATCACAATTGCCAATTGGTACCTCCCGAACTTAAACCCAACAGGGAAATGTATAGCGCTTATGGAAAAATTGAGAGAGTTCGCAGAAGGCATTATTATCGCAGGAGGGGACTTCAATTTCGCCCCAGATCCAGTCTTAGATAGTTCCTCGGGGAGCCGGGGTTTAACGAGGGCAAAGCTAAACGCGTTTAGACGAACTGCGCTGGGTCTCGGCCTTGTCGATCTGTGGCGGGCTCTTAACCCTGGGACCAGGGATTATACCTTTTATTCCTTTGCTCATGATTCTTACAGCAGACTCGATTTTTTCCTTGTTAGCCAACGCATTTTGACCTGGAAGGTGAAAGCCTCCATAGGCCAGATTTGTTTATCAGATCACGCCCCCATCTTTTGTAGTTTACAAATACCTGGCAAACACAACAAACAATGGTCTTGGCGTCTCAACAACAACCTTCTAAATGATGACAAATGTTCTGTTGAGGTGGGGGAGGCGATTGGGGAATTTATTGAGACCCACTCCGAGGATCTTACTCCTACCCCCACTAAGTGGGAGACTCTGAAGTGTGTGCTTAGGGGCATTCTCTTGAAGCACGGCTCCAGACTCAAGAGGGAGAAGCAGGAAAAAATCGAAGAGTTGGTGAGACGAATTACAGCCCTGGAGTGCTCCCACAAACAGACGTTAGAGAGGTCGACTTTAGCTGACTTGGTGGTGGCTAGGGACGACCTGAGGAGAATAGTAGACCAGCACTACCTGCGAGGGAAAGAAAGACTACGTAGATTCATATACGAATATGGAGATAAGTGTGGCCGACCTCTCGCAAGGCTTCTTCATCCGAGGGACATACCCGGAAGGGTTCCCAAAATTAAAAGACAAGACGGGGTTATCACTCAACACCCTGACGATATCCTGCAGACTTTTAAGGACTACTACAGTAGTCTCTATAATTTAAAAGAGGAGGCTGGAGGGAGAGCTCGGACACACTTAGACAACAAAATTCGGGAATACGTCAACAGGACGGCTTTGCAGACAATATCCCGGGCGGATGCAGAGACATTGGATGCCGACTTCTCGGAGGAGGAGGTTAGGAAGGTAATAATGGAATCCCCAGGAGGGAAGAGTCCAGGCCCAGATGGATACTCATCCAAATTTTACAAACAATTCAACCAACAGGTCGTGCCCTTCTTGACAGAGGTGTTCAATTCAGTCTCCTCGGGATGCTCTTGGGTTCCACAGTCCCTGGAGGCACACATCAGTGTGTTGCCAAAGCCGGGAAAAGATCACCTGGAGGTGATGAACTTTAGACCAATTTCATTGATTAACATCGATATTAAGTTGTTTTCTAAATTATTAGCAAATCGACTGGCCCCCTTGCTCCCTGCGATCATTCACTACGATCAAGTAGGCTTCGTCCATGGAAGAGGTGCACGAGACAACACAAATAAATTGTTGATCCTCTTGGCCCGGGCGAAGGCCTTAAAGACACCGATGTGTTTACTATCGGTTGACGCGGAAAAGGCCTTCGACCGGGTCAACTGGCAATTCTTGAAGGCCTCTTTGGAACAGGTAGGCCTGGGGACTAAGTTCCTGAATGGTGTGATGTCTCTGTATACTGGTCCATCGGCGAAAGTTAGAGCCAACGGGGGTCTATCCTCATCATTTACCATCAGTAATGGAACCCGCCAGGGGTGCCCCCTTTCTCTGTTACTTTACGTAATAGTGATGGAGCATTTGGCAAATGCCCTGAGACAGAATCCCAATGTAAGAGGCATGACCTGTGGTAACCATCAATGCAAAGCGGCGCTATTCGCCGATGACTTGTTGTTGTTCATTACCCAACCTCTAATCTCGTTTCCCAATTTACTTAAACTGTTTGACGAGTTTGGAGTGGTGAGCAACTTCAAGGTTAATGTATCAAAGACCGAGGCCATGGATGTATCCCTCATGGGGGCTGACAAGACACGTTTAAAAGAACTCTTTCACTTTAAGTGGAGAGAGGATAGCTTGAAATATCTGGGCATTCACGTCCCCAAAGACAACTTCAGTTGGTTCGAAAAGAACTACCTCCCCTCCTCCTAAGAACTGCAGCAGACTTACGTAATTATAACACCAGACAGATTTCCTGGTTTGGTCGCATACATGCGGTCAAGATGGATATATTACCTAGGTACCTGTTCTTATTCCAGACTCTCCCAATTGAGGTACCCTTGAGCTTCTTTAACCGTTTGAAAACTTTACTTACTAGGTTTGTATGGGGTTGCAGGAGACCTAGAGTTGGATATAACAATCTCTGTCGACACAAATCTCAGGGCGGAGCTGGCCTCCCAAATTTTAAATTGTATCATAAGGCCGCAGTGATGGAGCGGTTGTCTGACTGGAAGTTTCACCATGACTCAAAACAATGGGTTACACTAGAACAGGAGAGCACTGATATTCCTCTTAGGAATCTAGCATGGATCAACCCGTCAGACAGACCTAGTTTGGGCCCAGAGGCTGTACTGGTAACCCCGGCACTTAGAGTATGGGATTTGGAGACCAGGCGGGGAGTTGTGGCCAGGAGATGGAGCCCCCTGACACCTATTTTTGGGAATCCCTCTTTCCCTCCGGCACTACAGACACCTTCCTTTTTGAAATGGAGATCTACGGATGAGCCTAAAATGAAGCACGCTTTTTCCAGAGGGAGGCTTTTGCCGCACAACGAACTATCGAGCCCTTCCCGAAGCGGCTCATGGTTAGAGTATGCCCAGCTACAGTCCTTCTATTGTAAGATTGGCCCCGAATGTAATTTCTTTACTGCATTAACCAGGTTCGAGCTGCTGTACGAACAGGAGGAACCCCCTCTCATCTTGTCTCAGTACTCTATTCAGTCCTAAATGATAGACAAGAGGACGATAGACCGGGATTCTGCGCAAAATGGGAAAGCGAGCTTGGCTTGGAGTTCTCAAGAGAACAGTGGGAGAAGGCCTTCCTTTATACCCATAAACTGTCTATGGCATGCCTGGCCCAGGAGCGGAATTTCAAAATCTTAGCTAGATGGTATCAATGCCCTAACACGCTACATGCTGCTTTTCCATCGACTCCTGACAGGTGTTGGAGATGTGGATTGGCTCGTGGAACAATGACCCACATTTGGAGGGATTGTAGTGAAATCCGTCCTTTTTGGACAGCGGTTTTTGATTGTTACAGATCAGTCAGTGGTAAGAATGTGATCCCCGATCCAGCTTTAGCCTTGCTTTCAATGCTGCCTGGATCCATTGGAGTACAAAAATCAGACCTCCTTCGTTTCTTTCTAACGGCGGCACGAACTGTGATTCCTAGGCATTGGAGATCCCAGCGTGCACCCGACCTGGTTGAATGGCTTGAGGAGATGACAACTCTTCATCGTATGGAAGAATTGACGGCCGAGATAACCAATGCCAGGGACCGATACCGTATGATTTGGAGCTCATGGGTTCTTTTTCTAGATTCTCCTGATTTCCGAAACACGTTCTCTGGCTAGAGACGTCCCTCCTGTGGTTTGGAGTTTCCTGCCCGGGAGGTTCTCGGGAACGAGTGACTGGCGTGAGAGTCTCGTGGATACTATCTTTTCTATTCTCTGATTTCCTTTCTTTCTTTTTCCTGATCTCCTCCTTTCTTTTATTACAATGTTTTCCATACAAATTTAAGTTTAACTGTGTACCACTTTGGGTGCGAGCTTTTTGTTCATGGTTTAAATTGATATCTACTAGAATATGTTATTATCCCGTTGGAGAGGATATCTTAAACAGTTTTTCGCAAAGAGGGACTCTCTCCTCAGAACCCACTGAGAGAAGAGCAATGTTTCTTTCCTCATGGACTTGATCTCCCAATGTTTATCATTCTGTGAATTGGTGGCTTCCCTTGAAGAAAGGCTCTAAATATCAAAGAGACATTTCTTTTTTACAGCCCGATTGGAAGTTCGGCAGACTTATGATCCTTTCAGGATTCTTTGAATCAGCCTATTGACGATTATTATGCTTAATATTGCGTTTACTCATTCTATTATACAGGATTGTATACATTGTATAATTTGTTTGTCTTCCCCTCTTGTCCCCGTCCCATGTTCTTTCCCCTCTTCCCCTTTCAATAAAGAAAAATTGAACATAAAAATATCAGGAAGGTTCTGAATAGACACTGGCACATACTACAGAGTGATCCTTTTTTGAGTAATATTCTCCCTCCCAAACCTAAAATAACTTTCCGCAGGGCTCTAAACATAAAGGGAATAATAACACCAAGTCGTCTGAACAAAAATCAGCCACCTATTAAAAGTGGAAACACACCAAATGCAAAGATAACCAAATGTGGAAAGAAAAACTGTTTATGCTGTAAAATAATATATGAAACGAATAATTTTGTTTCAAGTACAACAGGTGAAATCTTTCCAATCAAACATAACATGAACTGTGGTGCTAAATATGTGATTTATTTAATTGAGTGCCCTTGCAAACTCCAATATGTGGGTAGAACCACACAAACACTGCATGCCAGGCTTAATAAGCATAGGTCAAATATTAAAAAGGGCTTTAAACAACATGGAGTCTCATGGCACTACGAGAAATACCATGGCAGGGATTTCACACAAATGAAGATTTTACCTATTGACTATATCCCTGAAAACATAACAAATAGATTTGAAGTCCTGAAAAAGAAGGAAAAATTCTGGATGTATAAACTTAATTCTCTAAAACCAAAGGGATTAAATTTAATAACAGAATTAATCTAAAGTATTATTTTTAAACTATCTTCTTTTAAACTATATAATTTTTTATATAAATTTTATATATTTTTTGACCTGTTGCTGTTTTTACATTGAGAAAGCATTAAAGGAGCCATTCTGCTGCCATCTGTGGCGAACAATTGCACTGCAGGGTACCTTCTTATATTTAAATACGGTAAGTAGCTATGGTAACTGCATCCAGAACACTGCCATCTTGTGGATGTTTTTTTATAATGACACCCTCTTATAGATAATATTGCTTTCTCAGTATTTTATTCCTTCTGTTTTATATATGATCTGATCATGTTCTTATTCTCATATATTCACATTCTTAATAATTTTAAATATTTCTGATCAGTTTTTAATAAATATGTTTTTATATATGTTTTAAATTAAATGTTAATATTTTTAGTGTTTTGAACCAGCAGCTCTGTGAACCCCACTTGTCTCTAGTGTTTTGGCGGTGAGCCTCTTGAGCCACAGACTAGAAGAAGATTCTGCTGCACACCAGCACTTCATGTTCAAGGAAAAAGCCTATGGCTAACAAGTATTATTGCATTGTGTGAATAGGAACCAAGAACATATTGGAAAGCTACTGAAAGCTTTCCAATATGTCCTTGGTTCCTGTTCACACAATGCAGTAATACTTGTTAGCCATACGCTTTTTCCTTGAACATGAAGTGCTGGTGTGCAGCAGAATCTTCTTCTAGTAAGTATATATATTTTCATGCTAGCACCCACCACTAGAGGTGTGCGCCCATCTTATATATTATATTATGTGTTTTTTTGGTTGCAGCACCCTCCCCCACCCAGTAGCTGCTATGAGAACTTACACATAGTCCTGATAATTTCCTTTATAAGCAGGTTTTAATTGCACACAGGGCATTATCCCATACACACATCCAGACTGCAAACATGAGGTTTTTAGATAGGACCCAGTAGAGTGAAAAAACCTTGAAAGCGGTTACTGGGCTTCCGGATGTCATGGCCATTACATTCTAACTAATTTTTCACATTTATTCTTAGATAGCTTTCAGTAGCTTTCCAATATGTTCTTGGTTCCTGTTCACACAATGCAATAATACTTGTTAGCCATATTCTTTTTCCTTGAACATGAAGTGCTGGTGTGCAGCAGAATCTTCTTCTAGTAAGTATATATTTTCATGCTAGCACCCACCACTAGAGGTGTGCGCCCATCTTATATATTATATCTTGAGCCACAGAGGCTGACAGTCAAAAACAATTTTTTAGATAGTTTTTAGACACTATCATTTTTAACCAATTAGATTAAAGTTATAATTTTTATATATTTTATTCGATTTTTTTTACCCATAACTACCATTTAATGTTTCCTAGAACCCTTGTTTACATGCTTTATATAAAGCTCAGGATATAAAAAAAACCTATTGTATACACACAGATAAAATAGAAACCATACTTACCGTATATACTCGCGTATAAGCCGAGTTTTTCAGCCCAAAATTTGGGCTGAAAAGTCCCCCCTCGGCTTATACGCGAGTATATATGGTATATACAGCAGCAGTCCGGAGGTATACAGGCCCCCCCATCAAGCTCCAGGGCCCCCCCCCCTTGCGCGGCAGCCTGTAAAGTAAAATCATACTTATCAGTGTCCTGTCGCGCTGCCCCGCCGCTTGCCGACACACGATCCCGGGCTTCATTCCGCGTCTTCTGTGGTCGCGGGCAATGACGTCATTGCCTGCGACCACAGGAAGCCGGAAGCCGGAAGATGCGGATTGAAGCCCGGGATCGTGTGTCGGCAAGCGGCGGGACAGCGCGACAGGACACTGATAAGTATGATTTTACTTTACAGGCTGCCGCGCAAGGGGGGGCCCTGGAGCTTGATGGGGTGGCCTGTATACCTCCGGGGCTGCTGCTGTATACAGCCCTGGGGCTGCTGCTGTGTACAGCTTTGGGGCTGCTGCTGTATACAGCCCTGGGGCTGCTGCTGTATACGGCTTTGGGGCTGCTGCTGTATACACCCCTGGGGCTGCTGCTGCTGTATACATCACTGGGGCTGCTGTATACTACCTAAGGACTGCTGTATACTACCACTGGGGCTGCTGTATACTACCACTGGGGCTGCTGTATACTACCACTGGGGCTGTATACTACCACTGGGGCTGCTGTATACTACCACTGGGGCTGCTGTATACTACCACTGGGGCTGCTGTATACTACCACTGGGGCTGCTGTATAGTACCACTGGGGCTGTATATACCTCGGGGGCTGCTGTATACTACCACTGGTGCTGCTGTATACTACCACTGGGCTGCTGTATAGTACCACTGGGGCTGCTGTATAGTACCACTGGGGCTGTATATACCTCTGGGGCTGCTGTATACTACCACTGGGGCTGCTGTATACTACCACTGGGGCTGCTGTATACTACCACTGGGGCTGTATATACCTCTGGGGCTGCTTTATACTACCACTGGGGCTGCTGTATACTACCACTGGGGCTGCTGTATACACCTCTGGGGCTGCTGTATACTAACCACTGGGGCTGCTGCTGTATATACCACTGGGGCTGCTGCTGTATACTACCACTGGGGCTGCTGTATATACCTCTGGGGCTGCTGTATACCACACTGCTGGGGGCTGTATACCTGTGCTGGGGTCCACCCTTGGCTTATACACGAGTCAATAGGTTTTCCCAGGTTTTGGGGGCAAAAGTAGGGGGGTCGGCTTATACATGGGTCGGCTTATACACGAGTATATACGGTATATCAAATCAGACTTATTATCCTCTCTTGAATTAAAATGTCTAGCCCAAACAGTCCATTAGGTTGGACTGCTGACTTTCATAGAAATCCAGAGAAAGTCTTTCTATTTTTCTGAGTTCGAATCTAGTGTGAATAATTCCCCTATATGCTTCATTTTTCTTTTTTTCTTTTTATGCATCTGTATATGACATATGTAGTGTTCTCCTTTTATAGTGCATTTAGAATGAGATTATGTGGTTTATGCACATTTATAGAGACAAGATAAATGAATGTAATTGCTGTGACATGTAATGGGAGGTTCCAACATCTATGACGTCATTAATGACGTTTGTAAGCATTTTTTTCTTTGTGGGAGTGACTCCCAGTCTGTAAAGCATATAAAAAGATCTCTTATATGTACCATGTAATATGCCCTGAGGAAGGTGCTGGGACAGCACTGAAACGCGTTGGTATGGATGAATAAAGGACCTGATGATGGTAACAACCTTTGTGAAGTACTTTGATTGAATAGCAGCAGCGCAGACCGTGGAAACCATTCCTGTTTAAAGCTTCTGTTTTCCCGTGGATTTTGGCGTGACGGTGGAGGTTCTGCAGCAGCTGCTTAAGCGCTCAAACTGGTTGTGGGTTTCACAACCTACAAAGGTGAGTGGACCCCTATAAAATCCACACAATAGCAAAAGAGTCTTTTTGATAAAGCACAATCTGCGTGTCTTGTGTCTCCTTTTTTTCTATAGAAATTATCATCTTAGGTGGAGCATAGCCTAAGTTTTTAATTTCATTTCTTTGGTTTTTGAGTGCTGAGTTGTACTAGTACTATTGAGTCTATTTTTAACATTTGTTTTTTATTTCCATTTTTGGGATGGAGATACCCTAATATTAATTCTAGTATGTTAATCTTTTGCTTTCTTTATCGTGTCTTTTTGGATTCTATATTAACCCCTTCATGACCAAGGATATATAGGTACATCCTTGTTCGCCTCACTCCCATTGATGCGAGCTCACGCGCTGAGCTTGCATCATTCCCAGCACATGTCGGCTGATCAGATGATCTTCCCACTGCTGGCAATTCCTTAGATTGCGCTGTCAAACACAACGTGATCTAAAGCGCCACAGTGGAGAATGCGCTATTCCCCGCCGCCATTGGCAACACCATGACACAAGAATGGGGCATCAATGTGTTGCCATGACAACACGGGGTCAGATTAAAACCTCTCTCGCTGTCATGACACACTTCTTATGAATGCCCACCAAGTGCCTGGATCCACAGGAAGTGATCATTTCTCCAGTGCAGAGACACAGCTCTGCACTGCACAAGCGAACGGACAGTGCTGCGTTGAGGCACTCTAAGTGGCCAAGTAAAACACAGTAAGGGTGGAGGCACACTGTCATGCATCAAAAATGGAGCATATTTGACACACGACAGTGATGCGAGTGCATTCCGTGTGGTAGTGCGAGTGTGGTGCGAGTGAGATGTGAGTGTGGTGCGAGTGTAACATGGGCTTCCTTGCGTGGGTGAAACACCAGACACAAGAAAGCCCAATAGCTATATATCTACAGATAAAGATCTGTAGATGTAATAGCTATGTTGGGCTTTCTGCTGCTTTGACAGCAGTGTTTTTTAAATTTCCCGGGGATAACCGGCATATTAACCCCATTGCAGCTTCTGTGCTGCATGTCAACTGGGAGTCTGCAGAACGGTTAATAAGTCGATTATATCAGCTGAACCCCATATTTCTGTCCTGCCAGCTTGTGTCTGGTTTTGTCCAGACTCCATGGACACAAACTGACAGGACAGAATGTGTACGAAGGTGTTAATGATTTATTTAGTTAAAAGCCAGCAATTTCAGCACTTCTGTGCTGAGCTGAAATGCTGAACATTAAAGCTGGGTGCTGACCATGGTGCTGAAGCTCCACAGCAAGCAATCTGAACAGGTTCAGCACCACGGTCAGCACCCAGCTTTAACGTTCAGGACCATGGAGACCTCCTGAACTGCAGCCAACAGTGATTTCAGATTGCTAATATTTAATTAATAAATAAACGAGCAGGATGCTCATGGGGGGGAAGGATGGTGGGAGCAGGGCAGGATGGAGCCGGCGGGTGCAGAATGGAGTCGGCGGGAGCAGGATGTAGCTGGCGGGGGGAGGGCAGGATGGTGTCGGCAGCGGGGGGGGGAAGGATGGTGCGGGCGGGGAAGCAGGATGGTGGCGGGGGGGCAGGATGGAGCCGGCGGGGGGGGCAGGATGGAGCCGGCAGGGGGGCAGAATGGTGCAAGCGGGGGGGCAGGATTGTGCCGGTGGGGGGGCAGGATGGTGGCGGGGGGCAGGATGGGGCCGGCATGGAGGGCAGGATGGAGCCAGTGGGGGGGCGCAAGGATGGAGCAGGTGGGGGGGCAGAATGGAGCCAGCGGGGGGGGCAGGATGGAGCCGGCGGGGGGGCAGGATGGTGGCGGTGGGGGGGGAGGGTGTGAGGATACTCACCCGTCCACCTCCGTCTTGAAGCTCCAATGGAAGGACCTGTCGTTGCCTGGGAAACCGATCAGTTTCCCAGGCAACGACAGGTCCTCAAGCCTACTAGAAGCTAGAAGACGGACGGGGACGGGGGGGCAGGATGGGGGGAGGACAGGATGGTGGCGAGTGGGGCAGGATGGAGCGAGCGGGGCAGGATGGAGCAAGCGGGGCAGGATGGAGAGCAGGGAGGAGGCAGGGCGTGGTGGCGGCAGGTGGGGGCAGCAGGGGCGGAGGTGGCAGAGGAGATGGTGGAAGCGGGGCAGGATGGGAGGGCGGCAGGATGGTGGGGGGGCAGGATGGAGCGGGGGCAGAATGGACCCGTGGGGAAGGTGGAGGCGAGGATGGGGCGGAGGTGGAAGGATGGAGGGCGAGAGGCAGATGGAGCAGCGGGGGGAGGATGAGCGGATGGGGTGGGGCGGCAGGATGGAGCGAGGAGCAGGATGGATGCGCTGGGGGCAGGATGTGGCGAGCGGGGCAGGATGGAGCGAGTGGGGCAGGATGGAGCGAGCGGGGCAGGATGGAGCGGCGGGGCAGCATGGAGCGAGCGGGGCAGCAGGTGGAAGGGCAGTGGAGAGGCGGGCAGGATGAGCCGCGAGGAGCAGGATGGAGCGGAGGGCAGGGGGGAGGGCGGTGGTGCAGGGGGAAATGATGGGGGAGAGCAGGATGGTGGGGGGAGGAGGGGCAGGTGGGCGAGCAGGACAGGGGCGCGGGAAATGGGCGGGGGGCAGGATGGAGCGGCAGGGCAGGAGGAGCGAGCGGGCGGATGGTGTCGAGCGGGGTAGGATGGTGTCGAGGGGCAGGATGGGGCGAGGGGGCAGAGGAGGGGAGGGGGTGCGGGGAGACGATGGTGGGGGGGAGAATGTGTGGGAGTAGAGGGGGAGGAGGGGGCGGGGGCGGAGCGGGCAGGTGGCGGGCGGGGCGGATGGGGGGCAGGCAGGGGAAGGGAGATGGTGGCGGGGGTAGTGCTGGGGGGGGAGGATGGTGGGAGGGGGCAGGATGGAGCCGGAGCAGGATGGTGACGGGAAGGATGATGGGGGGGAGCAAGATGGCTGGGGGTAGGATGGTGGGGGGCAGGATGGACGAGCGGGAGGATGAGCGAGGGGCAGGGGAGCGGTGTGGATGGAGGAGCAGGGCGAGGAGCGCGGCAGATGTGCCGGGGCGGATGGTGCCGGGACAGGATGGACGGCAGGGCAGGATGAGGAGGGAGTGGGGGGGAGAATAGGGGCATGGGCGGATGAGCGGGGCAGGATGGGCGCGGGGAGGAGTGAGGGGGAGGTGGGCGGAGGCAGGATGAAGCGGGGGGACGATGGAGCGGGGGACAGGGGGCGGGGGGGTGGGGGGGGACAGGATGGTGGCGGGGGAGAGGGGTGGCGGACGGAGGGCGGGGGCGGAGGGGGGTGGGATGGCGGGGGGAGGGGGGGGAGGAGAGAGGGGGGGGAGGAGCGAGGGGGGGGGGGGGGGGGGGGGGGGGGGGGGGGGGGGGGGGGGGGGGGGGGGGGGGGGGGGGGGGGGGGGGGGGGGGGGGGGGGGGGGGGGGGGGGGGGGGGGGGGGGGGGGGGTGGTGGGGGGGGGGGAAGATGTGCGGAAGGTGGGGGGAGAGGCCGGCGGGCAGGGACGAGGGCAGGGGCCGGGTTAAGAGGGTGGGCGGGCGGTTGGAAGGGGGCAGGAGGGACGGGGAGGACGGTGGCGATGGCGGGGGCAGAATAGGCCGGCGAGGGCGGATGGCCGGGGATGGGGCAGCGGCAGGATGGAGTGAGGGGGCAGGTGGGCTGAGGAGGTAGGCGGCGGGACAGATGGAGGCGGGGCGTGTGCGACAGGATGGTGGGGGCGGATGGGGCGGGGAGTGGATGTGGGAGGGGCAGGAGGACGAGGATGGAGCCGCGGGGCAGGATGGAGCTGGCGGGGCAGAATGGAGCAGGCGGGGACAGGATGGAGCCAGTGGGGGCAGGATGGTGGCGAGCAGGGCAGGATGGAGCGAGCAGGGCAGGATGGAGCTGGTGGGGGCAGAATTGAGCTGGCGGGGAGCAGGAATCGAGCTGGCGGGGGGGCAGGATGGAGCTGGCGGGGGGGGCAGGATGGAGTGGCGCGGGGGGAGGGCAGAGATGGTGCGGCGGGGGGGGAGGGGTGGGGGAAGGATGGTGCCGGCAGGGAAGCAGGATGGTGGCAGGGAGGGTAGGATGGTGCCGGTGGGGGCAGGATGGAGCCGGAAAGGGGGAAAGTATGGAGCCAGCAAGGGGGGTAAGGAGGAGTCGGCGGGGGGGCAGGATGGTGGCGGCGGCGGGGGAGGGGGGCAGGATTGTGCCGGCGAGGGGGAAGAATGGTGCGGTGTGAGGGCGGGATTGTGCTGGTAGGGGGGCAGGATGGTGGCAGGGGGCAGGATGGGGCCGGCATGGGCGGTAGGAGGAGCCAGCGGGGGGTGGAAAGGATGGAGCAGGTGGGGGGGGCAGGATGGAGCCAGCAGGGGGGGCAGGATGGAGCCGGCGGGGAGGGCAGGATGGTGGCAGTGGGGGGGAGGGTGTGAGAATACTCACCATCCACCTCCGCCTTGAAGCTCCGATGGCAGGACTGTTGTTGCCTGGGAAACCGATCAGCTGATCAGTTTCCCAGGCAACGACAGGTCCTCAAGCCCTCTGAAAGCTAGAAGACGGATGGGGACGGGGGGAGGACAGGATGGTGGCAAGCGGGGCAGGATGGAGCGAGTGGGGCAGGATGGTGGCGAGGGGGCAGGATGAAGGCGGGGGCAGGATGGAGCAAGCGGGGCAGGATGGTGGTGAGTGGGGCAGGATGGTGGCGAGCAGGGCAGAATGGAGCGGCGGAGCAGGATGGTGGAGGGGAAGCACGATGGTGGCGGGGAAGTAGGATGGTGGCAAGCGGGGCAGGATGGAGCCGGTGGGACAACATGGAGCCGCGGGGCAGGATGGTGGGAGCGGGGCAGGATGGTGGCGAGCGGGGCAAGATACAGCGAGCGGGGCAGGATACAGCGAGCGAGCAGGATGGCGGTGAGGGGCAGGATGGTGTCAGGGCAGGATGGAGCCAGCGGGGGAGCAGGATGATGGCGGGGGAGCAGGATGATGGCGGGGAAGTAGGATGTGGCCAGCGGGGCAGGATGGAGCGAGCGGGGAAGGATGGAGCCGGCAGGGCAGGATGGTGGCGGGGGGGAGGGGCAGGATAGGGGGAGGGCAGGACGGTGGTGAGCGGGGCAGGATGGAGCGAGCGGGGCAGGATGGTGGCAGGGGGGCAGGATGGTGTCAGGGGCAGGATGGAGCGAGCAGGGAAGGATGGAGCAAGCAGGCAGGTGTTGGCGAGCGGGCAGGTGGAGCGAGAAGGGCAGGATGGAGCGAGCGGGGCAGGATGGAGCGAGCGGGGCAGGATGGAGTCGGCGGAGCAGAATGGAGACGGCGGGGCAGGATGGAGCCAGCGGGGGCAGGATGGAGCCGGCGGGGGCAGGATGGAGCCGGTGGGGGCAGGATTGTGGCGAGCGGGGCAAGATGGAGCGAGCGAGGCAGGATGGAGCCAGAGTAGTAGGATGGTGGCGGAGAGGGCAGGATGGTGGGAGCAGGGCAGGATGTAGCGAGGGGGGCAGAACAATGGGGGGGGGCAAGATGGTGGTGGGGGTGCAGGATGATGGCGGGGAAGTAGGATGTGGCCAGTGGGGCAGGATGGAGCCGGCGGGGCAGGATGGAGCGAGCGGGGCAGGATGGAGCGAGCGGGGCAGGATGGAGCGAGCAGGGCAGGATGGAGCGAGCGGGGCAGGATGGAGCGAGGGGGGCAGAACGGTGGGGGGGGCAAGATGGTGGTGGGGGGCAGGATAAAGCGAGTGGGGCTGGATGGAGCGAGGGTGGCAGAATGGAGCCGGCGGGACAGCATGGAGCCGCGGGGCAGGATGGTGAGAGCGGGGCAGGATGGTGGCGAGCAGGGCAAGATACAGCGAGAGGGGCAGGATACAGCGAGCGGGGCAGGATGGCGGTGAGGGGCAGGATGATGTCAGGGCAGGATGGAGCCAGCGGGGGCAGGATTGTGGCAGGGGAGCAGGATGTTGGCAGGGGAGCAGGATGATGGCGGGGAAGTAGGATGTGGCCAGCGGGGCAGGATGGAGTGAGCGGGGAAGGATGGAGCCGGCGGGGCAGGATGGTGGCGGGGGGAAAGGGCAGGATAGGGGGAGGGCAGGACGGTGGCGAGGGGGCAGGATGGAGCGAGCAGGGCAGGATGGAGCGAGCAGGGCAGGATGGAGCGAGCGGGGCAGGATGGAGCGAGCGGGGCAGGATGGAGCGAGCGGGGCAGAATGGAGCCGGCGGGGCAGAATGGAGACGGCGGGGCAGGATGGAGCCAGCGGGGGCAGAATGGAGCAGGCGGGGGCAGGATGGAGCCGGAGGGGGCAGGATGGAGCCGGTGGGGGCAGGATTGTGGCGAGCGGGGCAAGATGGAGCGAGCGGGGCAGGACGGAGCGGAGGAGCAGGATGGTGGCGGAGGGGGCAGGATGGTGGGAGCTGGGCAGGATGTAGCAAGGGGGGCAGAACGGTAGGGGGCGGCAAGATGGTGGTGGGGGGGCAGGATGGAGCGAGTGGGGCTGGATGGAGAGAGGGTGACAGGATGGAGCCGGCGGGACAGCATGGAGCAGTGGGGCAGGATGGTGGGAGCGGAGCAGGATGGTGGCGAGCCGGGCAAGATACAGTGAGCGGGGCAGGATGGCTTTCAGGGCAGGATGGAGCCAGCGGGGGCAGGATTGTGGCGGGGGAGCACGATGTTGGTGGGGGAGCAGGATGTTGGCGGGGGAGCAAGATGATGGCGGGGAAGTAGGATGTGGCCAGCGGGGCAGGATGGAGCGAGCAGGGAAGGATGGTGCCGGCAGGGCAGGATGGTGGCGGGGGGAGGTGCAGCATAGGGGGAGGGCAGGACAGTGGCGAGCGGGGCAGGATGGAGCGAGTGGGGCAGGATGGTGGCAGGGGGGCAGGATGGTGTCAGGGGAGCAGGATGTTGGCGGGGGAGCAAGATGGTGGCTGGGGAGTAGGATGATGGGAGCGGGGCAGGATGGAGCGAGCGGGGCAGGATGGAGCGAGCGGGGCACGATGGTGGCGAGCGGGGCACGATGGTGGCAAGCGGGGCAGGATGGAGCAAGCAGGGCAGGATGGAGTAAGCGGGGCAGGATGGTGGCGAGGGGTCAGGAAGGAGCAAGCGTGGCAGGATGGTAGCAAGCGGGGCAGGATGGTGGCAAAGGGGCAGGCAGGTGGCGGGGGTCAGGATGGAGCGAGCGGTGCAGGATGGAGCGAGCAGGGCAAGATGGAGCCGGCGGGGCAGGATGGTGGCGAGCGGGGCAGGATGGAGCGAGCTGAGCAGGATGGAGCAAGCGGGGCAGGATGAAGCCGGAGGGGCAGGATGGAGCTGGCGGGGGCAGAATGAAGCCGGCCGGGGCAGGATCGTGGCGGGGGAGCAGGATATTGGCGGGGGAGCAGGATGATGGCGGGGGAGTAGGATGGTGGCGAGCAGGGCAGGATGGAGCGAGCAGGGCAGGATGGAGCCAGTGGGGCAGGATGGTGGCGGGGGGAGGGGCAGGTTGGGGGGAGGGCAGGATGGTGGCAGGGGGCAGATTGGTGTCGGGGCAGGATGGAGCGGAGCGGGGCAGGATGGAGCCGGCGGAGGCAGGATCGTGGCGGGGGAGCAGGATGGTGGCGGGGGAGCAGGATGATGGCAGGTGAGTAGGATGGTGGCGAGCAAGGCAGGATGGAGCGAGTGGGGCAGAATGGAGTCGGCGGGGCAGGATGGTGGTGGGTGGAGGGGCAGGATGGGGGGGAGGGAAGGACGGGTGGCGAGCGGGGCAGGATGGTGGCAAGCGGGGCAGGATGGAGCGAGCAGGGCAGGTTGGAACGAGCGGGCAGAATGGTGGTGGGGGCACAGGATGGAGCAAGCGGGGCAAGATGGTGGCGAGCAGGGCAAGATGGAGCGAGCAGGGCAAGATGGAGCGAGCGGGGCAGGATGGTGGTGGGGGTCAGGATGGAGTGAGCAGGGCAGAATGGAGCGAGCAGGGCAGGATGGATCCGGTGGGGGAAGGATTGTGGCGAGCGAGGCAGGATGGAGAGAGCGGGGCAGGATGGAGCCGGAGGGGCAGGATGGAGCTGGCGGGGGCAGAATTGAGCCGGCGGAGGAAGGATCGTGGCGGGGGAGCAGCATGGTGGCGGGGGAGCAGGATGGTGGCGGGGGAGTAGGATGGTGGCGAGCGGGGCAGGATGGAGCGAGCGGGGCAGGAAGGAGCGAGCAGGGCAGGATGGAGCAAGCGGGGCAGGATGGAGATAGCGGGGCAGGATGGAGCCTGCGGGGGCAGGATGGAGTGGGCGGGGACAGGATGGAGCGGGCGGGGGAAGGATGGTGGCGAGCAGGGCAGGATGGAGCAAGCAGGGTAGGATGGAGCCGGAGGGGCAGGATGGAGCTGGCGGGGGCAGAATGGAGCCGGCGGGGGCAGGATGGAGCTGGCGAGGGGGAGGGCAGGATGGTGGCAGCGGGGGGGGAAGAATGGTGCCGGCGGGGAAGCAGGATGGTGGCAAGGGGGGGGCAGGATGGTGGCGGGGTGGCAGGATGGAGCCGGCGGGGGCGGCAGGATGGAGCCAGCAGGGGGGGCAGGATGGAGCCGGCGGGGGCGGCAGGATGTAGCCAGCAGGGGGGGGTGAAAGGATGGAGCCGGCGGGGGGCAGGATGGTGACGGCAGGGTGGGCAGGATGGTGCAGGCGGGGGGGCAGGATGGTGGGGGGGGGCAGGATGGTGGGGGGGCGGGATGGAGCCGGCGGGGGTGTGGGGAAAAAATGGAGTCGGCGGGAGGAGGCAGGATGGAGCTGGGGGGGGGGGCAGGATGGTGGTGGTGGGGGGGAGGGTGTGAGGATACTAATGGCAGGATCTGTCGTTGCCTGGGAAACCGATCAGCTGATCGGTTTCCCAGGCAACGACAGGTCCTTAAGCCCTCTAGAAGCTAGAAGACGGACGGGGATGGGGGGGCAGGATGGGGGGAGGACAGGATTGAGTGAGCGGGGCATGATGCTGGTGAGGGGCAGGATGATGGCAGGGGGCAGGATGGAGCGAACAGGGCAGAATGGAGCAAGCGGCGCAGGATAGTGGCAGGGGGCAGGATGGAGCTGGCGGGGGGGGGGAAGCATGGTGCCGGCAGGGAAGCAGGATGGTGGCGGGGGGAGGGCAGGATGGTGGCAGAGGGGTCAGGATGGTGAGGGGGCAGGATGGAGTCGGCAGGGAAGGGCAGGATGGAGCCAGCGGGGGGGAAAGGATGGAGCTGGCGGGGGGCAGGATGGTGCTGGCAAGGGGGGGGCAGGATGGTGGTGAGAGGGGCAGGATGGAGCGAGCAGGGCAAGATACAGCGAGCGGGGCAGTATACAGCGAGCGGGGCAGGATGGCGGTGAGGGGCAGGATGGTGTCAGGGCAGGATGGAGCCAGCGGGGGCAGGATTGTGGCAGGGGAGCAAGATGATGGCGGGGAAGTAGGATGTGGCCAGTGGGGCAGGATGGAGCCGGCGGGTCAGGATGGTGGCGGGGGGAAGGGCAGGTTAGGGGGAGGGCAGGAAGGTGGCGACCGGGGCAGGATGGAGCGAGCAGGGCAGGATGGAGGCGAGCGGGGCAGGATGTAGCGAGGGGGGCAGAACGGTGGGGGGGGGGGCAAGATGGTGGTGGGGGGCAGGATAAAGCGAGTGGGGCTGGATGGAGCGAGGGTGGCAGAATGGAGCCGGCGAGACAGCATGGAGCCGCGGGGCAGGATGGTGGGAGCGGGGCAGGATGGTGGCGAGCGGGGCAAGATACAGCGAGCGGGGCAGGATACAGCGAGCGGGGCAGGATGGCGGTGAGGGGCAGGATAGTGTCAGGGTAGGATGGAGTCAGCGGGGGCAGGATTGTGGTAGGGGAGCAGGATGATGGCGGGGAAGTAGGATGTGGTCAGTGGGGCAGGATGGAGACGGCGGGGCAGGATGGTGGCGGGGGGGAAGGGCAGGTTAGGGGGAGGGCAGGAAGGTGGCGAGCGGGGCAGGATGGAGCGAGCAGAGCAGGATGGAGCGAGCGGGGCAGGATGTAGCGAGGGGGACAGAACGGTGGGGAGGGCAAGATGGTGGTGGGGGGCAGGATAAAGCGAGTGGGGCTGGATGGAGCGAGGGTGGCAGAATGGAGCCGGCGGGACAGCATGGAGCCGCGGGGCAGGATGGTGGGAGCAGGGCAGGATGGTGGCGAGCAGGGCAAGACACAGCGAGCGGGGCAGGATACAGCGAGCGGGGCAGGATGGTGTCAGGGCAGGATGAAGCCAGCGGGGGCAGGATTGTGGCAGGGGAGCAGGATGATGGCGGGGAAGTAGGATGTGGCCAGTGGGGCAGGATGGAACGAGCGGGGAAGGATGGAGCCGGCGGGGCAGGATGGTGGCGGGGGGGAAGGGCAGGATAGGGGGGAGGACAGGACGGTGGCGAGCGGGGCAGGATGGAGCGAGCGGGGCAGGATGGTGGCAGGGGGGCAGGATGGTGGCAGGGGCAGGATGGAGCGAGCAGGGCAGGATGGAGCAAGCAGGGCAGGATGGAGCGAGCGGGGCAGGATGGAGCGAGCGGGGCAGGATGGAGCGAGCGGGGCAGAATGGAGCCGGCGGGGCAGAATGGAGACGGCGGGGCAGGATGGAGCCAGCGGGGGCAGAATGGAGCAGGCGGGGGCAGGATGGAGCCGGAGGGGGCAGGATGGAGCCGGTGGGGGCAGGATTGTGGCGAGCGGGGCAAGATGGAGCGAGCGGGGCAGGATGGAGCGGAGGCGCAGGATGGTGGCGGAGGGGGCAGGATGGTGGGAGCTGGGCAGGATGTAGCGAGGGGGGCAGAACGGTAGGGGGCGGCAAGATGGTGGTGGGGGGGCAGGATGGAGCGAGTGGGGCTGGATGGAGAGAGGGTGACAGGATGGAGCTGGCGGGACAGCATGGAGCCGTGGGGCAGGATGGTGGGAGCGGAGCAGGATGGTGGCGAGCCGGGCAAGATACAGTGAGCGGGGCAGGATGGCGGTCAGGGCAGGATAAAGCCAGCGGGGGCAGGATTGTGGCGGGGGAGCAGGATGTTGGCGGGGGAGCAAGATGATGGCGGGGAAGTAGGATGTGGCCAGCGGGGCAGGATGGAGCGAGCGGGGAAGGATGGAGCCGGTGGGGCAGGATGGTGGCGGGGGGAGGCGCAGCATAGGAGGAGGGCAGGACGGTGTCAGGGGAGCAGGATGTTGGCAGGGGAGCAAGATGGTGGCTGGGGAGTAGGATGATGGGAGTGGGGCAGGATGGAGCGAGGCGGGGCACGATGGAGCGAGCGGGGCACGATGTTGGCGAGCGGGGCACGATGTGGCAAGCAGGGCAGGATGGAGCAAGCAGGGCAGGATGGAGTGAGCGGGGCAAGATGGTGGCGGGGGGTCAGGAAGGAGCAAGCGTGGCAGGATGGTAGCAAGCGGGGCAGGATGGTGGCGAAGGGGCAGGCAGGTGGCGGGGTCAGGATGGAGCGAGCGGGGCAGGATGGAGCGATCAGGGCAAGATGGAGCCGGCCGGGCAGGATGGTGGCGAGTGGGGCAGGATGGAGCGAGCTGAGCAGGATGGAGCAAGCGGGGCAGGATGAAGCCGGAGGGGCAGGATGGAGCTGGCGGGGGCAGGATGGTGGCGGGGGTCAGGATGGAGTGAGCAGGGCAGAATGGAGCGTGCAGGGTAGGATGGATCCGGTGGGGGCAGGATTGTGGCGAGCGAGGCAGGATGGAGAGAGCGGGGCAGGATGGAGCCGGAGGGGCAGGATGGAGCTGGCGGGGGCAGAATTGAGCCGGCGGAGGCAGGATCGTGGCGGGGGAGCAGCATGGTGGCGGGGGAGCAGGATGGTGGCGGGGGAGATAGGATGGTGGCTAGCGGGGCAGGATGGAGCGAGCAGGGCAGGAAGGAGCGAGCGGGGCAGGATGGAGCGAGCGGGGCAGGATGGAGCAGCGGGGCAGGATGGAGTGGGCGGGGACAGGATGGAGCGGGCGGGGGAAGGATGGTGGCGAGCAGGGCAGGATGGAGCAAGCAGGGTAGGATGGAGTCGGAGGGGCAGGATGGAGCTGGGAGGGGCAGAATGGAGCCGGCGGAGGCAGGATGGAGCTGGCGAGGGGATGGCAGGATGGTGGCAGTGGGGGGGGAAGAATGGTGCCGGCGGGGAAGCAGGATGCTGGCAAGTGGGGGGCAGGATGGTGGCGGGGTGGCAGGATGGAGCCGGCGGGGGCGGCAGGATGGAGCCAGCAGGGGGGGGCAGGATGGAGCCGGCGGGGGAGGCAGGATGAAGTCGGCAGGATGAAGTCGGCAGGGGGGGCAGGATGGAGCCAGCGGGGGCAGGATGGAGTGGGCGGGGACAGGATGGAGCAAGCAGGGCAGGATGGAGCAGCAGGGCAGGATGGAGCCGGCGGGGGCAGGATGGAGTGGGCGGGGACAGGATGGAGCGGGCGGGGGAAGGATGGTGGCGAGCAGGGCAGGATGGAGCAAGCAGGGTAGGATGGAGCCGGAGGGGCAGGATGGATCTGGCGGGGGCAGAATGGAGCCGGCGGGGGCAAGATGGAGCTGGCGAGGGGAGGGCAGGATGGTGGCAGCGGGGGGGGAAGAATGGTGCCGGCGGGGAAGCAGGATGGTGGCAAAGGGAGGCAGGATGGTGGCGGGGGTGGCAGGATGGAGCCGGCGGGGGCGGCAGGATGGAGCCAGCAGGGGGGGTGAAAGGATGGAGCCGGCGGGGGGCAGGATGGTGACGGCAGGGTGGCAGGATGGTGCAGGCGGGGGGGCAGGATGGTGGTGCGGGGGCAGGATGGTGGGGGGGCGGGATGGAGCCGGTGGGGGTGTGGGAAAAAAATGGATGGAGCTGGGGGGGGCAGGATGGTGGTGGGGGGAGGTGTGAGATACCAATGGCAGGACCTGTCGTTGCCTGGGAAACCGATCAGCTGATCGGTTTCCCAGGCAACGACAGGTCCTTAAGCCCTCTAGAAGCTAGAAGACGGACATGGGGGGGCAGGATGGGGGGAGGACAGGATTGAGTGAGCGGGGCATGATGCTGGTGAGGGGCAGGATGAGTGGCAGGGGCAGGATAGAGCAAGCGGGGCAGGATGGTGGCGAGTGGGGCAGTATTGAGCAAACAGGGCAGAATGGAGCAAGCGGGGCAGGATAGTGGCAGGGGGCAGGATGGAGCTGGCGGGGGGGGGGAAGCATGGTGCCGGCAGGGAAGCAGGATGGTGGCGGGGGGGGGGGGCAGGATGGTGGCAGGGGGGTCAGGATGGTGAGGGGGCAGGATGGAGCCGGCAGGGAAGGGCAGGATGGAGCCAGCGGGGGGGAAAGGATGGAGCTGGCGGGGGGCAGGATGGTGCTGGCAAGGGGGGGGCAGGATGGTGGCGAGCGGGGCAGGATGGAGCGAGCAGGGCAGAATGGAGCTGGCGGAGCAGGATAGTGGCGGGGGGAGCAGGATGGTGGCGGGGAGTAGGATGGTGGGAAGCGGGGCAGGATGGAGAAGGCGGGGCAGGATGGATGCGGCGAGGCAGGATGGTGAGAACGCGGCAGGATGGAGCCGGAGTAGCAGGATGGTGGCGGGGAAGGGAGGGGCAGGATGGGGGGAGGGCAGGATGGTGGGAGCGGGGCAGGATGGAGCAAGTGGGGCATGATGGTGGCAGGGGGGCAGGATGGAGCAAGCGGGGCGGGGTGGAGCGAGCGGGGCAGGATGGTGGCAAGTGGGGCAGGATGGTGGCGAGCAGGGCAGGATGGAGCAAGCGGGGCAGGATGATGGCGGGGGAACAGGATGGTGGTGGGGGGGCAGGATGGTGGCGGGGGTCAGGACAGTGCCGGGACAAGGCATTTTGGTGCCCTAGGCAGGTAAGGCAAACGGCGGCCCCCCCCCCCCCCGCCCCGAAATATGTCTGGGAATAAAAATGTCAGCATACTTTGAAAGTAAATTTAATTTAACGGGGACGTATAAAAGGTTCGTCCAACCACACTACAGAGACATACTGATAGGATGTTTACATTGTGAGCCCCAATGGGGACAGTGTTCATGATGTATGTAAAGTGCTGTGGAGTTCATAGTGTAATATAAATGCAAAAAGTATTATTCTTAATATTATGTCACAATACCAGGATCTGAGGATCTTCTATTTCGAGGTCAGGGACTCTCTGATGCCATGTTGCTGCTTGTCTCGCTGTTGTCCTCTTTTGACACTGCAGTGCGGTGGACAAGAGAGCATTAACTGGTTAATAACAAGAAGTATGGAGTGTGTACTGAGCCATAAACCCTCCCCTTACCATGAAGTATGGAGTGTACTAACTGAGCCATAAACCTCCTCATACCATGTCCAGCAGACATTGTAGGATTACTACCCGTATATACTCGTGCATAAGCCGACCTGTGTATAAGCCGACCCCCTACTTTTGCCCCCAAAACCTGGGAAAACCTATTGACTCGTGTATAAGCCGAGGGTGGACCCCAGCACAGGTATACAGCCCCCAGCAGTGTGGTATACAGCAGCCTCCCCAGTGGTATATACAGACCCCAGGGGTAATACAGCAGCTTCAGGGGTAATACAGCAGCCCCAGGGGTAATACAGCAGCCCCAGGGGTTATACAGCAGCCCCAGGGGTAATACAGCAGCCCCAGGGGTAATACAGCAGCCCCAGGGGTTATACAGCAGCCCCAGGGGTAATACAGCAGCCCCAGTGGTAATACAGCAGCCCCAGGGGTTATACTGCAGCCCCAGGGGTTATACAGCAGCCCCAGGGGTAATACAGCAGCCCCAGGGGTAGTACAGCAGCCCAGGGGTAATACAGCAGCCCCAGGGGTAATACAGCAGCCCCAGGGGTTATACAGCAGCCCCAGTGGTATATACAGGCCCCAGCAGTATATACAGCAGCCCCAGTGGTATATACAGGCCCCAGCAGTATATACAGCAGCCCCAGTGGTGGTGTATATAGGGCCCAGTGGTGGTGTATAAGGGCCCAGTGGTGGTGTATACAGGGCCCAGTGGTGGTGTATACAGGGCCCAGTGGTGGTATACAGGGCCCAGTGGTGTTATACCAGGGGCCCAGTGGTGGGTGGTTATACAGGGCCCAGTGGTGGTATACAGGGCCCAGTGGTGGTGTATACAGGGCCCAGTGGTGTATACAGGGCCCAGTGGTGATGTATACAGGGCCCAGTGGTGCTGTATACAGGGCCCAGTATGCGGGGGCCGGGGGGGAGGCGCGCGCCTTTGCACACTCACCGCGGCCGCCGTCACTGTGCATCTGATGTAAGGAGGAGAGGAGGGGCGGGCAGAGCTGCAGGGCAGGAGGTCCCGTCCTCCCTCCTCTCTGGCCGGCGCGGCCGCCGGCGGCTGGCACGGGGCCCCCCAGGGGGTGCGGGGCCCTCCAGGGGGTGCGGGCCCCCCCAGGGGGCGGGCAATGGGCCCCTCATGTGGAAAAAATTCGCCCTCCACAAGATGGCGCCCAAGGCGATCGCCTAGGGTCGCCTACCTATCGTCCCGCCCTGGGTCAGGATGAAGCGAGCGGGGAAGAATGGAGCCAGTGGAGCAGGATGGTAGCGGGGGAGCAGGATGGTGGCGGGGAAGCAGGATCATTGCGGGGGAGTAGGATGGTGGCGAACGGGGCAGGATGGAGCGAGCGGGCAGGATGGAGCCGGCGGGGCAGGATGGTGGCGGGGGAGAGGGGCAGGATGGGGGGAGGGCAGAATGGAGCGAGCGGGGGTAGTGGGAAAGGATGGAGCCGGTGGGGGGGCAGGATGGAATCGGCGGGGGGGGCAGGATGGAGCCGGCGGGGGAGGCAGGATGAAGTCGGCAGGGGGCGCAGGATGGAGCCAGCGGGGGTGGGGGGAAAGGATGGAGCCGGTGGGGGGGCAGGATGGAACCGGCGGGGGGGGCAGAATGGAGCCGGCGGGGGGTGAGGGTGTGAGGATACTCACCCGTCCACCTCCGTCTTGAAGATTCAATGGCAGGACCTGTCGTTGCCTGGGAGACCGATCAGCCCTCTAGAAGATAGAAGACGGACAGGGACGGGGGGGCAGGATGGGGGTATTACAGGATGGTGGCGAGCGGGGCAGGATGGAGCGAGTGGGGCATGATGATGGCGAGGGGCAGGATGGTGGCGGGGGGCAGGATAGAACAAGCGGGGCAGGATGGTGGCGAGTGGGGCAGGATGGAGCGAGCAGGGCAGAATGGAGCAAGCGGCGCAGGATGGTGGCAGGGGGCAGGATGGAGCTAGGAGGGGGGGGAAGCATGGTGCTGGCGGGGAGGCAGGATGGTGGCAGGGGGGCAAGATGGTGGCAGGGGGGTCAGGATGGTGAGGGGGCAGTATGGAGCTGGCAGGGGGGGGCAGGATGGAGCCAGCAGGGGGGGAAATGATGGAGCTGGTGGGGGGGGGCAGGATGGTGGCAAGCGGGGCAGGATGGAGCGAGCAGGGCAGAGTGGAGCCGGCGGAGCAGGATGGTGGCGGGGGAGCAGGATGGTGGCGGGGTGTAGGATGGTGGGGAGCGGGGCAGAGATGGAGCGAGAGCAGGGCAGGATGGTGGGAGCGGGGCAGGATGGAGCCGGAGGAGCAGGATGGTGGCGGGGGAGGGAGGGGCAGGATGGGGGGATGGCAGGATGGTGGCGAGTGGGGCAGGATGGAGCGAGCGGGGCAGGATGGTGGCGGGGGGGCAGGATGGAGCAAGCAGGGCAGGATGGAGCGAGCGGGGCAGGATGGTGGCGAGGGGGCAGGATGGAGCAAGTGGGACAGGATGGTGGCGAGCGGGGCAGGATGGAGCCAACAGGGCAAGATGGTGGCGGGGGGACAGGATGGTGGTGGGGGGGCAGGATGGTGGCGAGGGTCAGGATGAAGCGAGTGGGGCAGAATGGAGCCGGCGGAGCAGGATGGTGGTGGGGGAGGAGCACGATGGCGGGGGAGTAGGATGTTGATGAGCGGGGCAGAATGGAGCTGGCGGGGTGGGAAGCATGCTGCCGACGGGGAAGCAGGATAGTGACGAGGGGGGCAGGATGGTGTCGGGCGAGCAGGATGGAGCGAGCGGGGCAGGATGGAGCCGGCGGGGCAGGATGGTGGGAGCGGGGCAGGATGGAGAAGTGGGGCAGGATGGTGGCGGGGGGGCAGGATGGAGCAAGCGGAGCAGGATGGAGCGAGCGGGGCAGGATGGTGGCGAGGGGGCAGGATGGAGCGAGCGGGGGTAGGGGGAAAGGATGGATGAGCCGGTGGGGGGGCAGGATGGAGCCGGCAGTGGGGGCAGGATGGAGCCAGCAGGGGGGGCAGAATGGAGCCAGCGGGGGTGGGGAAAAAGGATGGAGCCGGTGGGGGGCAGGATGGTGGCGGTGGGGGGATGAGGGTGTGAGGATACCCACCCGTCCACCTCCGTCTTGAAGCCAGGGACGGTGGGGAAGCAGGATGGGGGAGTACAGGATTGTGGCGAGCGGGGCAGGATGGAGCGAGCGAGGCATGATGATGGCGAGGGGCAGGATGGTGGCGGGGGGCAGGATAGATCAAGCGGGGCAGGATGGTGGCGAGTGGGGCAGGATGGAGCGAGCAGGGCAGAACGGAGGAAGCGGGGCAGGATGGTGGCGGGGGGCAGGATGGAGCTTGATGGGGGGGAAGCATGGTGCCGGCGGGGAAGCAGGATGGTGGCAGGGGGGGCAGGATGGTGAGGGGGCAGTATGAATCCGGCAGGGGGGGCAGGAAGGAGCCAGCGGGGGGGAAAAGATGGAGCCGGCGGGGGGCAGGATGGTGCCGGCGGGGGGGGGGGGGGCAGGATGGTGGCAAGCGGGGCAGGATGGAGCGAGCAGGACAGAATAGAGTCGGCGGAGCAGGATGGTGGCGGGGGAGTAGGATGGTGGCGGGGGAGTAGGATGGTGGGGAGCGGGGCAGGATGGAGCGAGTGGGGCAGGATGGAGCCGGCGGGGCAGGATGGAGCGAGCGGGGCAGGATGGTGGGAGCGGGGCAGGATGGAGACGGAGGAGCAGGATGGTGGTGGGGGAGGGAGGGGCAGGATGGTGGTGAGCGGGGCAGGATGGAGCGAGCGGGGCAGGATGGCGGCGGGGGGGCAGGATGGAGCCGGCGAGACAGGATGGTGAGAGCGGGGCAGGATGGAGCCGGAGGAGCAGGATGGTGGCGGGGGAGGGAGGGGAAGGATGGGTGAGGGCAGGATGGTGGCGAGTGGGGCAGGATGGAGCAAGCGGGGCAGGATGGTGGCAGGGGGGCAGGATGGAGCAAGCGGGGCAGGGTGATGCGAGCGGGGCAGGATGGTGGTGAGCGGGGCAGGAAAGAGCCGGCGGGGCAGGATGGTGGCGGGGGGAGGGGCAGGATGGAGGGAGGGCAGGATGGTGGCAAGCGGAGCAGGATGGTGGTGAGCGGGGCAGGATGGATCGAGCAGGGCGGGATGGACCGAGCGGGGTAGGATGGTGGCGGGGGGGCAGGATGGAGTAATCGGGGCAGGATGGTGGCGAACGGGGCAGGATGGAGCGAGCGGGGCAGGATGGTGGTGGGGGTCAGGATGGAGCGAGCGGGGCAAGATGGAGGAAGCAGGGCAGGATGAAGCCGGTGGGGCAGGATGAAGCCGGTGGGGCAGGATGGAGCTGGCATGGGCAGAATTTAGCCTACGGAGGCAGAATCGTGGCGGGGGAGTAGGATGGTGGCGAGCAGGGCAGGATGGAGCGAGCTGGGCAGGATGGAGTCAGTGGGGACAGGATGGAGCCGGCGCGGACAGGATGGAGCCGGCGGGGACAGGATGGTGGCGATCAGGGCAGGATGGAGCGAGCAGGGCAGGATGGAGCCGGAGGGGCAGGATGGAGCTGGCGGGGGCAGAATGGAGGCGGCGGGGGCAGGATGGAGCTGGCGAGCGGGGCAGGATGGAGCAAGCGGGGCAGGATGGAGCCGGTGGGGGCAGGATTGTGGCGAGCGGGGCAGGATGGAGCAAGCGGGGCAGGATGGAGCCGGTGGGGGCAGGATTGTGGCGAGCGGGGCAGGATGGAGCAAGCGGGGCAGGATGGTGGCGGAGGGGGCAGGATGGTGGGAGCGGGGCAGGATGTAGCGAGGGGGGCAGAACGGTGGGGGGGGCAAGATGGTGTTGGGGGGGCAAGATGGAGCGAGTGGGGCTGGATGGAGCGAGGGTGGCAGATGGAGCCGGCGGGACAGCATGGAGCCGCGGGGCTGGATGGTGGGAGCGGGGCAGGATGGTGGCGAGCGGGGCAAGATACAGCGAGCGTGGCAGGATACAGCGAGCGAGCAGGATGGCGGTGAGGGGCAGGATGGTGTCAGGGCAGGATGGAGCCAGCGGGGGCAGGATTGTGGCGGGGGAGCAGGATGTTGGCGGGGGAGCAGGATGATGGCGGGGAAGTAGGATGTGGCCAGCGGGGCAGGATGGAGCAAGCGGGGAAAGATGGGGCCAGCGGGGCAGGATGGTGGTGGGGGGGAGGGGCAGGATAGGGGGAGGGCAGGACGGTGGCGAGTTTGGCAGGATGGAGCGAGCAGGGCAGGATGGTGGCAGGGGGCAGGATGGAGCGAGCGGGGCAGGATGGAGCGAGCGGGGCAGGATGAAGCGAGCGGGGCAGAATGGAGATGGCGGGGCAGGATGGAGCGAGGGGGAAGGATGGGGCCAGCGGGGCAGGATGGTGGGGGGGGGAGGGCAGGATAGGGGGAGGGCAGGACGGTGGCGAGCGGGGCAGGATGGAGCGAGCGGGGTAGGATGGTAGCAGGGGGGCAGGATGGTGTCAGGGGCAGGATGGAGCGAGCGGGGCAGGATGGAGCGAGCGGGGCAGGATGGAGCGAGCGGGGCAGAATGGAGCCGGTGGAGCAGAATGGAGACGGCGGGGCAAGATGGAGCCAGCGGGGAAGGATGGGGCCAGCGGGGCAGGATGGTGGCGGGGGGGAGGGGCAGGATAGGGGGAGGGCAGGACGGTGGCGAGCGGGGCAGGATGGAGCGAGTGGGACAGGATGGTGGCAGGAGGGCAGGATGGTGTCAGGGGCAGGATGGAGCGAGCGGGGCAGGATGGTGGTGAGAGGGGCAGGATGGAACGAGCAGGGCAGGATGGAGTGAGCGGGGCAGGATGGTGGCGGGGGGGCAGGATGGAGAATGGGGCAGATGTGGTGAGCAGGAGGATGGAGCAGGGGCAGGATCGTGGCGGGGGGCAGGATGGTGGGGGGGGTCAGGATGGTGAGCAGGGTCAGGATGGAGAGCAGCGAGACAGCGGGGCAGAATGGAGCCGGCGGAGAAGGATCGTGGCGGGAAAGTAGGATGGTGGTGCGGGAGCAGGATGATGGTGAGGAGTAGGATGGTGGCAAGCAGGGCAGGATGGAGAGAGCGGGGCAGGATGGAGCCGGAGGGGCAGGTATGGAGCTGGCGGGGGCAGAATTGAGCCGGCGGGGGCAGGATCGTGGCGGGTAAGCAGCATGGTGGCGGGGGAGTAGGATGGTGGCGAGCGGGGCAGGATGGAGCGAGCGGGGCAGGAAGGAGCGAGCGGGGCAGGATGGAGCGAGCGGGGCAGGATGGAGTGAGCAGGGCAGGATGGAGCCGGCGGGGGCAGGATGGAGTGGGCGGGGGCAGGATGGAGCCGGCGGGGGAAGGATGGTGGCGAGCAGGGCAGGATGGAGCAAGCAGGGTATGATGGAGCCGGAGGGGCAGGATGGAGCTGGCGGGGGCAGGATGGAGCCGGCGGGGGCAGGATGGAGCTGGGGAGGGGAGGGCAGGATGGTGGCAGCGGGGGGGAAGAATGGTGCCGGCAGGGAAGCAGGATGGTGGCAGGGGGGGGGGGCAGGATGGTGGACGGGGTGGCAGGATGGAGCCGGCGGGGGCGGCAGGATGGAGCCAGCAGGGGGGGCAGGATGGAGCCGGCGGGGGAGGCAGGATGAAGTCGGCAGGGGGGGCAGGATGGAGCCAGCGGGGGTGGGGGGAAAGAATGGAGCCGGTGGGGGGGCAGGATGGAACCGGCGGGGGGGCAGGATGGAGCCGGCGGGGGGGAGGGTGTGAGGATACTCACCCGTCCACCTCCGTCTTGAAGATTCAATGGCAGGGCCTGTCGTTGCCTGGGAGACCGATCAGCCCTCTAGAAGCTAGAAGACAGACAGGGACGGGGGGGCAGGATGGGGTATTACAGGATGGTGGCGAGCGGGGCAGGATGGAGCGAGCGGGGCATGATGATGGCGAGGGGCAGGATGATGGCGGGGGGGTCAGGATGGTGAGGGGGCAGTATGGAGCCGGCAGGGGGGGGCAGGTTGGAGCCAGCAGGGGGGGAAAGGATGGAGCCGGCGGGGGGGGGCAGGATGGTGGCAAGCGGGGCAGGATGGAGCGAGCAGGGCAGGAAGGAGCTGGCAGAGCAGGATGGAGCCAGCGTGGCAGGATGGTGGGAGAGGGGCAGGATGGAGCCGGAGGAGCAGGATGGTGGCGGGGGAGGGAGGGGCAGGATGGGGGGAGGGCAGCATGGTGGCGAGTGGGGCAGGATGGAGCGAGCGGGGCAGGATGGTGGCGGGGGGGGCAGGATGGAGCAAGCAGGGCAGGATGGAGCGAGCGGGGCAGGATGGAGTGAGTGGGGCAGAATGGAGCCGGCGGAGCAGGATGGTGGCGGGGGAGCATCACGATGGCGGGGGAGTAGGATGGTGATGAGCGGGGCAGGATGGAGAGAGCGGGGCAGGATGGAGCCGGCGGAGCAGGATGGAGTCAGTGGGGCAGGATGGTGGGAGCGGGGCAGGATGGAGCCGGAGGAGCAGGATGGTGGCGGGGGAGGGAGGGGCAGGATGGGGGGAGGGCAGGATGGTGGCGAGCGGGGCAGGATGGAGCGAGCGGGGCAGGATGGTAGTGAGCGGGGCAGGATGGAGCCAACAGGGCAGATGGTGGCGGGGGACAGGATGGTGGTAGGGGAGCAGGATGGTGGCGGGGGTCAGGATGAAGTGAACGGGGCAGGATGGAGCGAGTGGGGCAGAATGGAGCCGGCGGAGCAGTATGGTGGTGGGGGAGCAGCACGATGGCGGGGGAGTAGGATGGTGATGAGCGGGGCAGAATGGAGCTGACGGGGTGGGAAGCATGCTGCCGACGGGGAAGCAGGATAGTGGCGAGGGGGGGCAGGATGGTGGGAAGCGGGGCAGGATGGAGCCGGCGGGGCAGGATGGTGGGAGCGGGGCAGGATGGAGCCGGAGGAGCAGGATGGTGGTGGGGGAGGGAGGGGCAGGAGGGGGGGAGGGCAGGATGGTGGCGAGCGGGGCAGGATGGAGAAGTGGGGCAGGATGGTGGCGGGGGGGCAGGATGGAGCAAGCGGGGCAGGATGGAGCGAGCAGGACAGGATGGTGGCGAGTGGGGCAGGATGGAGCGAGTGGGGCAGAATGGAGCCAGTGAAGCAGGATAGTGGCGGGGGAGCAGGATGGTGGCGGGGGAGCAGGATGGTGGGAAGTGGGGCAGGATGGAGCGAGCAGGGCAGGATGGAGCGAGCAGGGCGGGATGGAGCCGGCGGGGCAGGATGGAGCCGGCGGGGCAGGATGGTGGGAGCGGGGCAGGATGGTGGGAGCGGGGCAGGATGGAGCCGGAGGAGCAGGATGGTGGTGGGGGAGGGAGGGGCAGAATGGGGGGAGGGCAGGATGGTGGCGAGCGGGGCAGGATGGAGCAAGCGGGGCAGGATGGAGCGAGCAGGACAGGATGGTGGCGAGTGGGGCAGGATGGAGCGAGTGGGGCTGAATGGAGCCGGTGGAGCAGGATAGTGGCGGGGAGCAGGATGGTGGCGGGGGAGCAGGATGGTGGGAAGTGGGGCAGGATGGAGCGAGCAGGGCAGGATGGAGCGAGCAGGGCGGGATGGAGCCGGCGGGGCAGGATGGAGCCGGCGGGGCAGGATGGTGGGAGCGGGGCAGGATGGAGCCGGAGGAGCAGGATGGTGGCGGGGGGGGGAGGGGCAGGATGGGGGGAGGGCAGGATGGTGGTGATCGGGGCACGATGGAGAAGTGGGGCAGGATGGTGGCGGTGGGGCAGGATGGAGCAAGCGGGGCAGGATAGAGCGAGCGGGGCAGGATGGTGGCGAGCGGGGCAGGATGGTGGCGAGCAGGGCAGGATGGAGCAAGCGGGGCAGGATGGTGGCGGGATGACAGGATGGTGGTGGTGGGGCAGGATGGTAGCGGGGGTCAGGATGAAGCGAGCGGGGCAGGATGGAGCGAGTGGGGCAGAATGGAGCCGGCGGAGAAGGACGGTGGCGGGGGAGCAGGATGGTGGCGAGAAAGCAGGATCATGGCGGGGGAGTAGTATGGTGGCGAGCGGGGCAGGATGGAGCGATTGGGGCAGGATGGAGCCGGCGGGGCAGGATGGTGGTGGGGGAGGGCAGAAGGGGGAGGGCAGGATGGAGCGAGCGGGGGTAGGGAAAGGATGGAGGAGCCGTGTGGGGGGCAGTATGGAGCCGGCAGGGGGGGCAGTATGGAGCCAGGCAGGGGGGGCAGGATGGAGCCAGCGGGGTGGGAGGAAAGGATGGAGCCGGTGGGGGGGCAGGATGGTGGCAGTGGGGGGGGAGGGTGTGAGGATACCCACCCGTCCACCTCCGTCTTGAAGCCAGAGACAGGAGGGGGCAGGTTTGGGGGAGTACAGGATGGTGGCGAGCGGGCAGGATGGAGCGAGTGGGGCATGATGATGGCGAGGGGCAGGATGGTGGTGGGGGAGGGAGGGGCAGGATGGGGGAGGGCAGGATGGTGGTGATCGGGGCACGATGGAGAAGTGGGGCAGGATGGTGGGTGGCGGTGGGGCAGGATGGAGCAAGCGGGGCAGGATAGAGCGAGCGGGGCAGGATGGTGGCAAGCGGGGCAGGATGGTGGCGAGCAGGGCAGGAAGGAGCGAGCGGGGCAGAATGGTGGCGAGCGGGCAGGATGGAGCAAGCGGGGCAGGGTGGTGGCGGGATGACAGGATGGTGGTGGTGGGGCAGGATGGTAGCGGGGGTCAGGATGAAGCGAGCGGGGCAGGATGGAGCGAGTGGGCAGAATGGAGCCGGCGGAGAAGGACGGTGGCGGGGGAGCAGGATGGTGGCGAGAAAGCAGGATCATGGCGGGGGAGTAGTATGGTGGCGAGCGGGGCAGGATGGAGCGATTGGGGCAGGATGGAGCCGGCGGGCAGGATGGTGGTGGGGGGGGGGCAGAATGGGGGGAGGGCAGGATGGAGCGAGCGGGGGTAGGGGAAAGGATGGAGGAGCCGGTGGGGGGGCAGTATGGAGCCGGCAGGGGGGGCAGTATGGAGCCGGCAGGGGGGGCAGGATGGAGCCAGCGGGGGTGGGAGGAAAGGATGGAGCCGGTGGGGGGGCAGGATGGTGGCAGTGGGGGGGGAGGGTGTGAGGATACCCACCCGTCCACCTCCGTCTTGAAGCCAGAGACAGGAGGGGCAGGTTTGGGGGAGTACAGGATGGTGGCGAGCGGGCAGGATGGAGCGAGTGGGGCATGATGATGGCGAGGGGCAGATGGTGGTGGGGGAGGGAGGGCAGATGGGGGAGGGCAGGATGGTGGTGATCGGGCACGTGGAGAAGTGGGCAGGATGGTGGGTGCGGTGGGCAGGATGGAGCAAGCGGGCAGGATAGAGCGAGCGGGGCAGATGGTGCAAGCGGGGCAGGATGGGGCGAGCAGGCAGGAAGGAGCGAGGGGGCAGAATGTGGCGAGCGGGGCAGGATGGAGCAAGCGGGCAGGGTGGGCGGAGACAGATGGTGGTGGTGGGCAGGATGGTAGCGGGGGTCAGGATGAAGCGAGCGGGGCAGGATGGAGCGAGTGGGGCAGAATGGAGCCGGCGGAGCAGGACGGTGGCGGGGGAGCAGGATGGTGGCGGGAAAGCAGGATCATGGCGGGGGAGTAGTATGGTGCGAGCGGGGCAGGATGGAGCGATTGGGGCAGGATGGAGCCGGCGGGGCAGGATGGTGGTGGGGGGAGGGGCAAGATGGGGGGAGGGCAGGATGGAGCGAGCGGGGGTAGGGGGAAAGGATGGAGGAGCCGGTGGGGGGGCAGTATGGAGCCGGCAGGGGGGGCAGTATGGAGCCGGCAGGGAGGGCAGGATGGAGCCAGCGGGGGTGGGGGGAAAGGATGGAGCCGGTGGGGGGGCAGGATGGTGGCGGTGTGGGGGGAGGGTGTGAGGATACCCACCCGTCCACCTCCGTCTTGAAGCCAGGGACGGGGGGGGGCAGGATGGGGGGAGTACAGGATGGTGGCGAGCGGGGCAGGATGGAGCGAGCGGGGCATGATGATGGCGAGGGGCAGGATGGTGGCGGGGGGCAGGATAGATCAAACGGGGCAGGATGGTGGCGAGTGGGGCAGGATGGAGCGAGCAGGGCAGAATGGAGCATGCGGGGCAGGATGGTGGCGGGGGGCAGGATGGAGCTTGAGGGGGGGGGAAGCATGGTGCAGGCAGGGAAGCAGTATGGTGGCAGGGGGGGGCAGGATGGTGAGGGGGCAGTATGGATCCAGCAGGGGGGGGCAGGAAGGAGCCAGCTGGGGGGGGGGGGTGAAGGATGGAGCCGGCGGGGGGCAGGATGGTGCCGGCAGGGGGGGGGGGGGCAGGATGGTGGCAAGCAGGGCAGGATGGAGCGAGCAGGCCAGAATGGAGCCGGCAGAGCAGGATGGTGGCGGGGGAGTAGGATGGTGGCGGGGGAGTAGGATGGTGGGGAGCGGGGCAGGATGGAGCGAGCGGGGCAGGATGGAGCCGGCAGAGCAGGATGGAGGGAGTGGGGCAGGATGGTGGGAGCGGGGCAGGATGGAGACGGAGGAGCAGGATGGTGGCGGGGGAGGGAGGGGCAGGATGGTGGTGAGCGGGGCAGGATGGAGCGAGCGGGGCAGGATGGTGGCGCTGGGGCAGGATAGAGCCGGCGAGACAGGATGGTGAGAGCGGGGCAGGATGGAGCCGGAGGAGCAGGATGGTGGCGGGGGAGGGAGGGGCAGGATGGGTGGAGGGCAGGATGGTGGCGAGCGGGGCAGGATGGAGCAAGCGGGGCAGGATTGTGGCAGGGGGGCAGGATCGAGCAAGCGGGGCAGGGTGGAGCGAGCGGGGCAGGATGGTGGTGAGCTGGGCAGGAAAGAGCCGGCGGGGCAGGATGGTGGTGGGGGGAGGGGCAGGATGGGGGGAGGGCAGGATGGTGGCAAGCGGAGCAGGATGGTGGTGAGCGGGGCAGGATGGATCGAGCAGGGCGGGATGGAGCGAGCGGGGCAGGATGGTGGCGGGGGGCAGGATGGAGCAATCGAGGCAGGATGGTGGCGAACGGGGCAGGATGGTGGTGGGGTCAGGATGGAGCGAGCGGGGCAAGATGGAGGAAGCAGGGCAGGATGAAGCCGGCGGGGCAGGATGAAGCCGGTGGGGCAGGATGGAGCTGGTATGGGCAGAATTTAGCCGGCAGGGGCAGAATCGTGGTGGGGGAACAGGATGGTGGCAGGGGAGCAGGATAGTGGCGGGGGAGCAGGATAGTGGCGGGGGAGTAGGATGGAGCGACCTGGGCAGGATGGAGCCGGTGGGGACAGGATGGAGCCGGCGGGGACAGGATGGAGCCGGCGGGGGCAGGATGGTGGCGAGCAGGGCAGGATGGAGCGAGCAGGGCAGGATGGAGCCGGAGGGGCAGGATGGAGCTGGCGAGGGCAGAATGGAGGCTGCGGGGGCAAGATGGAGCTGGCGAGTGGGGCAGGATGGAGCAAGCGGGGCAGGATGGAGCCGACGTGGCAGGATGGTGGGAGTGGGGCAGGATCGAGCGAGCGGGGCAGGATGGAGCCGGAGGGGCAGGAGGGAGCTAGCGGGGGCAGGATGATGGCGAGCAGGGCAGGATGGAGCGAGCGGGGCAGGATGGAGCCGGGAAGGGCAGGATGGAGCCGGAGGGGCAGGATGGAGCTGGTGGGGGCAGGATGGAGCTGGTGGGGGCAGAATGGAGCTGGCAAAGGCACAATGGAGTCAGCGGGGGCAGGATCGAGCCGACGGGGGCATGAGGAACGGGGGGGCAGAAGGAGCGGGGGGGCCGCGGGAAACGGGGGGGGGCACAGGGAGACCACGGGGCGGGTGCCGCCAGGAATGGAGGGGGGCAGGGGAGGCAGGAGGAGCGGGGGTGCCGCGGGGAGCGGGGGCAGGAGGAGCGGGGGGGCTGTGGGCAGAGCCACAGCTGCGGCCACAGTGCATTCCGGCGACAGCTGGGCTGCAAATAGGCGCGAAATTCGAACTTTGAATTTTCACACCTATTTGCATAGTCTGCGCTCATTGGCGCCCGCCTCTGGTGGGCACTAATGAGCAGCCTCTGTCTGGCGCGCAATTTCGGCGACAGACACACTCAAAAAACCTTTAGACAATTATATAATAGAAGTTTTGGCTATATTCATGTATTGGCATAAATTGCATCTAGAACCACCATATCTATAATTCCCTGTCACACTAAAGGTGCTGTCACACAGCACGATCTGGCCAGCGATGTCGGAAGCGATGCGCGGGTGCCCGCTCGCTTCCGACATTGCTGGCCAGCTGTCACACAGCATCGCTGCGGCCGGCGACACCGCAGCGATGCGGGCGGTGACATCGCTCGCTGGGCTGGGCTCAGCCCAGCAAGCGATCCGCAGCAACGCTGCGGTATAGGCTTGATCGCCACCGACATCGCTCTGGCGATGTCACACGGCGCGATCCAGCCTTATTGCAGGTCGCCGGTAGACAGGTTTACGGTTCTTCCCGTAAACCTGTCAACCTGCGACCAGCGATAAAACGCGGTCGCGCCGCTCATTTACACAGCGCGACGTCCCTAGCGACATCGCTGATACGTCACTTTTTCGGCGATGTCGCTAGCGACGTCGCCAGGTGTGACACCACCTTAAGCCAGGATGGTGAATGAACATAAGCCTTAAACTCAGTGGGTGATAAGATATTACCCAAGATAAGAGATTTCTTGGGGACACAGCGATACCCATGTTGTAAACTATTATGTACTGTTGGATCTTGATACAGAATGGGTAAATTTCTATGTATGGCATTGATTATCTATTAGATAATTGCCGTAGCGACTTCCGTCGCGTTCGGCGCTACTTCCGTGGCTTTGTTCGCGTGGCTTGGCACTTTCTCCAGGACTTTCTCCGTGGCCGCGTAGCGAACAATGCCACCAACAACCCCCTGAGCTTGGGGGAACAAAGCCACCAACATCCCCCCTGAGCATGGGGCTGTAGTCTACACCGCTATGGTATACTACAGCCCCATGCCCAGCCGCCTCTCTGCCCTGCTCCCCTCGCCGCCGGCATGGGGCTGTACTGTACACCGCTATGGTATACTACAACCCCATGCCCAGCCGCCTGTCCGCCCCGCTACCCTACTCCTCCTAAGCCCCATCACCCCTAAGCCCCCCGCCGTCCCCTGCCGTCACCCCCTGCCGCCGTCACCCCCTAAGCGCTCACCCAGCCCCGCCGCGTCACCCCCTAACCAGCCCTTCACCCTCCGCCGCTGTCCCCTACCGCGTCACCTAAGCCCCCGCCGCCGTCACCCCTAAGCCCCGCCGCGTCACCCCCTAAGCCTCCGCCGCTGTCACCCCCTAAGCTACCGCGCTGTCACCCCCTAAGCCCCCGCCGCCGTCACCCCCTTAAGCCCCCGCCGCCGTCACCCCCTAAGCCACCGCGCCTGTCACCCCCTAAGCCTCCGCCGCTGTCACCCCCTAAGTCCCCGCAGCCCATTCACCCCCTAAGCCTCCGCCGCTGTCACCCCCTAAGCCCCCGCCGCTGTCACCCCCTAAGCCACCCGCTGTCACCCCCAAGCCCCCCGCTGTCACCCCCTAAGCCCCGCCGCTGTCACCCCCTAAGCTCCGCCTGCCCCCCTAAGCCCCCGCCTGTCACCCCTAAGTCCCCGCCGCCAAGCCCCGCCGCCGTCACCCCTAGCCACCGCCGCTGTCACACCCTAAGCCCCCGCCGCTGTCACCCCCTAGCCCCGCTGCTCTCACCCCCTAAGCCCCCGCCGCTCTCACCCCTAAGCCCCCGCCGCCAAGCCCCTGCCGCCGTCCCCCCCTAAGCCACCGTCGCCATCACCCCCTAAGCCCCCGCCGCTGTCACCTCCTAAGCCCCCGCCGCTGTCACCCCCTAAGCCCTCGCCGCTGTCACCCCCTAAGCCCCTGCCGCTGTCATATCCTAAGCCCCCGCCGCTGCCACCCCCTAAGCCCCCGCCGCCTCACCCCCTAAGCCTCCGCCGCCAAGTCCCCGCAGGAGTTACCCCCTAAGCCACCGCCGCTGTCACCCCCTAAGCCTCCGCCGCCAAGCCTCCGCCGCCGTCACCCCCTAAGCCACCGCCACCGCCGTCACCCCCTAAGCCACCGCCGCTGTCAGCCCCTAAGCCCCCGCCGCTCTCACCCCCTAAGCCCCCGCCGTCAAGCCCCTGCCGCCGTCACCCCCTAACCCACCGCCGCCGTCATCCCCTAAGCCCCCGCCCCTGTCACCTCCTAAGCCCCCGCCGCTGTCACCCCCTAAGCCCCCTCCGCTGTCACCCCCTAAGCCCCCGCCGCTGTCTCCCCCAAAGCCCCCGCCGCTCTCACCCCCTAAGCCCCCGCCGCTGTCACCCCCTAAGCCTCCGCCGCCAAGTCCCCGAAGCCGTCACCCCTAAGCCACCGCCGCTGTCACCCCCTAAGCCCCCGCCGCTGTCACCTCCTAAGCCCCCGCCGGCGCAAGCCCCCCGCCCGCTGTCACCTCCTAAGCCCCCGCCGCCAAGCCCCGCCGCTGTCACCCCCTAAGCCCCCGCCGTCAAGCCCCCACTGCCGTCACCCCCTAAGCCCCCGCCGCTGTCACCCCCTAAGCCCCCGCCGCCGTCGATCACTTACATGCCTTCTTCTTCATCTGATCCTCCGTCCGCTCCAGGAGTCCTTCGTCCGTCCCCGGGGTCTTCTGTCTTCTTTCCCCATCTCCGGCTCCGACGTCCTCTTCACTTCCCATAGCGATAGAATGGACGAAAAATCGTCCATTGTATCTCTATGGGAAGTAAGCCGCTATTCTGATTGGTCGCTGTGTGCTGCCGCCGGCCAATCAGAATAGCGCCTCACTTCCGATAGGGATAGAATGGACGAAAAATCTTCCATTCTATGTCTATGGGAAGTGAGGCGGTGTTCTGATTGGTCGCCGTCAGCACACAGCGACCAATCAGAAGAGCGCCTCACTTCCCATACAGATACATAGCGGTAATGTGATTTGGTCGCTGTGTATTTTCAAAATGGCGCACGTGATTGTGATTGGAGGGCGCTTTCCATAGGGATACATGGAGGAATGAGGCGCTATTCTGATTGGTCGCCGTCAGCACAGAGCGACCAATCAGAAGAGCGCCTCACTTCCTATACAGATACATAGCGGTATGTCGCCGATTTTATGGCCGGGCCCCTGGTTCTATTTTCGGCCACGGGGCTCAGCTCTGATCGGTCGTTCCACAGCTCTTGAGACTCGCTTCGCGGCCATTGCTCGCGCCTTAGCAATGGCTCGCAATCATTGCGAGTCGTTGCTGATGCGCCAGCTATCGCCGCGAAACGCTCATTGCGAGTCTCCGGCCCCCGTGGAACGACCGACCACAGCCGAGCCCCGTGGCCGAAAATAGAACCAGGGGCCCGGCCATAAATTTCGCGATACACCGCTAATGTATCTCTATGGGAAGTGAGGCGGTATTCTGATTGGTCGCTGTGTGCTGCCGCCGACCAATCAGAATAGCGCCTCACTTCCCATAGAGATAGAATGGGCGAAAAATCGCCCATTCTATCTCTATGGGAAGTGAGGCGCTATTCTGATTGGTCGCTGTGTCCTGCCGCCGACCAATCAGAAAAGCGCCTCACTTTTAGCGGTAAATTTGAAACTCAAAGTCGTCCATTCTATGTGTATGGGAAGTGAGGCGCTATTCTGATCGGTCAGCGTCACAACACAGCGACCAATCACAAGAGCGCCTCACTACGCATAGAGATAGAATGGACGATTTTTCGTCCATTCTATCTCTATGGGAAGTGAGGCGCTATTCTGATTGGTCGGAGGCAGCACACAGCAACCAATCAGAATACTGCCTCACTTTCCATAGAGATACATTAGCGGTGTATTGCGAAATTTATGGCCGGGCCCCTGGTTCGATTTTCGCCCACTGGGCTCGGCTGTTGCCGGTCCAGGAAAATCGCAAGGGACCGACGTGCCGGACTTAAAGGGCCTGCAACTACTCTCCTATCTATCTCTCTATATCTATCTATCTCTATTTATTTATTTCTCTATCTCTATATCTATTTCTATATGTATCTATTTTTCTATCTATATTTTGATCTATCTATCTATCTATCTATGTATCTATTGCTCCAACGACCGACCACAGCCGAGCCCCGTGGCCGAAAATAGAACCAGGGTCCCGGCCATAAATTTCGCAATACACCGCTAATGTATCTCTATGGGAAATGAGGCAGTATTCTGATTGGTCGGCGGCAGCACACAGCGACCAATCAGAATAGTGCCTCACTTCCCATAGAGATAGAATGGACGATTTTTCGTCCATTCTATCTCTATGGGAAGTGAGGCGCTATTCTGATTGGTCGCTGTGTTGTGACGCCGACCAATCACAATTCCGCCTCACTTCACATAGAGATATAATGGGAGATTTACACTTTCAAATTTACCGCTAAAAGTGAGGCGCCATTCGGATTGGTCGGCGGCAGCACACAGCGACCAATCAGAATACCGCCTCACTTTCCATAGAGATACATTAGCGGTGTCTCGCGAAATTTATGGCCGGGCCCCTGGTTCGATTTTCGGCCACTGGCCTCGGCTGTTGCCGGTCCAGGAACATCGCAAGGGACACACGTGCGGGACTTACCGCGCCTGCAACTACTCACCTATCTATCTACTATATA